>CAWUFW010000622.1:3485000-3911653 GCA_963921515.1 Calotriton arnoldi
GGCACCGTTAGATGAATATTCATGAAACTTTCCACAAAAAGTTCATCCACCTCAGCTCCTACCTGAAAAGTTTTGGGGTTATCCGTCAAGTGAGGGCAGAGAAAAAGGGGGGGTCCCAAAGCACAAAATTGTCATACATTTTCCATAGACTTTTTTTGGAACGCAATAGCGTGAAATCTGCTGAAAGGAATGACACCAAATTTGGCAGGAAGCTAAATCTTGGTCTAGAAAGCATGTTTTTGTGATTTGGTGTGAATCCATTCAGTAGTTTTCGATAAATTGCGGTTAAAAAATATTTGTATATCTGAACGGTTGGGTTTGCGGGACTCTCGTGAGAGTATCACGAGTGCAACTTAAAAAAATAGAGCGTTCTGATTGGCCTCGGGGGCTTTTCTTCCCTTAAGCCACCTCACTCCTGTGGGAGTGAGGAACCCGCGGGAGCGAGTGCTCTGATTGGCTGGCCGCTACATGAATACAAATGTTGTGGCGGCCATTGCAGGACTCAAGGACTTAGTCCCCTGTCCTAAAAATCTAAAAAAAAAAAAAAAAATAGAAGGGGGCTGGTTATGGATACCCTCTCATTGCCCTTGGTGAGAGGTCCTAGAGGGATTTCCCCCGGGGCCAAATACATTCAAAATATTATTTTTTGAGCAATCCCGCTGGCTCCTGCAGGATGGTGGCAAACAAAAACAAATGGCAGCTGCCATTCATTTTTTTATTAAAATGACCTCCAGTGTGGGCCAGGGCCCGGGGTTTATCACATATTGGGGAGGGGGTGAGTGGGTTCTCCTTTCCTCAGACAATTGCAGCCCCAGACCAGCAAGCCCCAGGGCCCACCAAATTTTACAAAGGGGATGTGCATTCCCCTTCCTGGAGCAGATTATGGCCTAGGGAGTCCATCCGCTGGGGTCCATCATAGTTATGGAAGGGAAGGAGGTGCGCTGCCCCCTCCCTGAGCTGCCAAAGTTCTTGAGTATCCCATTTCACTTTCCTGCACACAAGAGCGCAGGCAGGCAGGAAAACTTGTCTGCTCCCACCCAGTGGGAACTGCAAAAGTGGTCCTGCCTGGTGGGAGTAGACATTTTGTTCCCTGCCCAAACTCTTGCGGCAGGGAAAATGAGATTGTTCCTGCCTGGCTGAGGCAGTGAAAAATACTTGCTCCTGAGGGGTGGGAATAGTGTCAGCTCCCACTGTACCAAGGATGGGTGCACGAAGGGAGCCAGCAGGGCATGGGGGCCATGGGGCTCCACCCAGCAGCCCTCAATGTTGTGTGGTGTGGGTGGCCTAGGTAGGCACCAGGGCATCCACATTAGCCTCTGGGATGGGGTCCCAGGGCCGTAAAGACTTGGGGAGAGGGGCTGTGTGCCCCCCTTCCCTTATAAAAATGCCAAAGGGGATGGGCTCCCAGAGCTCATAAAGACTAAGGGAGTGGTCCATCTGTCCCCTTCCCCTTAATAAATGAATATGGCCCTGGGGAATGGGGTCCCTGGGGCCTGTAAATGCTTGGAGAGGCAGCCACACACCCCCTTCCTTTAATAAATGAATATGGGCCCGTGGGACGGGGTCTCAGGACCATTAAAGGCTCAGGGAGGGGGCTGCATGAATATAGCCCTGGGCGATGGGGTCTGCGGGCCTGTAAAGGCTCGAGTGAGGGGGGCTGCAATCCCCGTTCCCCTATAATGCAAAAAAAGTAAAGAAAAATGAAAGCAGCAGGAGCCCCTCATTTATTTTTTACTGCTCCTTGAAGGAGCACCCAATAATGCCCAATGAGGGCTCTTTAAACTTTTGTTTTAAGCTTGGTAATGTTGCTAGATGGGGCAGGGGCACCAAGTAATTTTTTTAATGTTGCGAGGAGACTACAGGGAGTGCAGCAGCCCCCAAGCAACATAATAAAAAAAAAATAAACAGTAAGTTTCATGGGCCATTGAATCCATGACCCCAGCAGAACTTACCATATTTTTAAAAACACTGCCAGCTCGAGCTCTATGCCATTCAGCTGGAGTGCAAAGCCTTCTTGTGGGTGTTTTATGGTTACATTTTGTGTACTGAAAAAAGAAAGACTCAGAGACATCTTGGTGTCTTGCAATATGTCTCTGACTCTTTCTTCCATCATTTTTCAGCCCAAAAATGCAATAATAAAATCTATGTTAAAAGAAAGACTCACAGACATATTGATTTGCTTTATTAATCCAACTTTTATTAAACATTTTTATATTAATCACTATCATTAAACATTTCATTGTATGAATTACTGAAATATGCAATATTGGGGATTTTTGGAGAAAAATTATAGATCTGATATATATATATATATATATATATATATATATATATATATATCTATATATATATATATATATATATATATATATATATCCAAAGATACTCGTCTGCTGCTCCTCCACGAAATATATATATATATCACCAACACAACTCCCACCTCAAACTCCGAACTCAGTGCGGGTGCTGTCTCCATATGGTGAGGATGGGACCTCACTCTTGCTGCACAGCAACTCGGACACGGTTGGAGCACTCGCGGGATCATTACTGGCTTAATTTGTAAACAGCAGACGCGTTGCGGCGTTCATCGCCTTTTCAATGCTGTGAAGCTTGACCATGGTACACAGTGTATGATTGAACAGTTATACTGTGTCCACTTCTGCCATTGGTTAATACTGGGCCAATTGGGTGGCTCTGGTGTTCCGTTAGACCAATGTCCAATTGATTTTATCGCCATTCCAATTGCCACATGTCCCTCGCCACAGTCACCGGATTTAAAATGATATTCTCCCCGCAGGCGTCAGATAAATAACTGACTGTCCCCAAGTTTGGATAACTTGCGACTCTTTCGTCGACCTGGAAAAACTCATCGGCTGCGGTTCAGGAGTTCGACCATAATTCACCAACATAACTCTCACCTCAAACTCCGAACTCAGGGCGGGTGCTGTCTCCATATGGTGAGGATGGGACCTCACTCTTGCTGCACAGCAACTCGGACATGGTTGGAGCACTCACGGGATCATTACTGGCTTAATTTGTAAACAGCAGACGCGTTGCGGCGTTCATCGCCTTTTCAATGCTGTGAAGCTTGACCATGGTACACAGTGTAGGATTGAACAGTTATACTGTGTCCACTTCTGCCATTGGTTAATACTGGGCCAATTGGGTGGCTCTGGTGTTCCGTTAGACCAATATCCAATTGATTTTATCGCCATTCCATATATATATTTGTTAATATGCTCACCCCTTTGAAAAAGCCAATAGGCCCAGTTTTTATATTTTGTTGTTGTGACTTGGAGTGGGCGAAATATTCTATTCCACCTGCAGAATTGGTAGAATTTTGGCAACTCCATGTTCCTCTTGTAACGCGGAGTTACGGCCAAATTCCACCAAATGCAGTGTGGCAGAATATTTTTTCACATACATGTGCCGAATTGGTACATTGACGAGAGCGAATGAGATTTGGCATCCCCTAGAGTGATTTCCGGTCACTAGGAGGACATCCAGCGAGAATTTTACCACCGAGGGAGGTTGCAACCGTTCACGGTCAGAAGGCTGCTGCTCGAGTCGAAAATCTACTTGAGCGGCAGCAAAGTCAACACGAGTACCTGCGCCCACTGGCGTGCAGCATACTGCCCTTTAGGATTATTTTTCAGCCCAGAACTAACTCCTGGTGCTAAATCACAGCGCGATCAGCGCAACTTGCCTTTTTGTAACTCCACAGTACTTCACAGAGCCAAAGTCTGCAAGTAACCCGCACCCCTAGTTGCAACTCTTCAGCAAAGTCAGGAAGCCTGACTGAGTGCAGTCAGGACTTGTGAGACCAACTGCATGCTGCGCATGCCAGAAGGCAATGCGCGGCTTGGGTTTGCTTGCCTGCGAAGGGTTGGATGTAGGCCGACCGGCATGGGGTTGCTTGCACCCTCACCATGCACTGCTAATTACCTCACATATTACATCACTCATGACATGATCTATGACATTACTGATAACATCGCTTCAACATTTCAAATGACATCATTGAGCACAACACTGTGCAAGGTAGGGGCGTGAGTTAGAGTTACATTAGGGCATGAGTTAAAGTTACTTGAGATAACTATAATTGGTGAATTTCAGTGGATTTGTTCATTTAAAAAATACTTTTTAACTGTCATTTTCACCTAACTATAATGCCCCTTTAAGCTTTAGTTTTTTCTGAGTATGTATATAAAGATATAGAGAAAGATACATTTTTGGGATCACTGCAGACTGTTAGTTTATGCTTCCCAAAAATTATGCCATTGACAGCTCTTTTGCATGGTTCAGTGTTGGATGTAAGAAAGGTTTTTGATCATATACAGTTTCGTTTCTTTGGTCCTCAAGAGGAGTGTAGAGAAAGTGAGAGTTTGATAAGTGTAGGTGTTGAAGAAGAGGTGGAAGATAGTACTACTGAGAAGTTTGCAGAAGAAATTACAAAGTGTAAGGTAGTTTCTTGTGAGAAACCAAACTATGTTTGTATTTGTTGTTGACGTACTCACTATAGAAGTCAAACTAGGAATGTTGATGTGTATTTAAAAAGTGAAAAGGAAAACAATGATAAGTGGGAGCAATTTGGTGCTTATTTGTTGGTGGAAGGTCATTTTGAGTTGGGTAGTGATCAACGTATTTGTAAATATTGTTACAGCAAATTAGAAGAGAACAACATGCCAGCTAGAGCTGCACATAATAACCTAGAGTTGGTAGCTATTCCTCCGGAACTGGTAGATTTAAATACATATGAGTCCATTATTATTCAATCTGTGCATCCGTTTCAGGCTATAGTTCGTATGGAGCCTAAAACAGGTAAGCTGCCTCCCACAGATTTACAAAGAGGTTTAAATGGAAGGGTTGTGTATTTACCTTTAGATTTTAAGAAAAATATTGAAACTGTTGGTGTAGAGAGAGAGGAAAGTGAACCTGTAGTTATTCTAGTTGATGGTGTACCAACAAAGAGTCGGAAAATATGGCAAGAGTTAGTAGATGTCACCAAAGTTGAAAAGGCTACGTTATATCTTATAGAAAACAATATTTATTATAAAAATGTACATTTTATTTATTTATTTATTTATTTGAGGTTTTATATAGCTCGAACATGACCCGTAAGGGTATCTGAGCACTTTACAGGGATAAACACGTTGCGTACAGTATATGCATAGGCAGAATACAAGGATGGGGTTAGGGAATTGACTACAGTAGGGCAAAAGTCAGAGCTATATACAATAAACAGTACAGTACCAAAATCAGCGAACGACATGTCAGCAATAAAACAAGGGGAACAATTGATACATGGAGAGGGCCAAGCAATACACTAGATTATGCACAGAAACATAGGCCATAAAAAGGCGGAATGCGCAATAATGGAGAGTTATTGGAGGAATTTGCTCATTAGGAAGGTTTTCGCTTCCTTTTTGAAGCGCAACATAGTGGGAATTCTTCTGATGGAGGGAGGTAGCAAGTTCCAGATTCTTGGTGCGGCCCCAGAGAACGCTCGGTTATATGTTTTTACATTGCGGAAGCGGGGTGGCTGGAGCACACGGTCTCTGGCGGACCGGGAGTTTCTGGTTCTCCCAGATATCACAATTTTCTGGGCGAGATGCTTCGGGGTGTTCGTGTACAAGGCTTTGTGAGTGATGCAGGCCAGCTTGAGCTGGATTCTGCCTTCAAGAGGAAGCCAGTTCAAGGCCTTCAGATGTGGTGAAATGTGGTCAAATTTTTTTGAGCCAGATAAGAGTCTAGCTGCTGCTAGCGGGCCGTCGAAGTCTTTGGTAGGCCAGATAGGGTAGAGCAGCTGTATTCAATTCTGGAGATAACTAACGCCTGAACTGTGGTTTTTAGGTCGGCAGTATCAAGGAAGGGTTTTAATTTTCTCAAGTAGCTCAGATGGAACCTGGCAGTTTTGGCCATCGAATTGATGTGTTCACGCATATTCAGGTTGCGGTCCAAGGTTATCCCGAGCGATTTGACAGAATCCACTATGGTTGGCGTGCAGTTGAGTGCTGTGATCGAGTTAATCCATTCAGGGATGTCATTGGATTTTTTGGGGGGGGAGATGAGAAGGAACTCCGTTTTATGGGCATTCAATTTGAGCTGGTTGTTGGCGAGCCATTGAACAGTCAGATTCAGGGCATCATTCAGATAGGTAATCTCCTCAAGAGAGGAGATTTTGATGTATATCTGAGTGTCATCGGCGTACATGTGGAAGGAGATGTTGGCCGTGTGAAGAATTTCAGCTAGTGGTTCAAGGTAGAGGTTAAAGAGGGTAGGGGACAGAGTAGAGCCTTGAGGGACACCGATAGAGATCGGGGAAGGAGCAGATAGGTTGTTGTTGACTAAGAATCTCTGGGTGCGGTTCTGAAGGAAGGAACCAAACCATTTGATGACGGTACCTCCTAGGCCCATCCTGTGTTCGAGGCGTTCAAGAAGTTTCTCATGGTTGACTGTGTTGAAAGCTGAGGAGAGATCCAGAAGGATCAAGAGACAGGTTTTGCCGTGGTCCAGGGCTAGGAGAGCATCGTCTACGATGTGAAGAATAGTGGTTTCAGTGCTATGCCCAGGCCTGAACCCAGATTGGAAATCGTCAAGTAAATTGAAATCAGCGATGTGTTGGCTTAATTGTAGCTGCACACATTTCTCCAGCACTTTTGCAAGAAGAGGAATATTCGAAATAGGTCTGAAGCTGTCTGGAATTTCCGGGTTCAGAGTGGGTTTTTTTAGGATGGGGATGACTTGCCCGGTTTTCAGGGAGTCAGGTATGGAACCTTGAAGAAGAGAAGCGTTGATAATTGTAGTCCAGATGGGAACGATGAGTGGGGAGGTCACTGCCAAGCAGTTGGCGGGGAGAGGGTCGTTGAAGTGGGTGTTCGGTTTTAAGGAGGCTAGAATTTTAGAGATGGACTGGTCATCATAAAGTTCAAAGTTGGAACAGTGAGCCTTGTTTTTGGGTGTTGTTTGGAGGGGACGAGAGGGGAGAAGGGCTCCAGTAGGAGGAGAAGGGCAGTTTGAGGTGGCATTGAGTTCGTTACCTAGCGAGTTGATTTTGGTTGTGAAAAAGGAGGAGAATTCATCGCAGGTTATTAGGGATTTAGTTGTTTCTTTTGATGACTTCGCTAGTTTGTTTGATTGAAGTTTGACTATTTCGAAGAGTTTGCGGGGTCTGTTCTTGGCATTTTCCAGTTCTGATTTGAAGAACTCTTTTTTGGACAAGAGGATATTCTTGTTGTAAGTATTTCTGGCCTGGCGGAGAAGTTTAAAATGGGAGGCTGAGGGGTGCTGTCTCCAGTTTCTTTCTTTAAGTTGGAGAGCTCTCCTTTCGCTGTTGAGGGGTCCGCTGAACCAGGGGTTTTTGTCTTTGATTTGGGACCTTTTAAGCTTTAACGGGGCCAGATCATCCAAAATGTTAATCATAGTCGAATCGTAGTGCTCTGTGAGGTCGTTGACCTTAGAAAGATTAGGGGGGGTGAAGGTCGCTCTCGCAGCGAGCTGTCAGCTTCTCGAGGTCAAGGCTCTTAGTGTGTCTGAGCCCGCATTTTGGTTTCACCGGTTGCCCAAGACATTTCAGGCGGTAGTCAGGTATTGTGAAGGTGATGGCGTGGTGGTCTGACCAGTCGCATGGCTCAATTGAATTCAGCCTGACCGCTGATGCCTTAGCGATTATCCAATCCAAAGTGGTGCCTTTAGTGTGGGTAGGAAGGGTGCATGCCTGGGTGAGTGATTGGTCAGCGAGGAAGACCTTGACAGCGTTGACTTGGGAATCATTGGGGTCGTTCCAATGCAGATTAAAGTCACCAAGGAATCTGGAAGAACAAGAAATATCTTCAGAAGATGATAGAGAAATTTCAACTGGCCAAATCGAAAAAGTGGACAACTCCAGGAGTGAAGAAATTAATGAACATTATAGTATACATCCTTTACATTCAAAGTGATTGGAAACACTATTGAATTATTCCAAATGAAGAAAGCGAAGGGAACTCTCATGAGTGTTTGGGAAAAATGTTTAGAAGCTCGTTGTTTTCCACAGTTCTTCCCCACTGGAAAAGGTGGACGATATGATGAACGACCAGTACAGATTCCAGCTTCAGAATACCGTTCAACAAGATTGTACTCAGAAGATCCAAGATTTCGACAGTGTGTTCCATATTTATTTCATCTTCTGTTGGAAAGTGACTTGTCTGGACTTTCATATGCAGTGAACCATATATTAAAAGCAGGAGTTCATCTTACACATCTTTCTGCAAAGGAATTTTTGGACAAAGTTCAACAAAGAGACGATCATTTAGAATCTCAGTTAATTAATTTGATGGCATGTCAACGTGGTACTAATGAGTATTGGTATCATCATCACAGAGAACTTAAATGTATGTTAAGGAACTTAGGAACCCCTACGTGGTTTGTTACGCTTAGCTGTGCTGAGTACGCATGGGACGATTTACTTGAATTTCTAAGAGAAGCAAATTCAAATGTAAAAAACATTGAATTGAAAACAGCTGGAGAACTATGTTCCTTGGATCCTGTAATTGTTTGCAGATATTTTAATCATAGGTTTCAAGCTATGATGTCTTTTATCTGCAATAAAAATAATCCACCTCTTGGAGAAGTTATTGATTTCTTTTGGAGAAAGGAGTACCAAGCCAGAGGTGCACCTCATATTCACATGCTGTTATGGATCAAGAATGCACCAAAATTTGGAACTGATACTGATGAAAGTGTTTTTTCTTTCATTGAAAAATATGTTACCTGTGCCATACCAAAAGAAGGAGGAGAAAACAACTTGAGACAGCAAGTTTTACGGTTTCAAAGTCATCGATGTGGGAAATATTGTCGACGGAAATACAAGTCAAAGGGAAAATGTTATACAAAATGTCGTTTTGGATTCCCATGTCCAGCAATTTCAAAAGGAAGAGTCAACAGTTTTATGTCAGCAGTAAGGCATACTATAACCCGGAAATCTCCGAAGAATACTTACAACATAAAAAGAACTGAAGATTCAAAGTATATTAATGACTACAATTCAGTGATTTTGACGATGTGGAATGCAAATATGGATATCCAATATGTTGCAGATAATTCGATTGCTGTTGCTCGCTATGTTACGTCATATATAACCAAATCTGAAAAGACGGAGTTGAAAGAAATGTGGGAAGAAATTTCACAAGAGAAGACTCTTAGTAACAAATTGTACACCTTTAGTTTGAAGATGCTTTCCCATCGAGAGATTGGATCGTACGAATGTTCGGATCGGTTGACCTCTGCAAGTTTATATTCAAAGTCAAGAGGAATCATTTGGGTAAGTCTAGGTCTTGCTGCAACACGAAATCGAGTATTGAAATCTGTACAAGAAATTGAATACTTAGCATTGAATGAACCGGAAAGTACAGATATTGTTAAAACAAATATGTTGGATACGTACTATCCTAAAAGAAGTCCACATCTGGAAAACATATGTCTCTATGAAGTACTGCAACATTACAGCTTTAAGAGAAAAGTTACAGAAAATATAAATGAAGAAAAATATGCAGTAGTTGGATGTGATGGATGTTTGGTAAAACATGCCAAAGGAAATCTTAATAATCACAGGAAACTCAGTTGTGATACTCCAGATAAAAGGGGATTTTTCTATTTAGCACTTCTGCTTGGAGATTTTGACTGCTATGAAGATTCTTTTAATGCATGTAAAGATAGCATTGAATGCACAATTTTTCCAAATTATCTACAAATGTTGAATGAAGAGATTGAACAAGAAACTAGTATTGCAGCTGAAATCGCTAGAGATAGTTCTCAAGATAATCAAAGTTCTGCTCCACTAAGTCAAGATCCACTAGGACAACCAATTCTTGAAAATGAAGCAGCAATAGCTATGAATGAAGTAGAAACGGCAATGCAACAAGCACAACAGGATATTATTGAGTTGGGAAACTTGGAAGAACAACTAAATATTGAACAAAAAGAAATATATCAGCAAGTTACACAACAGATACAGCATGGTTAACTGCATGAAAAAAAGAATGCCAATGCACATCATTTAAACCTATTCGAATGTATATCAGTGGGCAAGCTGGAACACAAAAAAGTTTCTTAATTAAAGTTTTGACCAGTTATCTACACAAAACCACTGAATCACATTTATCTTGTGTTGTAACTGCTCCAACTGGGTTAACAGCACATAACATTAAAGGGATTGCATTACATCGATTACTCATGCTACCAGTTGAACATGAAAATAAGTTGGAATATCACAAGCTATCTGGAGAAGCTTGTTATGAAGTTTCAAGAGTACTAAAGAAAATGAAACTTCTGATCATTGATGAGGTGAGCATGGTCTCAAACTTAATGCTTGCCTTTGTACTTTTAAGAATGCAACAGATTTTAAAAACAGATTATGATGTTTTATTTGGAGGAAAACATGTAATTGTATTCGGCGATCTACTACAACTTACTCCTGTGAAAGGACAACCAGTTTTTAAAACACTTGTCCATGAAGACACTAAGAAATCTTTGGGAAGTGTTGGAAATGTGAACATTTGGTCTCTTTTTGAATATAAAGAACTTATTAAGAATATGCGACAAGCAAGTGATGAACATTATGGAAACATTCTTCAAGATATTAGAATTGGTGTTTTGACAAAACATGGTAAAGAAGCTTTACAAAGTCGGCTACTAACAAATTTGTTTCCAAATGAAAATATTGCACCTGAAATAATGTACAAAGAAATTGGAGAAAATAAGTCTATAGTATGTCTAATGCCAGCACTGCAAGAGTGTTCTACATTCAATCAAGAACTTTTGAAACTGGAGAAACAACCAATAGTGAAAATGGAAGCCATTGATAAAATGGAACAAAAAGGAGTTACTATTCTTCTCTCAGAGAAATTACAGTCAAAATTGGAATCTTTGGAAAAGTCTGTATCTAAGACTGCTGGTTTAGAAAAGACTTTATATGTATGTGTAAACTGTCGGGTAATATTATGGCATAATTTGGATGTAGAAAAATGTTTAGTAAATGGAGCAACGGGAAAAGTTGTTGATTATGTAAATTTTCAGAACAGAGATGGAATTGAATTTTTGAAGATTAAATTTGATCAGATTGAAGAGGTAAAACAGATTGGACGTTGTGCTGTTCGTTTTTTGCTTGTAAAAGACTTGTATGTTCGTAGAAAACAGTTTCCTCTTTCTTTAGCATATACAGTGACCATTCATAAATCTCAAGGTTTAAGTGTAGACAGTGCTTTGGTAAATATTGGAAGTACAGTGTTTAAAGAGGGTATGGCATATGTTGCATTGTCTCGAGTAAGAACAGTATCTGGTTTGTATTTGATTGATTTTGATGAGAAAAAGGTTAGTGCTGATGCAAATTGTGTAAGAGAGTATAATCGGTTAAGAAGACTGTATGCTCCTAACTTAGAAGAATATCCCATGTATGAAAAACATGTAGTGTGCCCAAAACGGAAATATGACAAATATTATTGTGAGGTTCAAAAAAAGAAAACAATTCAAGAGAATGATGAAGCTGCAAAGAAAATGAAAATGGACACTGTTGATGATATTGTAGGATACCAGTTAGAAAATAGTTCAGGTATCAACTGCTATGCTAATGTAATTGTAAATGTTGTCTTTTATCTAGAGGATCTTCATCATGAAATTATGGAAAATCGAGAAAAAGATTCTGTACTTTACTGCATTATATTTTACAAAAGTTGGTAACTGATAGAACTTAAATCCATACTGCTTCTTGCATTCGGCATCTTTTGGAGATATGTACTGGTTCTTCGCAATTTACACTTAATATACAACAAGATGCACAAGAATTTCTTATGTTTATGCTTGCAGTATTGGAAGATGAAGGAATAGAAATTTAAAATTTGTTTGGACTAAGTTACAGATGGGATCATAAATGTGAAGAGTGTTCATTTTGTTCTACAACTCAAATAGACACTGAACGATTCATATATTTGACAATACCAGATTGCAAATCAGTGTCTTTTAACAAATTAGTAAAAACAGCTAATCAAGATATGAAATGTTCTCATTGTAAATCAGAAATGTTGTCAACATTATATATAGAAAGATTTGGAAAATATGTCATTTTAATGCTACAACGTTGTAGAGCAAATGGAAGAAAATTGGAAACTAAAATAAAAAAATTTGTGGCAAGTCAAGTGTCAATTTCAGGAAGAACTTTTAAAGCAGTGGCTATTATATTCCATGATGGACCTACTACAACATCTGGACACTATATTGTGTATTTAAAGTGCAATAAAGGATGGACCATTGCAATGATGCCCATTTGGAATTCAAATGTAAGTTGCCTTACGAATTACCAAAGTCATATCTGATATTTTTGATGCCAAAATTTTGAAAACATCATTCGGCCTATTGGGAAGATGTGAACACAAAATAACGAGTTTATTTTGGATATTATCAAATCAAATGGATTTGGAAACATTATTCGGCCTATTGGGAAGATGTGAACAATTACTGTTTGGATTATTATTTGTGCTATTTTTTATTGCATTTGCAAAATTGTGTTTCAAGGAACTAATTTATATATTTGATCTTTATATTATATGCGATGTAAATGAGAGTGTATATTTTAGAAAATGTACTTCAGAAAAATAAATAATTTAATGTAGTTGAGTAATGTAATTTAGAAACTGTAGATAGATAAACAGTTGAATTTGTTGTAAATATTTTCGACACAGATTTTTTTTTTTTTACAATCACATTGATTTTATTTTTTTCCCCGCTGTTATATGATGATCTACGTTGAAATCACTGTGTATGGTGAAATTCACTAGAATCTGAAAACAGCAAAAAGGGAAACTGAATATGTTATGTGGTTGTAAAATTATGTTGTGTTCTAAAAACCATAATATTATATGTAATAACAGTTTTCCTTCTTTTTTATTACAGAAAGTACTAGTAAACCTTGAAAAGATTTTAAATTCAGTTTACAACAAAACAACTGTAAAATAGTTTCACTGCGTTTGGTATGTATTTGAATAAAGAAGGTAAGATGAAATAATGTAATAAGCATAATAATATGAAGTAATGTTTACAGTCATTTTTATTGCACTGATCCATTTTTTCAAATACTACCCATGCACTGATCTATATAATTAGACACTATTCTCATACTCCTACCATCACCCATGCACTATCCAAGCATTTCTCCATTCACCTAGCCTGAATCTATATACTTATAATATCACCCAGAGACTACTTATGTACTCATCCAATCACCCAAGCACTACCCATGCAGTCTTCCAATCATCCACTCACTACTCCTGCACTCATGAAATCACCCAGGCACTACCCTTGCACTCCTCCAGTCATCCAGGCACTATCCATGCACTCCTCCAATCACCCACGCACTACCTATGCACTTATAAAATCACCAAGGCACTACCTATACACTCATTTAATCACTCAGGCACTGCCCATGCACTCCTTTATTCACCCAGACATTACTCCTGCATTCATGCAATCACCCAGGTATTACCCATGCACTACTTCAATCACTCAGGCACCGACCATGCAGTCATACATGTGCTCAGGCACTTCTACAGCACTCATGGAATCAACCAAGCACTACCCATGCAGTCTTCAAATCATCTATGCACTACTCCTGCCCTCATGCAATCACCCTGCTACTACTTATGCACTCCTCCAATCACCCATGAACTACCCAGGCAGTCCTACATGCAGCCAGGCACTACCCATGCACTCTTCCATGCACCCAGGCATTACCCATGCACTCCTTCAATCACCCAGACAATACTCCTGCACTCATGCAATAACCCAGACATTAGCTATGCACTCCTTCAATCACTCAGGTACTACCCCTGCAGTCATGCAATTACCCAGGCACTAGTTATGTACTGCTCCTGCAGTCATGCAGGCACTACTTATGCACTCATGCAATAACCCAGGCACTACCCTTGCACTCCTCCAGTCATCCAGGCAATATCCATGCACTTCTCCAATCACCCAGCCACTACCTATGCACTTATAAAATCACCAAGGCACTACCTATACACTCATCTAATCACTCAGGCACTGCCCATGCACTGCTTTAATCACCCAGACATTATCCCTGCATTCATAGAATCACCCAGGCATTACCCATGCACTACTTCAATCATTCAGGCACTGTTCATGCAGTCATACATGTGCTCAGGCACTTCTGCAGCACTCATGGAATCAACCAAGCACTACCCATGCAGTCTTCCAATCATCCACGCAGTACTCCTGCACTCATGCAATCACCCTGCTACTACGCATGCACTCCTCCAATCACCCAGGAACTACCCAGGCAGTCCTACATGCAGCCCGGCACTACCCATGCACTCTTCCATGCACCTAGGCATTACCTATGCACTCCTTCAATCACCCAGACATTACTCCTGCACTCATATAATCACACAGACATTAGCCATGCACTCTTTCAATCACTCAGGCACTACCCCTGCAGTCACACAATCACCCAGGCACTATTTATGCACTCATGGAATAACCCAGACACTACCCTTGCACTCCTCCAGTCATCCAGGCACTATCCATGCACTCCTCCAATCACTGAGGCACTACCTATGCACTTATAAAATCACCAAGGCACTACCTATACACTCATCTAATGACTCAGGCACTGCCCATGCACTCCTTTATTCACCCAGACATTACTCCTGCATTCATGCAATCACCCAGGTATTACACATGCACTAATTCAATCACACAGGCACTGCGCATGCAATCATGCAGGTGCTCAGGCACTTCTTCAGCACTCATGGAATCAACCAAGCACTACCCATGCAGTCTTCCAATCATCTATGCACTACTCCAGCACTCATACAATCACTTAGGCACTATCTATGCACTCATGCAATAATCCAGGCACTATCCTTGCACTCCTCCAATCACCCAGGCACTGCCCATGCACTCATGCAATTACACAAGCACTACCTATGCACTCATGGAATAACCCAGGCACTACCCTTGTACTCCTCCACTCATCCAGGCACTATCCATACACTCCTCCAATTGGCCATGCACTACCATGCACTTATAAAATCACTGAGGAACTACCTATGCACTCGTCTAATCGCTCAGGCACTACCCATACACTCCTCCATTCACCCAGACATTAGCTCTGCATTCATGCAATCACCCAGGCCTTAGTCATGCACTCCTTCAATCCCTGAGGCAGTACCCATGCACTCCTCCAATCACCCAGACATTAGCCCTGCACGTATGCAATTACCCAGGCACTCCCCATACACTTTTTCAATCACTCAGGCAGTACCCATGCACTCCTCCAATCACCCAGGCACTACCCATGCACTTATGCAATCACTCAGACATTACCCATACACTCCTCCTATCACCCAGGCACTACTCATGCACTCATGCAATAACCCAGGCACTCTTCATGCACTTATGCAATAACCCAGGCACTACCCATGCACTCATCCAATCACACAGGCACTACCCATGCACTCCTCCAATTACCCAGCCAGTACCCATGCACTCCACCAATCACCCTGCCACTACCCATGCACTTATAAAATCACCACACACTACTCTTGCACTCTTCCAATCACCTAGGCACTACCCTTGCACTCATGGAATCACACAAGCACTACCCATGCACTACTTCAATCACTCAGGCACTACCCATACACTCCTCCAATCACCCAGGCACTACCCATGCACTCATGCAATCACTGAGGCATTACCCATAAACTCATGCAATCACTCAGGCATTACCCATGCACTCTTCCAATCACCCATACATTACCTCTGCACTCATGCAATCACCCACGCATTACCCATGCACTTACAAAATCACCCAAGCAATACCCATGCACTTACAAAATCACCCAGGCATTACCAATCCACTCCTCCAATCACCCAGGCTCTACTCATGCACTCATGCAATAACCCAGGCACTACCCATGCACTCATCCAATCACCCATGCACTACCCATGCACTCCTCCAATCACCTAGACACTACCCATGCACTCCTCCAATTACCCAGCCAGTACCCATGCACTCCACCAATCACCCTTCCACTACCCATGCACTTATAAAATCACCACGCACTACTCTTGCCCTCTTCCAATCACCTAGGCACTACCCTTGCCCTCATGGAATCACATAAACACTACCCATGCACTTCTTCAATCACTCAGGCACTACCCATACACTCCTCCAATCACCCAGGCACTACCCATGCACTCCTCCAATTACCCAGGCACTACTCATGCACTCATGCAATAACCCAGGCCCTACCCATGCACTCATCCAATCACCCAGGCATTACCCATGCACTTACAAAATCACCCAAGCAATACCCATGCACTTACAAAATCACCCAGGCATTACCAATGCACTCCTCCAATCACCCAGGCACTACTCATGCACTCATGCAATAACCCAGGCACTACCAATGCACTCATCCAATCACCCATGCATTACCCATGCACTCCTCCAATCATCTAGACACTACTCATGCACTCTTCCAATTACCTAGCCAGTAGCCATGCACTCCTCCAATCACCCAGCCACTACCCATGCACTTATAAAATCACCATGCACTATCCTTGCACTCCTCCAATCACCCAGGCACTACCCTTGCAGTTATACAATCACTCAGGCATTACCCATGCACTCCTTCAATCACTCAGGCACTACCCTTGCACTCATGCAATCACTCAGGCATTAGGCATGCAGTCCTCCAATCACCCACACATTACCTCTGCACTCATGCAATCACCCAGACATAATCCTTGCACTCATGCACTCACCGAGGCATAACCCTTGCACTCATGCAATCACTCAGGCATTACCCATGCACTCCTCCAATCACCCACACATTACCTCTCCACTCATGCAATCACTCAGGCACTACTCATGCACTCCTGCAATCACCCAGACATTACTCTTGCACTCTTGCAATCACCTCGGCTTTACCCATGCACTCCTTCAATCATATATGCACTACCTATACACTTCTAAATATATTCCACTTACCACAATTCATACAACACTTACAATTTTTTTCTTTTTAAACCAAATAGGCGGTTCTGAAAAGAACCATTTTTTTCTTTTTTTTTAAATAATTTTTTTGTATTTTTTGAACTCTTTTTTCATTTTTTGTTAAAAAAATGAAAAAAACAGAACCAACAAGAAAAACATTGAAAAAATATGCAATTAAAACTCATTGCATAAACAAAAAAATAAAACAAAATTAACACTTGTGGTTCTGAATGGCAACCAGGATAGCATTCACTGATTGCTCACCAACACATAATGTCTTTCTACATTTCAAACAACGCTGCTCCACTCGAGCTAAGTCAGGGTAGATGTTCGTTGCAGCAGTTGTTGTGCCAGCAGAAGAGGTACTGGGTCCAGCAGTGTTGTCATCAGTTGAATCTTTTTGTTGTTGATGGCGCAGTTGTTCCCTTGCGAGACGTCAAGGGTGCATTGTCTGCAAATGCTTGAGCATGGAAGATGTCCCGCAAGAATATTTTTTGTCAGACCCTTGTGACGATATTTTTTCACAAATGGTGCATGTCACCTTCCTGGCATTCACCTTTTTTCACCAGGTGGTATAGTGAAAAAAGCCCAACGATACTTTCATACAGCACTTTGATGGGTTCTTCCAAATCTTCTTCGTCTTCTGGTGGAAGCTGATGTGTTGGATTTCCAGCTGCCATTTTTTGATGGTACAAAAACCACCAAAAGATACAAAGAAGAGATCCAAAAGGCAAGAGGTGTGTCTTCTGAGATGGTCTTGAAAGAATGAAAAAAATGGGTGGGGTCCTTCAAGTTCTAGAATCAAAAGCCTCTAAACCAATGAAAGTCTTTCTTTTAAAGTCACATGGGATTCGCGCACCCGGCGCGCAACCAGCGCGAACCTGACGCGATTTCCGAAAAATATATTTAACAATAATATATCTTTATTCCAGTTTCATCTATATGATATTTATAGTTATATTAAGTAATCTCTTGGTATAATATATATAATAAAGTTATATACATATACTTTTAAAACTTAAAGATTTGCGATGGATTCGCGCACCTGGCGCGGCCCCTGGAAATACGTACGTGACGTTACGTAGTGCCGAGAACCGCGCACCTATCGCATACCGAACGTGCATCGTACACGACTTAACCAATATGGCGGCAAAATTCTTGGATTCGCGCAACCACCGTGACTGGTACACGATCGGTACGCAAATCCAATTTTCTTTAAAAAAAAAAAAGATAAAAACATATTTTAGAAAGCAGAAATATCACCTTATTTCTATAAAAGTTTAAAATTTTAGAAAAAGTATTTTTGGAACATTATAGTTAGAAATTAGCATTTAAAAAACCTTTGAAATTCACTGAAAAAAACCATAGGTTTCAGGGACGTTATAGTTAGAAATTAGCATTTAAAAAACCTTTGAAATTCACTGAAAAAACCATAGTTTTCAGGGACGTTATAGTTAGAAACTAGCATTTAAAAAACCTTTGAAATTCACTGAAAAAACCATAGGTTTCAGGGACGTTATAGTTAGAAATTAGCTTTGAAATTCACTGAAAAAAACATAGGTTTCAGTGACGTTATAGTTAGTTGGACATTTCACTCGTACAAAACCAGTGAAATTCGGCCACTATAACTCGCGCTCCCGCAATGCACTGCTGATGACGTCACATATTAGATCATTCATGACATGGTTAGTGACATCACTGATGACATCAATGATGACATCTCAAATGACCACTGATGAAATCACTGATGACATCATCCAGTGACTGTGTGTTTCTGTAAAGTTTAAATATGTTTTATATATATATATGCGAAGGTGTATTGAAGAATGAGTGGGTGTATAAGTGTCTGAATGGTTGATTTAGTAGGTGCATGACTGTCTGTATAAGTGAGTGATTAAACGTGTTTTACTGAATGCATGGGTTAGTGACTAAACTGTGCAAATGTCTGTATCAGTCTGTCAGTTGGTGTGTAAGTGGTTGCATGGGTTGGTGAGTAGCTAAATGAGTGTCTATATGGGTTATTGATTGGTTGTCTGAGTATTTGTATGGGTGCCTGAGTGTCTGTGTGCGTGGGTGGGGGGTGTGTGACTGTGCATAGATGTGTGAGTGGGTGATTCACTGGGTGTATGGCTTCAAGAGTGCATCTGTGATGGACTGTATGGGTGGGTGAGTGTGTGTATGGGTGTGTTGGTGAGTGAATGGATGTCTCAGTGGTACATGTGTGAGTAACTACATATGTAAAAGGCAGTATATGTGAGTGTTGGAGTATATAAATGACTATATGTGAGAGTGAGTGATTGTGAGAATGGCTGTATGGATGAGTGTGTGCTTGTATCAGTGATTGTATAAGAGTGTAAGTATGTGTTAGTATTTGTATGAATAAGTGAGGTGGTGTGTGTATAACTGTATAGGTGAGTAAATGGCAGTGTGATTGATTCTTTGCATGACTGACTAGCTGTGTGAGTAACTGTATGGGTGTGTGGCGGTGTGTGAGTGTCTGTATAGCTGTATGACTGCATATGATAGTGCTGTATTGAAGAATGACTGCATGTATGAGTGACTGTATGGGTGAATAAGTGGATGTGTGTGTAGGCCTAGGAATCAGTGAGTGGGTATGTAGTAACTGCTATTGGTGTGTCTATGGTTTCAAAAATGGTAGTCTGTATTTTAGAGTGGGTGTATCAAAGCTTATATTAGGGTGTGAGGAGGTGCATCAGATTATCATATGGATGATGTCATCAGTGATGTCATTTGAGATGTCATCAGTGATGTCATCAGTGATGTCACTGACCTTGTCATGAATGATCTAATATGTGGCGTCATCAGCAGTGCATTGCGGGGGCGCGAGTTATAGTTAGCTATAACGGCGAATTTCACTGGTTTTGTACGAGTGAAATGTCCAATTAACTATAACGTCACTGAATTTCAAAGGTTTTTTAAATGCTAATTTCTAACTATAACGTCCCTGAAACCTATGGTTTTTTCAGTGAATATACATATATATATATATACATATATATATATATATATATATATATATATATATATATATATAAATATATATATATATATATATCTCCAATCGAAAACGCCCAGAGACTGATGCAGGTCTGTGCACTCGCACTGTCGGGCGCACATCAGGAACGACGTAGCCCCTTTGTCAGGCGCAAGCGAAGCAGCGGATCACTTTTGCCTGTAACAGCGACCCGATGGATTGTTTACTATTGGAGGGAGAAGTACAGTCTTTTCCATTACGGATTCCACTGAACCAAACTACGATGACCACAATGCACTAATGCACGCGCCCAGGGGGGCGGGACTAAGTTACAAAAAGACCGCGAGTGCACAACGTAAAAGACTGCTCTCCACCATTGCCGAAGCCAGTGAACAAGGGAATGACTCCTGAAACGCGTATGGCGTTTAACGGCAAAGAGTGCGCTGGGATGACATTCGTGATTAAGTTGTTGCCTGCCAAAGAATAAAGTGGTTTACTTACACGTCGTGTGTGGGGTCTTCAAGCTCTGGGCATTTTCGATTGGATATATATATATATGCTGGCCCCCAGTTACGAAAATCCGGATCCGCATATGCTCGCTGAGTGGGCTGAGTGCAATCTGGACTCATCTCGGCGTCTAGTGCAGATTTTAATTAAATATGCGGAAAGTGATCGCATAGCTCTCCAACTCCAAATTGACAAAATAAATGAGGAATTAGGCAAAATGGATGTAACTGCAGCAATAGAGCGCCACCGTGAGGATATGCTGATTCGCTTGCAGAAAGCAGAGGACATTATAAAAAAACGCAAAGCATTCAAATTTCAAAGAGACAAATGTGATTACGAACAAGGACGAGTATTCACATTTGCGAAGAAATTCGACCCGGCTAAAATAGCTGAAAACATTACCTCTACACTATCGGCATATCCAAGCACAAGTGGCAATACAGCAATGTCCTCTTCAACATCAGATCTGAGCTCGGCTGTTGACAGCGGATCAGAAACAGACCTAACAAGATCCGGACGTATAGTGGGGTTTTCAAAACTGTCCTTGGCTCAGGAGGTCGATTGCCTTCGCCAGGACAGAAGACAGACCCTCCGACCACGTGTGCAAAATGCCAACGCAGTAAAAATAACAACCAGAAACGCCGAACAAGGCGGAGACGAGCCAGGCAACGCCAAAACAAACAAAAAGAAGACAAACAACAAATGGAGGCGCAGGCAGTAGACGCTGGGAGCAGCATGAGCGCTAACACCGTGATTAATTTAACCAACATGATACTTAGTCCAGAGAAAACGAAAACACTTGCCTTAGGATTATCCTTCAGCCCTAAAATGAACTTTAATTATGCAGAAACTCGAATTGATATATTCAAGTTTGTTCGTAAATTAAAACTGCGTAAGTTTCATCAAACACAAGGTGCACCGAAGAAAAAAATGTCTGTGTACCCACCAATCGCAGAAACAACAAATCCAACAGCTTTGTCAGCAGGGGATGTGGAACTTTGGAGGAATTTGCAGGAATTACAGGATGAAACTGAACCACTGCTGGCCAGTCAAGATGATCCAGAATTGGGCAGGTCAGTGCGTACCCATTTTAAACCAGTTTCCAAATTTTGTCCTATCATGATTCGTGATAATTTGGATCTTTTTAATGACAAAACAACAACTGATTTGAAAAAACTTTATTCAAAAGTCAATCATGCCACTAAAAAGTACACGAAACAGGACAATATTTACCATCAATTGATAAAGAAACTTCAGGCTGACGACAATATCATCATTCGTCAGTCTGACAAAGGGGGAAACATAGTCCTGTGGCCACGTGAGATGTATGTGGAAGAAGCACAATATCAACTCCACGACACCAATTGCTACAGGAGATGCTCTATACAGACCGTCACAACTGCACGCCATGAATTTTACAAGTTGTTGGCATGGAAGTCAGCAGGTTTGCTAAGTGATGACGAATTTAGATTCTTAAAAGTTGACCATCCTGTAGTTCCTTCTATATATTTCATACCTAAAGTCCACAAAAGCATATCCAAACCACCTGGCAGGCCCATAATATCAGCCTGTGGCAGCTTACTAGAAAACACTTCTTGCTATGTGAATTATTTTTTACAAAGCTATGTAAAAAACCTCTCCTCTTACGTCCAGGATACTGGTGACTTTTTAAGAAAACTGAGTGACATCAACTGGGAGGTAGATTGTGTATTAATTTCCCTTGATGTCACCTCCTTATACACCAGCATTCACCATCAGGACGGTATCAAAGCCATCGAACATTACCTGAATACCAGACCTATTTACATGTATATGCACAATAAGATGCTGATCACCATGATTTTAACCTGTTTAGAAAATAATTTTTTTCTTTTTAATAATCAGGTGTTTAATCAGATTAGGGGTGTGGCCATGGGGGCCTGTTTCTCTCCTAGTTATGCTTGTTTGCATATGGGATTGTGGGAGGAACAGGTCCTCATGGCAGCCCATGGTGACATCATGAGCAACCAGGTTGTATGCTGGTATAGGTATATCGACGATATATTTATGATTTGGAAAGGTACAAATGAAAGTGCATGTGATTTTGTGAATCAACTTAACTGCAATAGTTTGAACCTACAATTTACAGCTCAGATGAGCAGGGAATTGATTTGTTTCCTTGATGTTGAAGTTTTTATTGTGGAAGGGAAACTACAAACGAAACTACATAGGAAAGCAACAGCGGGCAACACGGTGTTACATGCTTATAGTCATCATCCTAGACATCTAATAAATAGCATTCCCTATGGGGAAATGCTACGCATTCGCCGCATATGCAGCTCTGACATTGATTGTATATCAGCGCAACAACAAAGCAAGGACAGGTTCTTGGATAGGGGTTACTCTCTAGAGGTGGTCAATAAAGCAATAAACAGAACTACTAACATCAATAGGTTGGAAGCACTCACCTACAAAACTGGTAATAGAAAAAAGAATTTATATCAGAACCAGTTAGAGGCACCAACCAGACTGATCTTAACGTACAATTTACAACATAAAGCTATACGTAAAATCGTCAATAAAAACTGGGCTCTGGTACAAAGTGACCCAGTATTAAGTAGTCTGATTACTAGATCTCCTAAAATCACCTTTAGAAAGCCAAGATCTATGAGTAATTCCCTGGTAAAAAGTAGCCCAGAGGTGAAATCAAATAAAACATGGTTAAGTTCTAGGAGAGGTTTTAGGAGATGTACCAGCTGTAAGGCATGCAGATATGGGGTCAATACTACCGCTTACAGCACACCCTTTTCTCCCAAACCCATACCAATTACCAAGAGCCTGAACTGTAAAACTGATCATGCTGTATATGTGCTGGGGTGTTCATGTGGCCTGCAGTATGTGGGTAGCACCAAGCTGCAGGCACACATTCGAATACTCCAGCACTTGAGGGCTATTTTAAACAAAGATGACACTTACCCAGTTGCCAGGCACTTTAAGGATCACCACAGTAGCAAACTAGATGATCTTAAATATTTTGTCGTGGATACGATCCTGCCCCTCAGACGAGGTGGAAACCGTGAACTGTTGCTAAGGAGGCTTGAGACCAAATACATTTTAGAATTAGATAGCAAGATGCCTCAAGGTCTCAACTCAAGTGAGGACTTCCACACATGGCTATGAGTATTCTGTACATTCCTTTAAACACTTGTATTAATTCTTATTACCGCTACCTCAAATGATCAAATTTTAGCTTTCACTTTATTTTTATTCATATTTACACTGTAGCACTTTAGCAAGTCACGGACGTGATTTCTAAAGGTGTCTATTTTGCTCTATTAGCACTTTGCACTTTATTGATGACTTGTCGTAGACTGCATATTAAGGCCCACTTGGGCAGGACTGTTTTTAGTTGACTGTGTAATACGATTTTTAAGCAGTTTGATGGTATATGATTTGACCAAGAATTACATAAAAGTCGATCTATATACTCATTGGGACTACCATTAGCTAATTGATGACTAGATTTTAAGGATTGAACATTGATGGTTTTACCTTTTTTATTTGTCTCATATTTAATGGTTTATTTTGATAACACAATTAGTAGCATCTTTTTATGAATGTCTCAAAAATGCACTGGGCTGGGGGTGTTTTAAATATTTATTAACAGTATATAAATATTTTACCATCAAAGGCTTTTATTTATATATATGTATATATGAAGTTGATATTTTACACATGTATTTATCTAATATTGTATATATATATATTTAAGATCGATTGCAATGATCCTGTATTCGTCGACTAATGTTTCCTTTATGTCTATGCAACAAAGTTTTCAAATTTAGTCACGTGTATGCACTAGCACTTTAAATTGGTGAAAGCACTCCACATGCGCGTCATGTGATCAAGGGCATTGAGTTGCCCAAAACGCTTCATGGCGGTGGTGCCGGGCATTTTGGAATAAACATAATAACGCAACAACGGGTCTGCATTCGTCTTCTTTGGGACTGAGTGGTCTTCGCGGCGAAGCTAGCAGTATATATATATAGATATATATATATATAAATATATTTTTTTTGGCACAAAGAACGCAGCACTCAAAGCTTGGATTTTGCTTAATTTAATGAAAGTTAAGCACCCAGACCAACCCGTTTCAGCCCTCCCACAGCTTTGTTTACGGAACAAAGCCGTGGGAGGGCTGAAACGCGTTGGTCTGGGTGCTTAACTTTCAGTAAATTAAGCAAAATCCAAGCTTTGAGTGCCGCATCCTTTGTGCAAAATTGATGATTTTGGGCCAGGATCCGGCCCCAACGTAGAGCACCCGCTGTTGAGCGCGCTGGATTGAAGGATCACATTGTAGGAAAATATATATATATATATATATATATATATATATATATATATATATATATATATATATATATATATTAATATGCTCACCCCTTTGAAAAAGCCAATAGGCCCAGCTTTTATATTTTGTTGTTGTGACTTGGAGTGGGCGAAATATTCTATTCCGCCTGCAGAATTGGTAGAATTTTGGCGACTCCATATTACTCTTGTAATGCGGAGTTACGGCCAAATCCCACCAAATGCAGTGTGGCAGAATATTTTTTCACATACACGTGCCAAAATGGTACATTGACGAGAGCGAATGAGATTTGGCGTCCCCCTAGAGTGATTTCCAGTCACTAGGAGGACATCCAGCAAGATTTTTCCACCGAGGGCGGTTGCAACCGTTCACGGTCAGAAGGCTGCTGCTCGAGTTGAAAATCTACTTGAGCGGCAGCAAAGTCAACTCGAGTACCTGCGCCCACTGGCGTACAGCATACTGCCCTTTAGGCTTATTTTTCAGCCCAGAACTAACTCCTGGTGCTAAATCACAGCGCGATCAGCGCAACTTGCCTTTTTGTAACTCCACAGTACTTCACAGAGCCAAAGTCTGCGAGTAACACCCACCCCTAGTTGCAACTCTTCAGCAAAGTCAGGAAGCCTGACTGAGTGCAGTCAGGACCTGTGAGACCAACTGCATGCTGTGCATGCCAGAAGGCAGTGCGTGGCTTGGGTTTGCTTGCCTGCGAAGGGTTGGGTGTAGGCCAACCGTCATGGGGTTGCTTGCACCCTCACCATGCACTGCTAATTATCTCACATATTACATCACTCATGACATGATCTATGACATTACTGATAACATCGCTTCAACATTTCAAATAACATCATTGAGCACAACACTGTGCATGGTAGGGGCGTGAGTTAGAGTTACATTAGGGCATGAGTTAAAGTTACTTGAGATAACTATAATTGGTGAATTTCAGTGGATTTGTTCATTTAAAAAAATACTTTTTAACTGTCATTTTCACCTAACTATAATGCCCCTTTAAGCTTTAGTTTTTTCTGAGTATGTATATAAAGATATAGAGAAAGATTTATTTTTGGGATCACTGCAGACTGTTAGTTTATGCTTCCCACAAATTATGCCCTTGACTAAATGCTGTCTTGATAGCCACTTTTTTTTTATCATTGATGTGTTATTTTATTCTGTGACTGAGAGAGTTCAAGAGAATAAGGCTATAGGATGCAAGTCTTCTGTCTCTGGATGTCTTTGAGACAGAATGACTCCAATACCGTAGGCTGATTCTCTGTAATGAATGTTTATTTGTTATCAGGATGCAGCGTATGGGTGCCGTTGGGAACAGTTTTGTTTAATTGTTGAAATTCTTCTTCTTGTTCAGTTTGTATGCTCCACACAAATTCATCTTCTTAAAAATCTTGGTAGACTTATTTTGATCCATCAAGGCTGAAATGAGGGGCAAGGGATATTGGTTGTGAATCCTGATGTTTTGAGTTTGCAGTAAAATATACACGTCTGTAAGTCCCACCTGATGTTGGAATGGAAAATATTGTGGCTCCAACAAGAGAAGTACTGATGAATCCTTTTCATCAAGATATTTCTTAAGTACTTGGTCCTCCTTGACAGACAAAGGATAAATCCTTCCATAAGGAATTACTGCCCATAGAACCAAATCAATAGGCAATGATATTCCAACTGGGGCAGCGGGGAGTAAGATTGAACTTTATTGAACATATCAGCAAAATCTTGGTACTCCTTGTGAATTGCAGATTGCAATGACTCCTCCTGTTTCAACACCAAACGTGAGATTTTGCTGTTTCCGCAGATCCCGTCTCAGAAAACACTTCTCCGGAGAGTGTTGAAATGAAAATTCAATGATATGAGTCTTTCAATTAATAGTAGGGCTATGCATTCTAAATCCACAATGTTTCCAACACAGTGGAAATGATGAGGGCATCAATTAAATCAAAAGTCAAAGACTTTATTTGTCCTTCAGAAGTCCCTAATAGAAGTGAAGTAGCCTGTGAAATATCTCCAGAAGTTAAGGCATTCCCTTCTTTTCCTTGGATGGGTCTGCACATGTCTTATTCTGTACTCAAATGTCTACAATCTTATGGAATTCATTGTCCAGAAAACAACCAGATGCTCCACAACCAATTAGAGCCAAATGGGTACATGGCCCTTTCGATGTTATTATTTCAACTGATAAGTAGTAATGTGCTCTTGAAGGTGCAAACTGTTTTGGTGCAGAAAGGCCTATCCGGGGTTTGTGAGTCAAAGACAGGCCTAGTGGTTTTCTTGCAACTGGGGTTTTTTCTGATGTAAATCCTGGTTTACTACAATAATTAGAGAGCCACTCTTTGAAATGATGATTCTTCTCTTCTTTAGAAAAGGGTCTTTCAGATTCCCAATCGGCATCAGTTATTCTACCTTTTCCTCCGAAAAGGAAGAAACCTCCTTTACAATGGCCAGAACCAACCTCTTCTTGCATTATTCTGATGATATTGCTGAGCTTCCATCTGAAGTGCTTGTTTTACTAAGGCTTCTGTCGTAGTGGGTCTATTTACAGAAACAACCTTTACCACACAGACATTACCACGCTTGCCTTTACAACGAAAATGTAAGTATATATCTGGAAAGTGAAACCTATATATATATATATATATATATATATATATATATATATATATATATATATATATATACACACATATATATATATTATCTACTGGCGGTCGCCAGTAGATAGTTATAGTTAGAACCTAGTTTCCATAGGAAAAGCATTTTTGATGCGCTTATAACTTTAGGCGTCGTTTGCCGAATCTTTACGAAATTTTCCAAAAGTTCCTCTTTTCAGGTAAGCTCCTATCCTGAAAGTTTGGGGGTGATTCGTGAAGGGGGGCTGAGAAAAAGGGGGTCCCAAAACGTGTTTTCTCCATGCAATTTCCATAGGAAACTTTAGACAAGGCAACAGGTCAAACTGCTGAACGGAATTACGCCAAATTTGGCAGGGAGAAAGGTCTTGGTCCAGAAAGCACGCTTTTGTTTAAATGGGGTAAGTCCGTTCAGTAGTTTTAGAGAAATATCAAAATTTACAGATATCGATATTTGAGAATTCTGACATCTGATTGGCTGAGGCGTTACTAGAGCACTAGCGTGCGGCTCATTGGTTGCGAACTGTTGAAACTAGGAAGTGTTGGCAGCCATTTTGTGACTGACTTGAAAGGCGTAGGGCGAAACAAAAGAGAAAAATTGTATAAGAGGGTATAGTAGGAACACTGTGGTCTTAGTTTAAGCAGTCTGTACGGTGCAGAGGCAGGGAGTTTGAATGTTGCGTAGGCCGTGGACATCACGTCCGCAGAACAACGGTGCGCGATATTGCGGCAAGGTTGCGTAGGCTCTGGAAATCCCGTCGGGAAAATAACAATGCGCAGTATTGCAGCCTTCCTTTAATATAATGCGCAGTAATGTTTAGTTATAATGCAGTGTTCACTTTTATCACGGACAGTGTCACTTTCTTAGATGAAAATTAATATTATGTGGGAGGGCGTGTTCTGTTCGTGTGTCTGGAACAAAATTAACGTTTAATTGGCTGAGGTGTTCCAACAACGAGCTCAATGTTCATTGGCTGCGAACCATTGAAAGTATTAGTGTTGCCAGCCATTTCCTCCCCGTCCGCGGAGTAGCAGGGACATCTGATTGGCTGACATGTTCCAAGCAGGAACTTCCCAAGCTTAATGTTCATTGGCTGCGAAACCATTGAAAGTAGAAGTGTTGCCAGCCATTTCCTCCCCGTCCGCGGAGTAGCAGGGACATCTGATTGGCTGACGTGTTCCAAGCAGGACCTTCCCAAGCTTAATGTTCACTGGCTGCGAACCATTGAAAGTACAAGTGTTCCCAGCCATTTCCTCCCCGTCCGCGGAGTAGCAGAAACATCTTATTGGCTGACGTGTTCCAAGCAGGACGTTCCCAAGCTTAATGTTCATTGGCTGTAAACCATTGAAAGTAGAAGTGTTGCCAGCCATTACCTACCCCTCCGCGGAGCATCAGGGACATCTGATTGGGTAACGTGTTCCAAGCAGGACCTTCCCAAGCTTAATGTTCATTGGCTGTAAACCATTGAAAGTAGAAGTGTTGGCAGCGATTCCCTCCCCTCTACGGAACACCATGGACATTTTATTGGCTAAAGTGTTCCTAGTACAAGTTTGCTCATTATTGGCTGGGAACGGTTCACTGTTGTGAACCATTTTGTGACGCAGTTCAATGGAGTACGGGAAAAGAAAGTAGTAGCGGGGAGGGTAGGAACACTATTAACTCTGTACAGTGGTCACAAGGTGGTGGAGAGGGATTGTGAAGGTAAAAATAGTTTTTTATATATTTTAAGGGCCATTTATATCATTGGCGTGGGGTGTACAAATCACGGCGGGAAAATAACAAAGTGTGTTGCGGTCTTCTTTTATTAAGTTTGCGGGTGGGATACTTCCCAGGAGCACTGTTTAGTTATAATGTGGTGTTTACTTTTCTGACGGGGAGCTGTGGTTGCGCAGCAAAAATTTCAGTCTAGGTTTGAAATAGTTTTTATTAAGCAATTACAAATATACTTTCTTCGGAAATTGAAGCTGTATATATCAAAGGAGTGACAAATAAAAACGCAATTCATAAAATATCCCTTAAGCGAGGGCACACCCTCCCTTTTTTTTTCTGCTATAGTTTGTAAAAGTGTTGCCCCATATTCTTGATAATATAAGAGGGCATGAGTTACTTTTAGATAAAGTAGAAAAGAAGTGCTACAAGAAACACTCCCGCACTACATCATCTCAGGTCACAAGAACAATAACAAGTAAAAAACAGTTAAACACAAATCACTTTATATTACATAGAAATGTATGCTTTATCATTTTTTATAATTTCTATTCTGTAGAATTCGGGAAAGTTTGGTCGTAGTGCTTAGAGGTCGCTCACTGCTCCGCTAACAAATCACGTACTCCTTTAAGAATATATAGGATAGTAGTATAATAATAAACACTACTGGTTGTATATATTCTATAGGGAGAAGGTGAATAGGAACCGCAACAGACAAAAATAGAAATAGTAAAAAAACATTCAGAAATGTAGGGTTTATCAAAGGTATTCACTAAGAAAGTATCTATGGAAACTATTTTTTTTAAACTGCAATTTCCAAAAATATTGTCACTGAAAAAATATCTGATCAAGTAAGTTATAAAGGTCAGTAAACTGTATTTCAGATGGTTTACTCCTGGCGGCGACAAATCTCCAATTCCTGTTGTGTGGAAATATCACACTCTTACAATATACACAGTGTCACTGATGGCACACAAAAAGGAAAATCAAAATGAAATCATCAATACAAAACAAGATCAATAACGAAATACTTTCCAGCAATGAGTATCTTGAGAACTTCTTTTCTCCGGGACTTCGAAATCTTTCATCTTCGCGCCAACGGGTCATAAAGTGCTCTGAGATCACAATGACTGTTAATATTATAATATACATATTCACAGTATATGATCCCAAGAAAGAAACAGAGAAAGAACGAGAAGGTGCTGATGTTAAATATAAATCTTTAGTCTTCGCGTCGACGGGTCATAAACTCCACTGAGGTCAGTATAAATGTTAATATTACAATATACATACTCACACTATATGATCTAAAGGGAGAAATAGACTAAAAACCAGAAGCTGCTGACGTTACATATAAATCTTTAGTCTTCGCGCCAACGGGTCACAAACTCCTCTGAGATTATAATGTGTGGTTATTATAATATACATACTCACACTATATGATGTCAAGGGGGAAATAGACTACAAACTAGAAGCTGCTGACGTTACATATAAATCTTTAGTCTTCGCGCCGACGGGTCACCAACACTTCTGAGGTCAAGTACAGTGTCAATATTATAACATACAAAGTCACACTATATGAGCTCAAAGGAGCCAGAACAGGAACAATGTTTGCTGTATTCTGTCTGTTTCTGAAAACAAGCTGCTGACGTTTCATATAAACGGCAAAAACAACCAATACCACTTTTTTCTAAATACAAGTGTTTAAATATTGACAAATAGCTACGTATTATAAATATCTAGTATGCCATAATCAAACAACTTACAACTCAGACAACAGAATGTGGGAGCACACCGCTGACCTCTCAGGCAAGGTTCGCCCCTGGCATTCTGGTAAATGCAGTTTCTTGTAGTTCGCTCCGATATTTTCGAGTGTTTCGCCAAGGTTGGCGCAGATAGTGCTGATCTCTAGACACGTGTTTCTGGTTTATTAAAGGTCATCAGTAGAGAATACAGTCTTGTATTTTGGGGTTTGCTGAGTAGGCTGCCAAACATTATATCAGGTCCGGTACCTCTCACTGGCGCGCAGGTGCTTCATCAACGAGCTCGTCAGCTCAATGACTCACGGGAGTACTTTAAATAGACAACAGAATGTGGGAGCACAGCGCTGACCTCTCAGGCAAGGTTCACCCCTGGCATTCTGGTAAATGCAGTTTCTTGTAGTTCGCTCCGATATTTTCGAGTATTTCGCCAAGGTTGGCGCAGATAGTGCTGATCTCTAGACTCGTGTTTCTGGTTTATTAACCGTCATCAGTAGAGAATACAGTCTTGTATTTTGGGGTTTGCTGAGTAGGCTGCCAAACATTATATCAGGTCCGGTACCTCTCACTGGCGCGCAGGTGCTTCATCCACGAGCTCGTCAGCTCAATGACTCACGGGAGTACTTTAAATAGACAACAGAATGTGGGAGCACACCGCTGACCTCTCAGGCAAGGTTCGCCCCTGGCATTCTGGTAAATGCAGTTTCTTGTAGTTCGCGTCGATATTTTCGAGTGTTTCGCCAAGGTTGGCGCAGATAGTGCTGATCTCTAGACACGTGTTTCTGGTTTATTAACCGTCATCAGTCGAGAATACAGTCTTGTATTTTGGGGTTTGCTGAGTAGGCTGCCAAACATTATATCAGGTCCGGTACCTCTCACTGGCGCGCAGGTGCTTCATCCACGAGCTCGTCAGCTCAATGACTCACGGGAGTACTTTAAATAGACAACAGAATGTGGGAGCACACCGCTGACCTCTCAGGCAAGGTTCGCCCCTGGCATTCTGGTAAATGCAGTTTCTTGTAGTTCGCTCCGATATTTTCGAGTGTTTCGCCAAGGTTGGAGCAGATAGTGCTGATCTCTAGACACGTGTTTCTGGTTTATTAACCGTCATCAGTAGAGAATACAGTCATGTATTTTGGGATTTGCTGAGTAGGCTGCCAAACATTATATCAGGTCCGGTACCTCTCACTGGCGCGCAGGTGCTTCATCCACGAGCTCGTCAGCTCAATGACTCACGGGAGTACTTTAAATAGACAACAGAATGTGGGAGCACACCGCTGACCTCTCAGGCAAGGTTCGCCCCTGGCATTCTGGTAAATGCAGTTCCTTGTAGTTCGCTCCGATATTTTCGAGTGTTTCGCCAAGGTCTCGCAGATAGTGCTGATCTCTAGACATGTGTTTCTGGTTTATTAACCGTCATCAGTAGAGAATACAGTCTTGTATTTTGGGGTTTGCTGAGTAGGCTGCCAAACATTATATCAGGTCCGGTACCTCTCACTGGTGCGCAGGTGCTTCATCTACGAGCTCGTCAGCTCAATGACTCACGGGAGTACTTTAAATAGACAACAGAATGTGGGAGCACACCGCTGACCTCTCAGGCAAGGTTCGCCCCCGGCATTCTGGTAAATGCAGTTTCTTGCAGTTGGCTCCGATATTTTCGAGTGTTTCGCCAAGGTTGGCGCAGATAGTGCTGATCTCTAGACACGTGTTTCTGGTTTATTAACCGTCATCAGTAGAGAATACAGTCTTGTATTTTGGAGTTTGCTGAGTAGGCTGCCAAACATTATATCAGGTCCGGTACCTCTCACTGGGGCGCAGGTGCTTCATCCACGAGCTCGTCAGCTCAATGACTCACGGGAGTACTTTAAATAGACAACAGAATGTGGGAGCACACCGCTGACCTCTCAGGCAAGGTTCGCCCCTGGCATTCTGGTAAATGCAGTTTCTTGTAGTTTTGCCAAGGTTTCGCCAAGGATAGTGCTGATCTCTAGACACGTATTTCTGGTTTATTAACCGTCATCAGTAGAGAATACAGTCTTGTATTTTGGGGTTTGCTGAGTAGGCTGCCAAACATTATATCAGGTCCGGTACCTCTCACTGGTGCTCAGGTGCTTCACCCACGAGCTCGTCAGCTCAATGACTCACGGGAGTACTTTAAATAGACAACAGAATGTGGGAGCACACCGCTGACCTCGCAGGCAAGGTTCGGCCCTGGCATTCTGGTAAATGCAGTTTCTTGTAGTTCGCTCCGATATTTTCGAGTGTTTTGCCAAGGTTGGTGCAGATAGTGCTGATCTCTAGACACGTGTTTCTGGTTTATTAACCGTCATCAGTAGAGAATACAGTCTTGTATTTTGGGGTTTGCTGAGTAGGCTGCCAAACATTATATCAGGTCCGGTACCTCTCACTGGCGCGCAGGTGCTTCATCCACGAGCTCGTCAGCTCAATGACTCACGGGAGTACTTTAAATAGACAACAGAATGTGGGAGCACACCGCTGACCTCTCAGGCAAGGTTCGTCCCTGGGATTCTGGTAAATGCAGTTTCTTGTAGTTCGCTCCGATATTTTCGAGTGTTTCGCCAAGGTTGGCGCAGATAGTGCTGATCTCTAGACACGTGTTTCTGGTTTATTAACCGTCATCAGTAGAGAATACAGTCTTGTATTTTGGGGTTTGCTGAGTAGGCTGCCAAACATTTTATCAGGTCCGGTACCTCTCACTGGCGCGCAGGTGCTTCATCCATGAGCTCGTCAGCTCAATGACTCACGGGAGTACTTTAAATAGACAACAGAATGTCAGAGCACAGCGCTGACCTCTCAGGCAAGGTTCGCTCCTGGCATTCTGGTAAATGCAGTTTCTTGTAGTTCGCTCCGATATTTTCGAGTGTTTCGCCAAGGTTGGCGCAGATAGTGCTGATCTCTAGACACGTGTTTCTGGTTTATTAACCGTCATCAGTAGAGAATACAGTCTTGCATTTTGGGGTTTGCTGAGTAGGCTGCCAAACATTATATCAGGTCCGGTATTCTCACTGGCGCGCAGGTGCTTCATCCACGTGCTCGTCAGCTCAATGACTCACGGGAGTACTTTAAATAGACAACAGAATGTGGGAGCACACCGCTGACCTCTCAGGCAAAGTTCGCCCCTGGCATTCTGGTAAATGCAGTTTCTTGTAGTTCGCTCCGATATTTTCGAGTGTTTTGCCAAGGTTGGCGCAGATAGTGCTGATCTCTAGACACGTGTTTCTGGTTTATTAACCGTCATCAGTAGAGATTACAGTCTTGTATTTTGGGGTTTGCTGAGTAGGCTGCCAAACATTATATCAGGTCCGGTACCTCTCACTGGGGCGCAGGTGCTTCATCCACGAGCTCGTCAGCTCAATGACTCATGGGAGTACTTTAAATAGACAACAGAATGTGGGAGCACACCGCTGACCTCTCAGGCAAGGTTCGAATCTGGCATTCTGGTAAATGCAGTTTCTTGTAGTTTGCTCCGATATTTTCGAGTGTTTCGCCAAGGTTGGCGCAGATAGTGCTGATCTCTAGACACGTGTTTCTGGTTTATTAACCGTCATCAGTAGAGAATACAGTCTTGTATTTTGGGGTTTGCTGAGTGGGCTGCCAAACATTATATCAGGTCCGGTACCTCTCACTGGCGCGCAGGTGCTTCATCCACGAGCTCGTCAGCTCAATGACTCACGGGAGTACTTTAAATAGACAACAGAATGTGGGAGCACACCGCTGACCTCTCAGGCAAGGTTCGCCCCTGGCATTCTGGTAAATGCAGTTTCTTGTAGTTCGCTCTGATATTTTCGAGTGTTTCGCCAAGGTTGGCGCAGATAGTGCTTATCTCTAGACACGTGTTTCTGGTTTATTAACCGTCATCAGTAGAGAATACAGTCTTGTATTTTGGGGTTTGCTGAGTAGGCTGTCAAACATTATATCGGGTCCGGTACCTCTCACTGGCGCGCAGGTGCTTTATCCACGAGCTCGTCAGCTCAATGACTCACGGGAGTACTTTAAATAGACAACAGAATGTGGGAGCACAGTGCTGACCTCTCAGGCAAGGTTCGCCCCTGGCATTCTGGTAAATGCAGTTTCTTTTAGTTCGCTCCGATATTTTCGAGTGTTTCGCCAAGGTTGGCGCAGATAGTGCTAATCTCTAGACACGTATTTCTGGTTTATTAACCGTCATCAGTAGAGAATACAGTCTTGTATATTGGGGTTTGCTGAGTAGGCTGCCAAACATTATATCAGGTCCGGTACCTCTCACTGGCGCGCAGGTGCTTCATCCACGTGCTCGTCAGCTCAATGACTCACGGGAGTACTTTAAATAGACAACAGAATGTGGGAGCACACCGCTGACCTCTCAGGCAAGGTTCGCCCCTGGCATTCTGGAAAATGCAGTTTCTTGTAGTTCGCTCCGATATTTTCGAGTGTTTCGCCAAGGTTGGCGCAGATAGTGCTGATCTCTAGACACGTGTTTCTGGTTTATTAACCATCATCAGTAGAGAATACAGTCTTGTATTTTGGGGTTTGCTGAGTAGGCTGCCAAACATTATATCAGGTCCGGTACCTCTCACTGGGGTGCAGGTGCTTCATCCACGTGCTCGTCAGCTCAATGACTCACGGGAGTACTTTAAATAGACAACAGAATGTGGGAGCACACCGCTGACCTCTCAGGCAAGGTTCGCCCCTGGCATTCTGGTAAATGCAGTTTCTTGTAGTACGCTCCGATATTTTCGAGTGTTTCGCCAAGGTTGGCGCAGATAGTGCTGATCTCTAGACACGTGTTTCTGGTTTATTAACCGTCATCAGTAGAGAATACAGTCTTGAATTTTGGGGTTTGCTGAGTAGGCTGCCAAACATTATATCAGGTCCGGTACCTCTCACTGGCGCGCAGGTGCTTCATCCACGAGCTCGTCAGCTCAATGACTCACGGGAGTACTTTAAATAGACAACAGAATGTGGGACCACACCGCTGAGCTCTCAGGCAAGGTTCGCCCCTGGCATTCTGGTAAATGCAGTTCCTTGTAGTTCGCTCCGATATTTTCGAGTGTTTCGCCAAGGTTGGCGCAGATAGTGCTGATCTCTAGACACGTGTTTCTGGTTTATTAACCGTCATCAGTAGAGAATACAGTCTTGTATTTTGGGGTTTGCTGAGTAGGCTGCCAACCATTATATCAGGTCCGGTACCTCTCACTGGTGCGCAGGTGCTTCATCTACGAGCTCGTCAGCTCAATGACTCACGGGAGTACTTTAAATAGACAACAGAATGTGGGAGCACACCGCTGACCTCTCAGGCAAGGTTCGCCCCCGGCATTCTGGTAAATGCAGTTTCTTGCAGTTGGCTCCGATATTTTCGAGTGTTTCGCCAAGGTTGGCGCAGATAGTGCTGATCTCTAGACACGTGTTTCTGGTTTATTAACCGTCATCAGTAGAGAATACAGTCTTGTATTTTGGAGTTTGCTGAGTAGGCTGCCAAACATTATATCAGGTCCGGTACCTCTCACTGGGGCGCAGGTGCTTCATCCACGAGCTCGTCAGCTCAATGACTCACGGGAGTACTTTAAATAGACAACAGAATGTGGGAGCACACCGCTGACCTCTCAGGCAAGGTTCGCCCCTGGCATTCTGGTAAATGCAGTTTCTTGTAGTTTTGCCAAGGTTTCGCCAAGGATAGTGCTGATCTCTAGACACGTATTTCTGGTTTATTAACCGTCATCAGTAGAGAATACAGTCTTGTATTTTGGGGTTTGCTGAGTAGGCTGCCAAACATTATATCAGGTCCGGTACCTCTCACTGGTGCTCAGGTGCTTCACCCACGAGCTCGTCAGCTCAATGACTCACGGGAGTACTTTAAATAGACAACAGAATGTGGGAGCACACCGCTGACCTCGCAGGCAAGGTTCGGCCCTGGCATTCTGGTAAATGCAGTTTCTTGTAGTTCGCTCCGATATTTTCGAGTGTTTTGCCAAGGTTGGTGCAGATAGTGCTGATCTCTAGACACGTGTTTCTGGTTTATTAACCGTCATCAGTAGAGAATACAGTCTTGTATTTTGGGGTTTGCTGAGTAGGCTGCCAAACATTATATCAGGTCCGGTACCTCTCACTGGCGCGCAGGTGCTTCATCCACGAGCTCGTCAGCTCAATGACTCACGGGAGTACTTTAAATAGACAACAGAATGTGGGAGCACACCGCTGACCTCTCAGGCAAGGTTCGTCCCTGGGATTCTGGTAAATGCAGTTTCTTGTAGTTCGCTCCGATATTTTCGAGTGTTTCGCCAAGGTTGGCGCAGATAGTGCTGATCTCTAGACACGTGTTTCTGGTTTATTAACCGTCATCAGTAGAGAATACAGTCTTGTATTTTGGGGTTTGCTGAGTAGGCTGCCAAACATTTTATCAGGTCCGGTACCTCTCACTGGCGCGCAGGTGCTTCATCCATGAGCTCGTCAGCTCAATGACTCACGGGAGTACTTTAAATAGACAACAGAATGTCAGAGCACAGCGCTGACCTCTCAGGCAAGGTTCGCTCCTGGCATTCTGGTAAATGCAGTTTCTTGTAGTTCGCTCCGATATTTTCGAGTGTTTCGCCAAGGTTGGCGCAGATAGTGCTGATCTCTAGACACGTGTTTCTGGTTTATTAACCGTCATCAGTAGAGAATACAGTCTTGCATTTTGGGGTTTGCTGAGTAGGCTGCCAAACATTATATCAGGTCCGGTATTCTCACTGGCGCGCAGGTGCTTCATCCACGTGCTCGTCAGCTCAATGACTCACGGGAGTACTTTAAATAGACAACAGAATGTGGGAGCACACCGCTGACCTCTCAGGCAAAGTTCGCCCCTGGCATTCTGGTAAATGCAGTTTCTTGTAGTTCGCTCCGATATTTTCGAGTGTTTTGCCAAGGTTGGCGCAGATAGTGCTGATCTCTAGACACGTGTTTCTGGTTTATTAACCGTCATCAGTAGAGATTACAGTCTTGTATTTTGGGGTTTGCTGAGTAGGCTGCCAAACATTATATCAGGTCCGGTACCTCTCACTGGGGCGCAGGTGCTTCATCCACGAGCTCGTCAGCTCAATGACTCATGGGAGTACTTTAAATAGACAACAGAATGTGGGAGCACACCGCTGACCTCTCAGGCAAGGTTCGAATCTGGCATTCTGGTAAATGCAGTTTCTTGTAGTTTGCTCCGATATTTTCGAGTGTTTCGCCAAGGTTGGCGCAGATAGTGCTGATCTCTAGACACGTGTTTCTGGTTTATTAACCGTCATCAGTAGAGAATACAGTCTTGTATTTTGGGGTTTGCTGAGTGGGCTGCCAAACATTATATCAGGTCCGGTACCTCTCACTGGCGCGCAGGTGCTTCATCCACGAGCTCGTCAGCTCAATGACTCACGGGAGTACTTTAAATAGACAACAGAATGTGGGAGCACACCGCTGACCTCTCAGGCAAGGTTCGCCCCTGGCATTCTGGTAAATGCAGTTTCTTGTAGTTCGCTCTGATATTTTCGAGTGTTTCGCCAAGGTTGGCGCAGATAGTGCTTATCTCTAGACACGTGTTTCTGGTTTATTAACCGTCATCAGTAGAGAATACAGTCTTGTATTTTGGGGTTTGCTGAGTAGGCTGTCAAACATTATATCGGGTCCGGTACCTCTCACTGGCGCGCAGGTGCTTTATCCACGAGCTCGTCAGCTCAATGACTCACGGGAGTACTTTAAATAGACAACAGAATGTGGGAGCACAGTGCTGACCTCTCAGGCAAGGTTCGCCCCTGGCATTCTGGTAAATGCAGTTTCTTTTAGTTCGCTCCGATATTTTCGAGTGTTTCGCCAAGGTTGGCGCAGATAGTGCTAATCTCTAGACACGTATTTCTGGTTTATTAACCGTCATCAGTAGAGAATACAGTCTTGTATATTGGGGTTTGCTGAGTAGGCTGCCAAACATTATATCAGGTCCGGTACCTCTCACTGGCGCGCAGGTGCTTCATCCACGTGCTCGTCAGCTCAATGACTCACGGGAGTACTTTAAATAGACAACAGAATGTGGGAGCACACCGCTGACCTCTCAGGCAAGGTTCGCCCCTGGCATTCTGGAAAATGCAGTTTCTTGTAGTTCGCTCCGATATTTTCGAGTGTTTCGCCAAGGTTGGCGCAGATAGTGCTGATCTCTAGACACGTGTTTCTGGTTTATTAACCATCATCAGTAGAGAATACAGTCTTGTATTTTGGGGTTTGCTGAGTAGGCTGCCAAACATTATATCAGGTCCGGTACCTCTCACTGGGGTGCAGGTGCTTCATCCACGTGCTCGTCAGCTCAATGACTCACGGGAGTACTTTAAATAGACAACAGAATGTGGGAGCACACCGCTGACCTCTCAGGCAAGGTTCGCCCCTGGCATTCTGGTAAATGCAGTTTCTTGTAGTACGCTCCGATATTTTCGAGTGTTTCGCCAAGGTTGGCGCAGATAGTGCTGATCTCTAGACACGTGTTTCTGGTTTATTAACCGTCATCAGTAGAGAATACAGTCTTGAATTTTGGGGTTTGCTGAGTAGGCTGCCAAACATTATATCAGGTCCGGTACCTCTCACTGGCGCGGAGGTGCTTCATCCACGAGCTCGTCAGCTCAATGAACCTTGCCTGAGAGGTCAGCGGTGTGCTCCCACATCCTGTTGTCAACTTACAACTCAGGATTATGTTTTGTGGCCGCAAAAGAAGAATCCGACTGTAGAAAAGAGCACCTGCATCACTGAATGGAGACGCGTAAATAACTCGCAAAAACGAAACTAATCAATCAACGGGTGTGGTTTATATACTTTTTGGTTATTGAGTAGTCTATGGAAGGAAGATGCGGCTCCGCCCATTTAGATGTCACATTTTACAGTTGACACGTGCTCACGTTTTAACTGTTTAACTTGGCAACGTGTTGGGAAAAGTTACAAAATGTGAAGCGGAAAAAGTTTCGATTTAGAAACTAACACGTATAAGGTCCTTAATATGTACATACGTTGGAGAGCTTAAAAACTGTTACCCGGAAAACCGTGTCATTTCCATTCTCATGAGTAAATACATTTATTAATTGCCGTAATTCTAAATAGAAGACATAAAAAAAAAGATCTATCAGAATAGAAGAAAAAAAAACGTGATAATATTTCTCATCACTATGGTTTTAAATTAAAAAAATGCGAGCATTTGTAAAGCGTACAGCTAACCCTGGAAAGGTGTGCCGGCACTCGGGGGCGTCGGAAAGATTAAGCAAGGTGTTGCCCACAGTGACATAGTGGTGGGCTAACGTGCCGCTGGAGCCGGGAACCGAACTGTGAACGCTGTTGTTCGAAGTCAGGTATCATAGCTGCTCCGTCACACTTTTTCCACACTTATATGTTAATTAGTGCTAATTAAGTTTTAAACATTGTTAAATTATAACTTATAACAGACTACTGTTACAGTTAGTTTTTCACTACAAAAAGTATGCACGTCTTTTTTAAATTTAGTTAAAAACAATATAGGTTTCAGGCACATTTTAGTTAGAAATTAGTATTTATAAAACCTTTCAAATTCACTGAAAAACTATAGGTTTTACAGACGTTATAGTTAGAAATTAGCATTTAAAAAACCTTTGAAATTCACTGAAAAAACCATAGGTTTCAGGGGCGTTATAGTTATCTGGACATTTCACTCGTACAAAACCATAAAAATTCCACTGTTATAGTTAGTTCAGCTAACTATAACTCGCGACCCCGCAATGCACTGCTCATGACGTCACATATTACATCATTCATGGCATAGTCAGTGACATCACTGATGACATCACTGATGACATCTCAAATGACATCACTGATGACATCATCCAGTGACTGTGTGTTTCTGTAATTTTTAAATATGTTTTACATATATTCTTAGGTGTATTGAAGAATGAGTGGGTGTATAAGTGTCTGGATGGGGGATTTTACAGGTGTGTGACTGATTGTATAAGTGAGTGATTAAACGTGTTTTACTGAATGCATGGGTTAGTGACTAAACTGTGTGAATGTGTGTATCAGTCTGTCTGTTGTTGTGTAAGCTGCTACATGGGTTGGTCAGTAGCTACATGAGTGTTTATATGGGTTATTGATTGTTTGCCTGAGTATTTGTATGGGAGACTGAGTGTGTGTGTGGGTGGGTTGGAGGTGTGTGACTCTGTGCATTGATGTGTGAGTGGTTGATTCACTGGGTGTATGGGTTCAAGAGTGCATGTGGAAGCAGCTGTATTGGTGGGTGAGTGTGTGTATGGGTGTGTTGGTGAGTGAATGGATGTCTCAGTGGTACATGTGTGAGTAACTACATATGTAAAAGGCAGTATATGTGAGTGATGCTGTATATAAATGAGTATATGAGAGTGAGTGATTGTGGGAGTGGCTATATGGATGAGTGTGTACTTGTATCAGTGATTATATAAGAAAGTAATTATGCGTTAGTATCTGTATGAATTAGTGAGGTGGTGTGTGTATAACTGTATAGGTGAGTAAATGGGAGTGTGATTGATTCTTTGCATGACTGACTAGGTGTGTGAGTAACTCCATGGATGAGTGGCGGTGTGTGAGTGTCTGAATAGGTGTATGAGTGCATATCATAGTGTTGTATTGATGAGTAACTGCATGTATAAGTGAATGTATGGGTGAATGAGTAGATGTGTGTGTAGACCTAGGAATCAAACAGTGCGTATGTAGTAACTGGTATTGGTGTCTCGATGGTTTCGAAAATGGTAGTCTGTGTTTTACAGTGGGTGTCTTAAAGGTTATATTAGACTGTGAGGAGGTGCATCAGATTTTCACGTGGATGATGTCATCAGTGATGTCATCAGTGATGTCATTTCAGATGTCATCAGTGATGTCACTGACCATGCCATGAATGATGTAATATGTGACGTCATGAGCAGTGCATTGCGGGGCGCGAGTTATAGTTAGCTGAACCAACTATAACAGTGGAATTTCTATGGTTTTGTACGAGTGAAATGTCCAGCTAACTATAACGCCCCTGAAACCTATGGTTTTTTCAGTGAATTTCAAAGGTTTTTTAAATGCTAATTTCTAACTATAACGTCTGTAAAACCTATGGTTTTTTCAGTGAATATATATATATATATATATTATTCACTGAAAAAAACAAAGTTTACAGGGATGTTATAGTTAGGCTCAGATTTCACTCATACAAAACCAGTGAAATTCAGCAGTTATATTTATCTGAGCTAAGTATAACTTATGCCCAGCAATGCACAGCTTACTACATCACTCATGACATGGTCAGCGACATCAACAATGACATCACTGATGACATCATCAAGTGAGTGTGAGTGTTTTTAAGAGTTGATGGGTGTTAAACATATATACTAACCAACTACAAAAGTTAAATTAATATATTGATTGCACTACAACTGGGTGATACTACTTCTAACATATATTATGTGAGGGGTTGTGTGACTGTATTTATCCTTGTGTGTAAGTGTCTGTATGGGTGTATAAGTGGGTTTGTGAGTAGCTGTGTGGGTGAGTGAGATGTTGTGTGAGTGGCGGTATTGGTGAGTGAGTGGGTGTGTCAGTGGCTGTATGGGTGAGTGAGTGGCAGTGAGAGTGGCTCTATGGGTAGGTAAGTGGGTGTGTAGTGACTGTATGGGTGGGTACATGTCTGAATCGCTGTATGAGTGAATGACCCGGTGTGTAAGTGACTATATGGGTGAGTGTGTGGCTGTTTGAATGGGTGTTTGGTTAAGTGAGTTGGTGTGTGAGTGGCTGTATTGGAGAGTAAGTGTCTGTGTGAATGGCTGTATGGGTGAGTGAGCAGATGTGTGAGTACTTGTATGGATGTGTGAATGGGTAGGTAAGTGGTTGTGTGGGTGTGTGAATGAGTGTGTGAGTGCTTGTATGGGTGAGTGCATGGATGTTTTGAGAAGCTGTATGGGTGAGTAAGTGGGTGTGTGAGTGACTGTGTAGGTAAATAAGTGGGTATGTGAGTAGCTGTGTGGGTGAGTGTGTGGCTAAGTGAGTGGCTGTATGAGTGAGGGACTGGTTGTATGAGTGGATATATGGGTGAGTGAACTGTTGTGTCAGTGGCTGTACTGGTGAATGAGTGGGTGTGTGAGTGCCTTTATGGAGGAGTGGTGGGTGTGTGAGTACTGGTATGGGTCTTTGAATGGGTATGTGAGTAGTTGTGCAGGAGTGAGCATATGAGAGGTATGGGAGTGTGAATATGTGTGTGAGTGGTTCTGTGGATGATATCAGCAGTGATGTCATCAGTATTATCATTTGAGATGTCATCAGTGATGTCACTGACCATGTCATGAGTGATGTAATATGTGAGGTTCCTACGAGAAGCCTCAGATCCTCAAACACGGGCCGCATCTGCGCCACCAAAGTCTGTAGAGCCAGATGGGGAGGGAAGAGTCTATCGCACTGTGCAGTTAGGCTATGGAACCAACTGCCTACCACTGTGAGACTCCAACCAAACAGGCTAATGTTCAAGAAGTTGATAAAAACGTGGCTGTTCCCCAGGGCATAAAACGGTACAGCTGTTTGCATTCCCTCTCTTTTCTCACTTAGCGCCAAGACGCCTCAGCATTCGAGCGCTTAATAAACTTTAATCCTATCCTATCCTATCCTATAAGCAGTGCAGTGCGGCGGTGTAAGTTATAGTTAGTTCAGGTAACTATAACTGCTGAATTTCACTAATTTTGTACGAGTGACATCTGAGCCTAACTATAACATCCCTGTAACCTTTGGTTTTTTAAGTGAATTTCTAAGGTTTTCAAATTCTATTTCCTAATTATAACGTCCCTGTAACCTTTGGATTTTTTAAGTGAACTTCTATGTTTTTTTAACTAACAGTCACATTTGCAGAGTTGTGGAGAAAGGGGATGGGGCCTCTGACCAGCTCTCAGGATTCCTGCTGTGTCGGGCTTCTGGGCCCCCAAGAACATTCAGCATCCAAGAGGACTTCATCCCCCAACCAGTAGTGCACCAGGAAGTGCATTTGCAGAGTGGTGGAGGAAGGGGGCATGGCCTCCGAAGACCTCTCATACATTCAGCTGTGTGGGACTTACTGGAGGTAAAAGGACGGCTTGTTGGCCCCCAAGGACACTCTAGAGCGAAGGGGACTTTATCCCCCAAGCAGTTGTGCACCAGTAGGCATGTTTGCAGAGTAGTGATGAAAGGGGGAGGGGGCCTCTGGGACTTGCAGGTCCAGTTTTTTTATTTTATATATTATGGGAGGGGTACTGCTTGGCCCCCCTTCTCTGGGCCAGGCCGTATTTGAATGGGGAGGGGGACATGTGGCACCCCTCCCAAAGCTGATTTCAGCCCTACGGACCCCATACCCGAGGCCTGACCTCTATTGTGGGTGCCCTAGTCCCACCCAGGGTCCTCACTCACAAGTGTTGGGGACAGTGGGGGGAGCCTCAAGACCCCCACTGTCTCTGCCGGCTCCCCACCTCCTGCAGGAGCCGGCATTGCTTTCACAGAGAGGTAGCTGCTGAACATGCAGCTCCGTCTCTGTGAAAGCAATTTTGCTCCGCTTCTAGCAAGCTGTAGCATTTTTTATGTTCTCGCTTGCTCAAAGCAGAGCACAGTTTGCTATCACTTAACTCCCGCCAAGCCATAGCAAACAGCTATGTCCCGAGGGTGGGCAACCCAGGAGATAGCAGGCGCCGACCCTGGGGGATGACGGTCCCCAGGGCCATCTATGGGTCCAGGAGGGTGGCCACGTGGACCCCCTCCTTTCTTTGATTTTGCCCCGGGGAGGCTGTGGTCCCCGGGGCTGCAGCAAATGAAAAAACTCTCTTCCTATGGAAACTACATCCTAACTATAACTGCCTACTGGCAACCGCCCATATGTAATATTTAGGGTAAGGGCATTTTAAGGGTTTAGGGGTGGGTAAGGGGATAGGGTCGTAAGGATGATTTTAGGGTTTAGGAGTGGGTAAGGGTATTGGGTGGTAATATTTTTTTAGGGTTTAGGGGTGGGTAAGGGTTTCGGGTGGTAGGGTATATTTAAGGTTTAGGGGTTGTTGAGTTTAGAGGTTGTGGGTTGATAAGGTAATATATATATATATATATATATATATATTTACTGAAAAAACCAAAGTTACTGAGATGTTATAGTTAGGCTCAGGTTTCACTTGTACAAAACCAGCGAAATTCAGCAGTTACAGTTAGCTGTGCTAACTATAACTCGCGCCCCGCAATGCACTGCCACTGCTTATGACCTCACATATTACATCACTCATGACATGGTCAGTGACATCACTGAGGCCTGACCCTTTTGTCATTTTTTAACAAAAAAGTGTGAGGGGGCCTTGCGGCCCCCCTCATGGGCCGATTTCAGCCAAGGTGATCCCATCCCCGGGGCCCAGGATTTTAAGCGGCCCCCCTCCCGAGGCCAATTTCGGCCCTGGGGACCCCATCCCTCCGGGCCAGGCCTCTTCATTGGGGACCGCAGGGGGAGCCTGCTGGCCCCCGCTGTCCCTGCCGGCTCCCACCTCCTGCGGGAGCCAGCATTGCTTTTACACACAGGGAGCTGCTGACTTGCAGCTCCCTGTGTGTAAAAGCAAAGTGCTCCACTTCGGCAAGTGAGAGCAAAATGCTCTCACTTGCTCAAAGTGGACCACACTGTTTGCTAAGGCATGGCGGGAGCAGTGCTCCTGCCATGCCATAGCAAACGGCAATGTCCCAGGGGTGGGTACTCTGGGACTTTGCTGGAGCCGGCCCTGGGTGGTGGCAGTCCCTGGGGCCATCTAGGGCTCCAGGATGGGGTCCCCGCTCCCCCCTCCCTTATTCACATTTGCAACGGACCCCCTTCATTAATGTATTTGTGCCCCCGGGAGGTGGCGGTCCCCGGGGCAAGGCGTGTCTGCGAGGCCCCTTGTTATTACTGAGATTAGTGCAAAAAGAACAATTGATGGACAGAATGCAGGATTCAAGATAGCCTGGCTGATGAGGGTTATGAACCCGAAACCGGTCCCAGGATGCTTGTTTCCGGTCCAGGGAAGACATGGCTTGGCAGTTCGGGCTGGACTGTTCCCATGAGGCACAGGGTCAGACTGATTTGCATATGGCCATGTCTGAACTGGGGTGGCGGAGTGAGCTAAAGAATGATGATGGATTAAACCCAGATCAGTTGACTGGGGGTGAGTGCTTGTAATGTTCAACACTCCGTCCATCATCCCCTTTGGTTTTGCTATGTTCGCCCTAAGTTGGCAGGGTATGCCCAGACGTGGGTCCCTTACTCACTTTGCCAATGGATTCAAGATAGCCTGGCTGATGAGGGTTATGAACCCGAAACCGGTCCCAGGATGCTTGTTTCCGGTCCAGGGAAGACATGGCTTGGCAGTTCGGGCTGGACTGTTCCCATGAGGCACAGGGTCAGACTGATTTGCATATGGCCATGTCTGAACTGGGGTGGCGGAGTGAGCTAAAGAATGATGATGGATTAAACCCAGATCAGTTGACTGGGGGTGAGTGCATGCAATGTTCAACACTCCATCCATCATCCCCTTTGGTTTTGCTATGTTCGCCCTAAATTGGCAGGGTATGCCCAGACGTGGGTCCCTTGCTCACTTTGCCAGTGGATTCAAGATAGCCGGGCTGATGAGGGTTATGAACCCGAAACCGGTCCCAGGATGCTTGTTTCCGGTCCAGGGAAGACATGGCTTGGCAGTTCGGGCTGGACTGTTCCCATGAGGCACAGGGTCAGACTGATTTGCATATGGCCATGTCTGAACTGGGGTGGCGGAGTGAGCTAAAGAATGATGATGGATTAAACTCAGATCAGTTGACTGGGGGTGAGTGCATGCAATGTTCAACACTCCGTCCATCATCCCCTTTGGTTTTGCTATGTTCGCCCTAAGTTGGCAGGGTATGCCCAGACGTGGGTCCCTTGCTCACTTTGCCAGTGGATTCAAGATAGCCTGGCTGATGAGGGTTATGAACCCGAAACCGGTCCCAGGATGCTTGTTTCCGGTCCAGGGAAGACATGGCTTGGCAGTTCGGGCTGGAAGGTTCCCATGAGGCACAGGGTGAGACTGATTTGCATATGGCCATGTCTGAACTGGGGTGGCGGAGTGAGCTAAAGAATGATGATGGATTAAACCCAGATCAGTTGACTGGGGGTGAGTGCTTGTAATGTTCAACACTCCGTCCATCATCCCCTTTGGTTTTGCTATGTTCGCCCTAAGTTGGCAGGGTATGCCCAGACGTGGGTCCCTTACTCACTTTGCCAATGGATTCAAGATAGCCTGGCTGATGAGGGTTATGAACCCGAAACCGGTCCCAGGATGCTTGTTTCCGGTCCAGGGAAGACATGGCTTGGCAGTTCGGGCTGGACTGTTCCCATGAGGCACAGGGTCAGACTGATTTGCATATGGCCATGTCTGAACTGGGGTGGCGGAGTGAGCTCAAGAATGATGATGGATTAAACCCAGATCAGTTGACTGGGGGTGAGAGCTTGCAATGTTCAACACTCCGTCCATCATCCCCTTTGGTTTTGCTATGTTCGCCATAAGTTGGCAGGGTATGCCCAGACGTGGGACCCTTGCTCACTTTGCCACTGGATTCAAGATAGCCTGGCTGATGAGGGTTATGAACCCGAAACCGGTCCCAGGATGCTTGTTTCCGGTCCAGGGAAGACATGGCTTGGCAGTTCGGGCTGGACTGTTCCCATGAGGCACAGGGTCAGACTGATTTGCATATGGCCATGTCTGAACTGGGGTGGCGGAGTGAGCTAAAGAATGATGATGGATTAAACCCAGATCAGTTGACTGGGGGTGAGTGCTTGCAATGTTCAACACTCCGTCCATCATCCCCTTTGGTTTTGCTATTACTGAGATTAGCCCTGGGACCTCACACACAAGGGATGCGGTTTCCCGGCATGTGCCAAACCACACGTGGTGCAGGAAAGGGCGCCACCCCTAGCACCTTCAAACAGCAACAAACACTCCTTTATTAGCAAAGAGAGCCTGTGCTCGATAACTGTTAAAATCCATTCATTAATTCCAATAGGCAACACTGTATCAAACAGTTCTGAGACTCGTTTCGGCTATAGCAGCCTTTCTCATTCAGATCAAATCGCCATTTTAGTTTTACTCCGAAAATACATGCATTTTACAGAGATAGTAAAGGTACTTTCCCGTTCTTCACCTGCAGCTGTTGTTTGTTTAATATCATCAACTTTCAATTATGTGCACAACATATTTCGGCTTTTTGGGGAATTATCTTTCTTCAAAAACTTTTTAAACCAACTTGCGGTAAATATTTAAATTCAAATTATCCCCAAATCGCTAAAGTAGAGCGAATTGCACTACATTTGAAAAATACTAAATCAATCCCCGCTCATCCATAGCTGCAGTGTGACATAACAAAGTAATTAATTCTGCTTAAACGAAGTAAAACAAAATGTTTATGCCACCCCGTATACAGGCATCTGATCATATTATGCCTGAGCAGATTCCAGTAAAATACTGTTCAATAATGGGGCAGCAGAAGTATATTCATACAGACCAAGGGTCCAGTGCAGTCCACTTCGTCAAAGAAAGTAAAAATCCAGTCCCCACCACACTGCAAATGTCGCCGTGGTGCCCTGTTCCTTGACATCGGCAAAATTTCCACCAGTGTAGGTAAAGGGCTTATCACAAGGATGAAAGTCCCTGCCAGGAGAGTCTAATGACGATCAGTGCTGAGCCTCAACTCCTGCCTCAGCTCCCCCTCCTCCAGTCCTCCTCCGTGTTCAGGGGGTTTGCTGATCTCAACACACACAAGGGGTACGATTTCCCGGCATATGTCTAACTATGATGTCCCTTTTTTTAGGCAAATTATATATATATATATATATATATATATATAACAAATATATAACATCTCTGTAACCTTTGGCTTTTTTTGTGAGTGTATATATATATATATATATATATATATATATGTCAAAAAACAAAGTCTCCAAGCACAAGGAGCCCCGACCCTACAGGGCGGCCTCTTTATCAATGGGCATGGAGCAGCCCATCATTGGTCAACACGACAAGGAACACAGAGAGGCCCATTTCAGGATACAACGCATTTATTCTGAAGGCAAAGCAGCACATGTTTCCAAATCCTTACGCGTTTCGGCAGTTGCCTTCATCACAGGTGGAAATCATTAAAGTGCAAAGTGCGTCGTGCATGCTTTTTTATACTTAAAGTCACATGACCAGTTCTTTAAAAATACAAATCCCATAATGCATTGTACTGTTACTTATGAAGTGTCACATGGAATCTCAATAGTTCCTCATTTTTCTTTAATATTTACAGTTCTTTCTTTGTACCTGCATTATTGTAGCGGAGCTATTGTTCACGCAGTCAAGTGCTTTCAATATCTTGCGTTGTGCTCTCATCCTATGTTGGTCTCCGAAATATGCTCGTATTCCTGAACGGTCAGAGTGGGATGTCATCCACTCCGACTCCCTTCCTACAAACAGTCACCTCTTTTCACTGCCGTGGCATTTCCTCAGTAGGCGGGTGACTGTGAGTGGGTCATGCTCCCGATTTGAATCCAAAAGCAAAGTCTCCAAGCACAAGGAGCCCCCGACCCTACAGGGCAGCCTCTTTATCAATGGGCATGGAGCAGCCCATCATTGGTCAACACGACACGGAACACAGAGAGGCCCATTTCAGGATACAACGCATTTATTCTGAAGGCAAAGCAGCACATGTTTCCAAATCCTTACGCGTTTCGGCAGTTGCCTTGATCACAGGTGGAAATCATTAAAGTGCAAAGTGCGTTGTGCATGCTTTTTTATACTTAAAGTCACATGACCAGTTCTTTAAAAATACAAACCCCATAATGCATTGTACTGTTACTGATGAAGTGTCACATGGAATCTCAATAGATCCTCATTTTTCTTTAATATTTACAGTTCTTTCTTTGTACCTGCATTATTGTAGCGGAGCTATTGTTCACGCAGTCAAGTGCTTTCAATATCTTGCGTAGTGCTCTCATCCTACGTTGGTCTCCGAAAAATGCTCGTATTCCTGAACGGTCAGAGTGGGATGTCATCCCCTCTGACTCCCTTCCTACAAACAGTCACCTCTTCTTGCTGCCGTGGCATTTCCTCAGTAGGCGGGTGACTGTGAGTGGGTCATGTTCCCGATTTGAATCCAAAAACAAAGTCTCCAAGCACAAGGAGCCCCCGACCCTGCAGGGCGGCCTCTTTATCAATGGGCATGGAGCAGCCCATCATTGGTCAACATGACAAGGAACACAGAGAGGCCCATTTCAGGATACAACGCATTTATTCTGAAGGCAAAGCAGCACATGTTTCCAAATCCTTACGCGTTTCGGCAGTTGCCTTGATCACAGGTGGAAATCATTAAAGTGCAAAGTGCGTCGTGCATGCTTTTTTATACTTAAAGTCACATCACCAGTTCTTTAAAAATACAAATCCCATAATGCATTGTACTGTTACTGATGAAGTGTCACATGGAATCTCAATAGATCCTCATTTTTCTTTAATATTTACAGTTCTTTCTTTGTACCTGTATTATTGTAGCGGAGCTATTGTTCACGCAGTCAAGTGCTTTCAATATCTTGCGTAGTGCTCTCATCCTACGTTGGTCTCCGAAAAATGCTCGTATTCCTGAACGGTCAGAGTGGGATGTCATCCCCTCCGACTCCCTTCCTACAAACAGTCACCTCTTTTCGCTGCTGTGGCATTTCCTCAGTAGGCGGGTGACTGTGAGTGGGTCATGCGCCCGATTTGAATCCAAAAACAAAGTCTCCAAGCACAAGGAGCCCCCGACCCTACAGGGCGGCCTCTTTATCAATGGGCATGGAGCAGCCCATCATTGGTCAACACGACAAGGAACACAGAGAGGCCCATTTCAGGATATATATATCAAGTCCAAACTTCCACTCTGAATCAAGAATGGAGCTGACACAACTCGGATGAATCACCTGTGAATTTAATAAGCCTGAATTCGTTTGTACAGCTCAGCCAGTTAATCCGTGAAACGCTGCGGCAGACGCATTTCAGCCTTACGGCTTTTCTCAATGCCTATCTCACTAATGGGTCATATCACCTGGGGTTTAAATGCTGGAATATCCGCTCCCATTGGAGCACAGTTCAAAACCCCACCTAGATGGTTAAAGTCACAGTGTCCCATCTTGCGGCCTCACGATACGCCTCTCCACCATCTGCCAGTAACGACAAGCTTAGTCCGCTGGGAACGCCCATTAAGTAATCGACGCTCCAACACACAGTTGCGTCCCGATCCATGTCGGCCCGCGGGATGCATATCCATTACGGCATATGGTGAGAACAAGATACCAATATTAGGCAAAATGCACAGGTAAGACCCCTTCACGCAGTCAAATACTGCGACCTCTCTCCCCAATGCAGAGATGCTGTATGGTATTCCTTAAACTGCTGGGGGGCTCCGTATTTGCATTTCATACAATGTCCAAAGTTTGCCGGCCAACGCGGTGCTCCTGACTGGGAGGGCGTGTCAGGAGCACCGCTACTACTATGTGAGTATATATATATATATATACTCACAAAAGAAACCAAAGGTTACAGAGATGTTATAGTTAGACTCAGATTTTACACACGCAAAACCATAGAAATTCAGCAGTTATAGTTGCCTGAGCTAACTATAATTTACGCCCCCGCAATACACTGCTTATGATCTCACATATTACATCACTCATGATATGGTCAGTGACATCACTCATGACATCTCAAATGACATCACTGATGACATCATACCGTGAGCATAAGTGTTTTGTAAACATTTCTGAGACTTAAAGATATATGCTAAGCTACTGCATAACTTAAATTACTAATCTTTCTCTACTAATACTAATTGATACTATTTCTAAGATATGTCATCTCATTTTTAAAATGGGTGTACTATTTATTAGTAAACTAGCCTCTACACTGACACATGTTCTCTGCTGATGTATATGTATGTTAATGCTTTGATAATGCTAAGTTGTTCATTGAGCCTTTACTCTACAGTGATGGCTGAGTGTTGTTCTGTTTTATGACATACTGACAAGTTTCCTTAGACCCTCTCCTTGTGATGAGGGACTGTAGTGGTAGATTGTAATACATTCATCTGTTTGCTAAGACCTTTCTCTAGGGTAATGGCTCAGTGTAGTAGACATTTACAACAGACTCACCTCTGTGCTCACCTCTTTCTCCAGGATGAAGAATAATTTACTAGTGGTTTGTTACACAGTGGCCTGTACTCTAAGACCTCTCTAGTGGTTGTATGTTGTAGTTGTTTCTTTAAATCTGACATTTGCACTAAAACCTCTTTCCAGGTTCACGAATAGTGTTGTTATGGTTTGCAATAGACTAGCCTATACGGTTAGACGTTTTACTTTGGTCATCCGTGTTTAGAGTAGTGGTTCAGAAGAGAGAGGACTATCGGCTGAGAACTGTCTCTTAGGTGTTAAGTGAGTGTAGTAGTTGATAAGGTTGCAGTGAGCTCTGTGCTGCCCGTCTCTCACCTGTGTCTTCTTGTTATTTTTAAAAAGTTTCAATTGTATTTTATGAAGTATATTGGATCAGTGATGTCATCAATGATATCATTTGAGATGTCATCAGTGATATCATCAGTGATGACACTGACCATGTTATGAGTGCTGTAATATGCGAGGTCATAAGTAGTGCATTGCGGGGGTGTAGGTTATAGTTAGCTCAGGGAACCATAACTGCTGAATTTCTATGGTTTTGTGTGTGTAAAATCTGAGCCTAACTATAACGTCCCTGTAACCTTTGTTTTTTTTCAGTGAATTACTAAGGTTTTTTTAATTCTATTTCCTAACTATAACATCTATGTAACCTTTGGTTCTTTAGTGAATTTCTACGTTTTTAAAAATGTTATTTCCTAACTACAATGTCCCTGTAACCTTCGTTTGTTTCAGTGAATTTCTATGATTTTGTAGTGGCATTTGTAACAATAATGACCATGTAATGTTTGGCTTTTTACTGAGTTTGTACATTTTTTTAACTATATTTCCTAACTCTATTATATGTCTGTAACCTTTGGTTTTTTGACCGAATTTGTATGTTTTGTTTTGAAAAAAAGGTATATTAATAAAACACACCGAACTATAACATTGGTTTAACTTACAATGATGGGATGGGTGGGTATATGAGTGGGTGTGTGAGTGGCTGTGTGGGTGTGTGGATGATTCTCTGGGATTGTGAGTGTGGGAGAGGGTATGTGAGTGACTCTGGGTGTGTGAGTGTGTGCATGCGTGAGTGAGTGTGTGTGTGTGTGAGTGGTTTTGTGGGTATGGGAGTGGCTCTATGGGTCTGTGTGTGGGGGTGTGAGTAGCTGTGTGGGTCAAGTGAATGGGTGTGTGAGTGGTAATGTGGGTGTGTGAGTGGCTGTATGGGTCTGTGAATGGATGTGTGAGTGGTTTTGTGGGTCTGTGGGAGAGGCTGTGAGTAGCTGTATGTGTGTGTGTGTGAGTGGGTATCTGTATGAGTCTGTGAATGGGTGTGTGGGGTCTGTGAGAGGGTATGTGTGGCTTTATAGGTCTGTGAGTGGGTGTGTGAGTGGCTGTATGGGTTGGTGAGTGAGTGTGTGAATAGCTGTGTGAGTCTGTGAGTGGGTGTGTGAGTGGCTGTGTGGGTCTGTCAGTGGGTATAGGAGTGATTATGTGGGTGTGTGAGTGAGTGTGTGAGTGGCTGTATGGGTTTGTGAATGGGTATGTGAGTGGTTATATGGTCTGTGAGTGGGTGTCTGACTGTCTACATAGGGCTGGAAGTGGGTGTGTGAGTGGCTGTATGGGTATGTGAGTGGGTGTATGAGTGACATAATGGGTCTGTGAGTGGGTGTGTGAGTGGCTGTATGGGTGTGGTGTGGGAGGGCATGTGTGGGGCACATTACTTAAATTATGGGGAGAGGCTTGCGCCATCTTTCTCTCTTTTCTCAACTTTTTCCTGTGTTCCTCTTTCCTTCTGCTCCCTGACCCTTTTTTTCCCTCTTTCTCTCAGCCCCTAATACCTCTGTAATCCCTTCTTTAAAAGCTCTTTGTTGAACACTTTTACTCTACTGTATGCATTACTTAAACTTGTGCTCCTTTCTTTTCGGGTCTTAGTCTTGTGTCACTGTCTCTTGCTAGTAACGCTACGCCTCCTCCTTTGCTTGGTGTTCTCTCGCTCTCCCTTTGCAGATTTACATAGTGCGAACCTGGCCCAAAGATATCAGAGTTCTTTTCATGAGCACCAGCAGGGCTGGCCTTGAGCATGGGCGAGCTGGGCCCAGGCCTGGGGTGCTAATATTCTGAGGTTAGTTCAACGAGAAGAAGAGCGGGTAACAGCGTTTACAACGCTGTAAACACAACGCGGTAGTTTACAACGCGGTCGTTACAACGACCACGTTGTTACCACTCGTGCTATTACATCGCAAGTCGTAATAACGACTTGCAATAGGGGGCGTGCAACACCAGGGAATGTGTTGGATTTTAAATCCAACACCTTCCCTGCTGTTGCACAAACTGGAGTAGGAATAGTAATTAATACTATTCCTAAGTCCATCGCGCCCCCTACAGCAAGTCATTGTTATGACTTGCGATGTAATGACACACGTGTTAACAACGCGGTCGTTGTAACGACCGCGTTGCAAACTACTGCGTTGTAACATGCTATATTCACAAGAGCAACCCTAATGTCCATGTGAACATGGGTATCAAGTAGCCTTGGAACAAGTATTCACATGGAAGTCATTTAAAGAAAAGATTTGTAATGACACAGAATTTTCTGTGTGGATTTAATCTCTATTTCAATTAAGCTCCTTGTCTTGATTTAATCAATACAGACATTATTTCAAAAAGAGAAGAAAAGTCAGTATTTTGTAGTGTACTTCGATTCAGCCGAACCAAGTTTTATTTTACTTAGAAAACAGTTCTGCAATCTAAGGCATTCGTCAAACATGTAAGTGATGAAAGATTTTGCTTAAAGAGAAAAGAAAAAAATAATAAGCCCCAAGTGAAAGAAAACCAAAACTGAACCAGAAGAAAACACGGTGGAAGGTGATGTGAACAGCTATGGTATATTGGTTATTGCATTCAAAAGACAGCTATATATATTCAATACAATAGGAAACACAGACAGTTGTATCTGTGTGTCAGTCTATACAAAGGTACAGTCTGTCTTTATGTATGTTGACGGCGTTTCAACCCTAATTCCAATACTAAGGTCTCATCAGAACTGTAATGACCTGGGGATGGGTCAATAATAGGATTCTGCCCCCTCAGTCGTGGACCAGCGTAGGTGTGGTGACCAAGGTAAATATAGGCCCAGATTGGGAAGTTCACTGATGGGCTCTGATAATTCTGGAAGCTGGCAGCTACTGCCAGCTTAAGGGCACAATATCCCTCGTTGCCTCCTTATTGATTTCACAATTGATGCCAATTGGGTAATTGCTGGGAGAAACGTAGCCCGTGTTGGGGGATGAGGATTGTCCAATTTTGTCAATGGCCACTCTGTCGATTGGCGATTCTGTAGTCCGTAGTCTTTTAATGAGTTCCATGTGAATACTTGTTCCAAGGCTAATATTCTGAGGGGCACAGCAGGGAGCTGCCTGACTTAATGTTATACAAACAGCAGCTCGTCCATCCCACTTGGTCTCAATCGGGTCCCGTTAAAGACTTTGTAATCAGCCCTTAATGTACCTCAGCGTAATTGTTGGAAATACCCCGCCCACCTCCCGTCTTCCTCACACCCTCTGCCGCCACATCGCAACAACCCCCACTCCCCCCACAACAAACACCAAATTTTCTTTCCGCCCAGGGCACTGTCCCGGTCAAACCGATTTAGAGCCTACACTGAGCACCAGATTACATTACACAAGGTCAGTTTGCCTCTTTTTATCAGGCTATCCTCTGCAGTGCTCTGGTATCTGGGTGCAATCATGAGTGTATATTGATTTGTCTTAAATGTTTTTAAAGCACTTCCATGAGGTCTTTGGACGGTTCAAGACACAATTAAGAAAGAGATCAAGCTGCGGGCAGTGGAAGAATGGATGGGACTAGGGTGAGTGCAAGGGCAGGATAATGGGAAAATGGAGCTGGAGAGGTTTTTGACACACCAGTGAGAGATGGAGGATAAAAAAAGAGTAAGGTCTCTTGTGAAGTCTCTAAGCTCTCTTGTGCTCTCCATATTTTGTTTTCTCTCTCTGTTTTTTTTGCATGCTCACGGAGGCTCTCTGTCGTCCAGGCAGTGTTGCATACTCTCTAACCTGTTATGTCTCACGCTGTCACCCAGGCTCTTGTGTGATCTCCGCCTTTCAACATTACACTCTCAGATTTCAACTTTTATCGCACTCTTGCACAGATTCACTTGCTCTTACTACTCCAGACTGTCACTCGTTGCTAGTAAATGGTTTATACTCTATTCCTGCCGCTTACCAGGACTCCTTACCAGGACTCCTCCAACTTCATCTCCATTTGAGCTGGCAGCCCAAAGCTCACTCCTTTGCATCTCATGCCCTCAGGAGCTGAAATTATGTGTGCTCCCACTCTCGCTGGATGGCTGCTGCTGCTCTCTGAAGCGTTTTCTCTGAATGCAGAATCTGAGGCCGACCCAGCTGCCCCCCAGGACTGGGTGAGCCCCTAACCCCTTAGGAGTCGATGTTTGCACCTCCCTAGAAGCTAACACCGCCTCCTGGAGAGGGCACTGGATATTGGTGGCAAGGCTGTTCAACAAAGAATACAGCTCCTTAAAGCGAACTAGCTGCTCTCCTCATCAGCAATCGTCTGTGTAGAGCCCAATCCAGCGTGGCAAGGTATGCTTGTGCCAAATCAAATCAGCTCCGTGAACGGAAGTAAAGAGTGATCTGCACAGCTTTCCACATCTCTGCCTTCTCCGGAAACACACCTCGTGCTAATGACCATTGGTTCTGCCTGGGGAAAAGCATCCTGGCATGAGTAGTTCCAGTGGTGCCAGTGTGCCCAGGCTTTCACTTGTAATCTGTCTCTTATCCCCCACTTGGGGAGGTTGTGCCTCGCTTCCCCTGCCCAGCCCCCACCCATGCTTACTACTATGGAGAGAGAGTGAGCGTGTCTCAGAGCAGAGAAAGGATATATGAGTCTGAGTTATGTTGGTAGGATATTAGATTCACTCCTCATATCCTGCTAATCCTCATCACCACACGGCCCTTCTGCCACTGCCCTAGGGCTTATTGAAACAGTTCCCATACTTTTAATCGACTAGGTCTCAGGCCGAAATCAGCCTGGGGAGGGGGCCCACGCATGCCCCTTCCCCAAATATAATAATAACAATCCCCCTGAATCTGCCCCACCCGGGTTTTCAATTATGCCCAGGTTCGCGCTTCCTCTGCGAAATTGCGGCAAAGGTTTTTCCTACCCTGCCCCCTTGTTTTAATTTTAATCATTTTGTCTTGGGTCTCGGTGGAGTCAGAGTCCCAAGATGTCTGCCAACACTTTATGGTTGAATTGCTGGCAGCCAATCTGATCTCATTTCAAGTTTTGTCAGATCCGCGGAGGGTAATCATTCCTAGATATCTATAAATCTTTTTTCTTTAATATCTCCAAAACTACTGAATAGATTTACACCAAATCACAAAAATGTCTCTTTCTAGACCAAGGGCTAGCTTTCTGCCAAATTTAGTGTAATTCCATTCATTGATTCGAGCTGTGGTGGTGTTAAAAATCCCTATGGGAAATTGCATGGGGAAAATGCATTTTGGGACCCTCCCTTTTTCTCGACCTCCCATTCAGGGATTCCTCCCAATACTTTCCAGACAGCAGCTGGAGTGACCAGGACACTAGTTTTGAAAATGTCATGAGGATTCATCAAACAGCAACAAAGTTATTACCAAAACAAAAAATACCTTGTTTATGGAAACTAGGTCCTAACTATAACTACCTACTGGAGACCGCCAGTAGGTAATAGATATGTGGCCAGTAGGTGGTTATAGTTAAGACCTAGTTTCCATGGAAGAGAGTTTTTTTGTTTTGTCAATAACTTTGTCGCTGTTTGACGAATCTTCACGAAATGTTCAAAACATATACTTTAGTTGGGTCAGCTGCTGTGTTGAAACGTTCAGGGTGATCCATCAAGCAGGGCAAAGAAAAAGGGGGGTCCCAAAATGCATTTTCCCCATCCATTTTCCCATAGGGGCTTTGAACACTACTGCAGCCCGAAACTGCTGAACGGAATAACACCAAATTTGGCAGGAAGGTAGATTTTGTTCTGGAGATCACGCTTTTCGTGATCTGGTGAAAATCCGATCATTAGTTTTAGAGGTATTAAAGGTAAAAAAAATATAGATATATAGGGACGTGGATCCTCCGCGGATCTGAGAGTCCCTGTGCTGTAATCTGATTGCCTGCCAACACTTCAACCAGGAAGTGTTGGCAGCCATCTTGGGACTCGGTTTGAGCCTAGTCCCACAACAAAACGTTTAATATAAAGAAAAGGAGGCAGGGTAGAAATACCCTGACCCCCTAGATGTGGTGGTGGGGTCCCAGAGGTACCCCGCTGGGGATTAAAAACATATTTCTTTTTCAATTTTACTGCAAATAGACAGGCGGATCAGCAGATTATCTGGAAAAGTGAAAAAAAAAACAAAGCGCGGTATTCCACGCTTGTTTTGAATGCAGCCCCTAGGTGGGCCAGGTCCCGGGGCAATTTTTTTAGAAAGGAGGGGAGCGCACGGGCCCCCTCCAGAAGTTCATTGAGACCTGGGGACCACCACCTTCCGGGGCTAAAGAAAGATTAATGGGGGGCCACGCAGACCAAAGGGGCCTCCTGGCACACTACTGTTTGGGGGATAAAGTCCCCTGGGCTGCTGAGGGTCGTTGGGGGCCAAGAACCTCTATTGTGACCACAAGTAAGTCCCCCACAGCGGGATTGCTCTGACCTCAGCGGAGGCCATGCCCCTTTCTCAACCACTCTGCAAAGGGGCCTCCTGGTGCACTACTAGTTCGGGGATGATGTCCTGTTGGCTGCTGAGGGTCCTTGGGGGCCAGTAACCCCTATTGTTGCCACAAATAAGTCCCCCACAGCGGGTTTGCTCAGACCTCATTGGAGGCCCTGCCTCCTTTCTCAACCGCTCTTGAAAGGGGCCTCCTGGAGCACTACTGGTTGGGGGATCAACTCTAGGGGTGCTCGTGCTAGTAAACTCCACTCCGTGCGCGGTTGGCATAGTTTTTTACTAAACTACACATTCCAAGCGGAGCACTGAGTGGCAAAACTCTGCAAACTCCACTGGCGGAGCAAAGTTTACTGCCCACTCCTATCAGAGACTCACACACCCACTCACAGGACCACTCAGACACTCATATACCCACTTACAGCCCCACTCATGCTCTCTCACATCCACTTACAAACCTGCTCAGACACTGTTACACCCACTGAGATACTCATGCACTCACTCACACACTTAGTGTCAAAGATTAGTGGTTAGAATTAGGAAATAAAATAAAAAAAACTTACAAATTCACTTAAAAAAACAAAGGTTACAGGGACATTATAGTTAGGAAATAGAATTTTTTTTTAACCGTAAAAATTCAATGAAAAAACCAAATGTTACAGGGACGTTATAGTTAGGAATTAGAATTGAAAAAAACCTTAAAAGTTCACTGAAAAAAACTAAGGTTACAGGGATGTTATTTTTAAACTCAGTTTCGACTCTTACAAAACCAGTGAAATTCAGCAGTGCTCACTATAACCTATGACTCTACAATGACTGCTTATGATTTCACATATTACATTACTCATAACATCGTCAGTGACATCACTGATGATATATATATATATATATATATATATATATATATATATATATATATATATATATATATACTGACACTGGGCAGGAACTCCGCTCCGCTGGCGGAGCTTGCGGATTTTTGCATACTTCGCGTTCCGCGGTAAACGCGAAGTTCATGCAAAACTTCTGACTCCGCAGCAGAGCGGAGTTCAGCCCCGGACCCTCCCGCCTCCACCCCCTCTCAATAAATATTTTATAAACTAAAAATGAAAATTAAGGTTAATAAAATACACTTACCTTTATCGCGGCGTCTCTGGGCTGCCCTCCTTCTCCTCGCCATGTTCCTGCAGAATCCCCTAAGTCAGACGTACGTCATGGTAGGACTGCGCATGCGCATGCAGTCCTACACAACGTACGTCTGACGTAGGGGATTCTGGAGGAACATGGCGAGGAGGAGGAGGGCAGCACAGAGACGCGCAATAAAGGTAAGTGTATTTTATTAACCTTAATTTTCATTTTTATTTTATAAAATATTTATTGAGGGGGTTGGAGGCGTGGAGCAGAGCTCCACGGAGTTTTTGCCCAACTCCGCGGAGCTCCGCGTAGAGCAACTCTGCCTGCTCCGCCCGGGGTTAATATATACATAAAAAAAGAGTTTTCACTTACCTTATATTTACTTCAATTTTTGTTGTAAAGGTATGCGTGGTAAAGGCATATGCGTGGTAAAGACTTGCATGGTAAAGGCAATGTGTGGTAAAGGCATTGCATTGTAAAGGGTGCATGGTAATGGCATGCGTGGTAACCGCATGGGTGTTTCCGTCATACATTCATATATTTACCATGATTGCCAAAGTATCCTTTAATTCTTTTCGTAAACTGTTCTAGAACACGGCTGCAACAGCTTCATCAGTCCGTCCTGTCTATGGTTTCAATTGATAAAATCTGCTCACATAGGGAATGTTTACGCAGGTTCTCTGTTTTAATGTGGACAAATTAACATGGGCTTACTGCAACATCTGTTTTCGTAAAATGATACTGGAGAATTGGTGTAAGAAATCAGAGTAGTACTGCAATAATGGGCTTCCTCCATTGAATAAGGAGGTGGCCTGGGTTAATGAATCTTGTAACAAATGAGAAAGAATGAACATCAACTTTGGCCTGATCTGTTTGAAACAACTGAGGTCAGTTGAGAAAATGCAGTTTACATTGTGCGAGAAAAGGCTGAAATTTTCGAGGATCCCCTGAACCTTTATGAAGTAATGAATTTTCTGCTATTACCATCACACTTTTTGATTGTATTCCATTACATTGCCTATTTTTTAACATTAAAATGCCGCTAACCCAACAGCATTTCCTCTTCAATAATGCCTAGCTAACTATAGCCATATCTTTAATAAATAAAAAATCCTTGTTTTTTTATATTAGTTACATTAGTTTAAGCAAATTAAATTCAATAAAATATAATAATGTATCCGTACTCTGTCTTAAACTCTTTCTGTATTTAGGTTATGCTACTTATGGAACTCTGTTTTATTTAATTGCACTAAATATATTTGACTGTTATTAATTAAGTTGTAACTAATTTTCTTGTCTCTAACCTAAACTAATACTTACTCAGTCCTTAAAAATACATACATTTCATACTAAGAGAGTAAAAGAGAGTAAAAACGTTATTGTTTAGTTAATAAAACACGTTACAATGGGTACAATCTGCTATAGATAAAGACAGTAATCTAGTAAAATTGTTTAAAATGTTTGTGCAAAAAAGCATGTGTAATTAGGCTATGGATAGCCAAACAGTGGATTACCAGATAGATTAACTAACATTTGCAAAGAAGACTTTTAGGATAGGCAGGCAGTGTGTTAAAATAAAAAATAAAAATAGGCTTGGCCCATTACAGGGAAGTTCGACAAACAGACACTTGCAGGGCTGCCTCCCCACTGTTGGATGGTGTATCAATGCCTCAGTTCTGCATCCCTGGTTTGCCCTCCGTCTGTCTGTTTGGCTTCTCTATTTTGATTGGTTTGTGCCTTCTATACAGTCCAGCACAGTAGATATAGACAGCTGCTGCTTGAGGATGTTGACAAATTTTGCACATCTAGCCAGAACCCAAGGGGCAGAGTGGGAAAAACAGATAGCGGAAGCTTCCAAGCAAGATAGCACCCCAAGGGCCCAGGCTACTGATCTGATTGTCTCCTCTGCTGTTCTAGGGAGGGTCAACTGCATAGCAAGTGTAGCCATGATTCCTTTGGATAAGAACAGAACCTACAGTTCATTTGCATCCGTGGCTGACCTAGGAAGGGTTAAAATCTTTAGTTGGCAGAGCTAGCAAATGCATGTAAAAGATCTGCTGTTGAGTTTCGTCATTTATAGTTTCAAGTAAGTACAGTTGCGGGAACTCGACATGGTAGGAAACATTTAATATCTGTGCGAATGAGGAGTTTCCAAGTGTTGACAGGTCTTGGTCTCTAGAGGTCACCTTTAGTTGCCGATTAATGACTTTTTTCCAGATGCTAAATGAGACATCCTCTGCCTAGAGGGCGGAGTCATCCATCTGGAGAGACTTTAGTGCATTTTTTTACTTGCGTGTGCCAAGGATTGTCTGGGGTTTCAAAAATGAGTTTTAGGTGACTTTTGAAAGTTTGTGTGTCATCCTTCCTGATCCTGATGTAGTACTTAAACATGGCAGCTTGGCAGTAAAGTGTCTGAATCACCAGGCCCAGTTCCAGCCTTAGCCTGGAACGACGAACATAGTGTGGTGGATGAAAGATTTTCTTATATGCCTTGCAATGTGAATGTTCCAGGACTGGATCTAAGGATCCTGGGTAAGCAAAATGGCCAAATTGCACTGCTGGAAGAAATGTCGATTTCATTATCCTTAATATTGGGGCTGTCGGTGCACTCCTTAATTGTCTGTTCAGTTGGCCAATCCCATATGTAATTGCGACACCTTTTTTTTATTGCACTTATCTGTGCTGATGGGGTGCTGCTTTCGCTAAACCACAAGCCAAGCTATTTATACTTCCTTGCTGTGCTGATGCTCTGACCACCAGGATGCCAGGTCATGTTCTTTTTATTTCTGACTTCCCGAATATAAGGACTTTTGTTTTTTCCTGAATTACTTGGAGCTGGCTGGCCACATTAAAGGTGTTCAAGGCATTCAATGCTCGCTGTAGGCGTATCCTTGTGCGATCCATGTTTACTCTATCATTCACACTAACCTAAATACATTTTAATTTGTTTAAATAAAAGAGTCTTTACCATAAGCATAGTACTAACACTAACATGAACTAATGTTACAAATATAATTTTAAAAATACATTCAGGGTTAATTTTAAAAATATGATTCCCTTTATCATTTTTTTAATGCTAATCCTAACTTCAACATAAGCTATGTTTCTTTATTTAATATTAATAGTTGAATTGCACTGTATCTTATTTATTTACATTGGTTTTTTTAATATAAGGAATCCTTACACTGACTTTGATAATAACCCCCGTTCAAACCCCAACCCTATCCTGAACGAGATTGTATTTGAGATCATCAATACAAAATATCATCTGACATAAATTTCATGGCTTAAGTATTGTTTACAAAAATATTGCTTCATTTGATGTTGATGTTCTAAAATTAACTTCAATGTGGAGATAAACGTTTTTTTTTGTCAGGTAGCATTTATGCTATCATATTCTGGTGCCATCCGCAGAACAACGGTGATTTTGTTTTATATCTTAGAACATATATGTTAGAAATGGGATCTCTGGTTGGCTAAGGCTTGCGCCAAAGCCAGGCAGAGACCACCACTCTAGTCAGGGCGAGGGAGTTACACACCCAAGATAACCCCTGCTCACCCCCTTGGTAGCTTGGCACGAGCAGTCAGGCCTATTCCGGAGGCAATGTGTAAAGCGTTTGCGCAACACACACACACAGCAGCAACACACTAGGTACACCACAAAAGGAACTCCACACAAGGTTATATAAAAAATAGCCTTTGTATTATAAAAACACATTAGTATGCAATCACATACATATATACACTGTGCCCACTGGCACGGGCAATATTCACAGGGGATTATATACAGGACCAGGCCAATCGGGCCCTGGTCATAACCATCTGAACAGGTAAGTAAAACACAAGTAATGAAACACCCAATAACTACTGTTATAATAATGACCTTAGGCATCACACTATGCATAAATCACATTTGTCCTAGGCATCACATAAATGACATGGGGCAATAAATCACCTTAGGCCCCAAACCTCATTAGCATAGACGTGGTATGCATAACATCATCAGCATCAATGTGTTACACATTAGGGATCACATTAGGGCCTTGCGCCCTACCACATAAAACGGACCCCCAGGCCAACTGGCCTTCTCCAGGCCTCAAATGCCCTATGTCCAGAAATGTCAGGGCTCTGCAGGACCGTCTACCGGCCCTCTGGCTGCCAATGCAGCAAACCAAAAAGTGCGCAGGTGCATAAGCCTAAACGTGGCAGCTGCCCACTAATTGCTGGGCAGCTGTGAACATGAGCCCGGGCACCAGCGTGCCTCCTGAGCCCCTCTCTGGGACTCCTAATTAGCAAATGCCCCAACGTTGCAGCGGCCCGCAACTGCGGTGCCCCTGTGAAAATCAGCAAACCCTGGCAAGGTGGAGCCCCCTTTGGGACGCTGAGTAAAAGTATGCAAAACGTGGCAGCTGCCCACTGTCAGGTGGGGCAGCTGGAAAATCAGCGCGGGCACCCACGGCACCCTAGGCACGGTCACAGGGGGCAGGCACCGGCAATGTGCCCCGACACACCCCCCCAACCACCGTACAATTGAGCCCCACTCACCGGGCTTTTCTGTGGCTGTGCAGGCTCCGTCTCCTCTAGGCTACAGCCGGCTCCACAACACGCGGGGCTCTCTCCGCTCATGAGAGCCCCGCCTCTACTTGGGCACAGGCGCTGAGGATCCTCCTCACGTCGCCCGGTCCCTCTTACCGGCTCTACAGGCAAGGCTCCCCCGGTCTCCCTGACAGACGCGGGGTCGGACCACTCGCGGGGCTCCCTCCGGTACACGGGGGCCCCGCCTTCCTTGGTCAGACTTCCTCTTGGGCACAGGAGCGCGGGGTAGGCTCCCGTCCGCTTCCTTTCTTCCTTTGGGCACAGGGGCGCGGGGTAGGCTCCCGTCTGCTTCCTGCTGCTCGCGGAGCGCCCCGCCTACAACCAGGCCGCTCTGCCTGGCTTCCGGGTCGCTGCGGGCAGCGCGGCGGCCCCTTTTGTCGATCCTCTGTGTTCTCGGCGGCGGCCTCACGTGGGGGGCCAGAACCGGCGGTGTGGACTCCCGCTTCGGTTTTTAAAAAGTATAAATACGCGGGGTGGGCTCCCGCTAGCGAAAGAAGCAGGAATGCGGGGTGGGCACCCGCCGATAATTAAATTCAAAGCGCGGGGTGGTCACCCGCCTTTTCAGAAATGCGGGGGAATCCCCAGGCCGCAGCCCAGCGCTGCAAATTAAAAATAGAAGCGCTCTCTAAGCGCTAGGGCAAAGTCTCCAGTACTCTCCCCAATACAGGGAAAGCGCTCCCAGGGATAAAAGTCCAAAGTCCCGGGGGGCAAAGGCTGGGCCCAGGCAGGCCAGCACACAGGGCCCTCCAGCAGGGAGGCAGTCCCTCGTGGTGGTTCCTCCTGGAGCCCAGCAGCAGCAGCAGGCCCCCCCTCAAGTCAGGAACAGCACAACTGAACAACCTTCATGGGGTCACAGCCCCTTCATTTATAGGACCTTTTCCTTTGTCTGTAAGCACAGGGCTGGGGAGAAACCAGATGCAACTGGTTTAGGAGCACTTTGTTTTCCAAGCTCCTCTTCCCCTTTGTCAGGTGGGGGCTAGGTACTCAGACACACCACAGGGGGCGGAGCCAGCATTGTACAGCCTGGGCACAGTCCTATTCAGAGTCAGGGGATTACTCCTCCCACTACCCTTAGCCCAGGTGTCCCATTCAGCCTAGCGCTGACTCACCCTGCCCCTCCTGGAGCCACACACACCTCCCAGCCCCTGTCACTCACAAGCCAGACATGCAATTCACATCAGGCAGGCAGACACATAGCACACAGAAATGCCAACTTCTAAAAGTGGCATTTCTCTACCAGTCACCATAAATCTGCGCACACCATTGCGCAGCATTTATTCACACAAATTCAGACATACTAGACTTGACCACACTGCTCCTCTCATACCAGGAATTACCATGGACACACTTATCCCCCATGCATTCCTATGGGAGGGCAGGCCAATCTCACCACAAGTACACAGAGAGCGCACACACTTTACACTGGACAGCAGTGCTAAAGTGCCTAGAGGCCTAAAACCACCAACACTACACAGGGAAAAGGCTAGGAGACAGGCAAAAAGTTTAGGGGTGAACCTGCCAAAAGGGCCAAGTCCAACACAACCCCCTTCCAGCCAAAACGCAGGGTAGACCAATCACTCCCTTGATGGGCTTCCCTGATTTGGGCGATAGAACACGGACGCGGGCCCGCAACTGCAGGGACACCCTCCGGTTCTATGCCACTCTGAACCCACGTGGTTCCCTTTGTAAAAGCTCTCCGGACCAACTGGGCTACCCCACGGGTACTCCCTAGCTGTCCGCGGCCAGGACCAGGCCCTAGGCCACCCAGATGTCACTGGTCCTTGCCCATCCACAGAGTGGGGGGTAGTAACCCCTGGCACATAGTAACCATTCTCCACTCTACCCCTCATCAGGGCAGTTCTAAACTGCCACTGATCCTCTAGCCTAGGGTCCGCACCCTCAGGCTGACCAGAAGTCACGGGCGAGGCTCTCCTCCCCCTACCTCTCCTTCTAGGGTTCCGCACTCTCCTCCTTTGAGAGGCACCCTCAGACCACAACTCTCCCACCAGTTCAGGACCTCTCTCCAACAACTGGTCGCCCAACCTAGGGTCTAACCCCTCAGGTTGCACCGGGGTCAGAGGTGAGGACTCCCTCCCTCTGCACCCCCTTCCAGAGTTCTGCACCCTCCCAACTGGAGCGGTACCCCTGGAAGATGAACCGGTCAGGACACTGGTTACAGACGTCCTTCCCTCCAGGTCAGGCAGATCCTGAACCTGGCCTCCCAACCTTGGGTCTAAACCCTTTGGCTGAGTACTTGCCTGGCACGCCAGGACTTCTGGGGACTCACACAGTATCCCCCCGAGGGTAACACATGACTCATGTGTCGTGTGCCAGTCTGCCTGGCGCAGATCTCCCGTCCCCTGTCCACCTGACAGTGCGAGAAGATCCCCCAGAACAGAAGTGGTGTCACCCTGGTCACTCCAAGGGGACTCAGCCCTACTGGCTGGTCCCTGACCCACTGGTTCTTCCACTGGGGAACACATCCCCCTCTCACCCCTCACTCCGGACTTCTGTACCCTCCCAACTGGAGCGGCACCACCAGACCCCAGAACCACTGGAGCTCTATTTACAGACGCTCCAGGTTCTCCAGACACTAGGAGCTCCCCCTCAAATGGTCTAACAGTACAGCCTAGGCCCCCAACCTGGTGTTCCCTTAGGGAACCCTCCAGGTCCTGAGACTGGGTTTCGGGCACCTGGGGACACTCAGTCCCATACTCACTCCTACTCCACTGAGACAGGACGTGAGCCCCTACACCCCTCCCACTACACTGGGACCTAGCTGGACTACTCTGAACCTCTTCCCCAATACAGGACTGGAAGATACCTGAGCCACTACTTTTGGGATCACTCCCCATTGCCTCTTCAGAACCTCTGGCACTTTCCCAGAGGTCTGCCTCCTGTGCAAGTTCCCATGGATTAGAAAACTCACACTCCAACAGGTGTTGGCGCAACCCCGAAAAACACAGACTGAGCATGTGCTCTTTGAGAACCAGATGGAACAGTCCTTCCCAATCCTGTTCCGTGTTAACCATCACCCAATCAGCCAGTGCATCATTACAGTCATCCGCAAACTGCCACCAAGACTGGTGAGACAGTTTCTTGCTGCCCCTGAACTTCAACCTGTACTCCTCTTCCGGTGAACCAGGTACCATACTCTGGGGCCGGGGAATGGGACTTCCTGCACTGGACTCTATATTGCTGCCACCACTGGATCCCACCCTTACTGGTGAATCCAGACAACTAAAACTACACTCAGAGGACATACCCCCAAGAGCTAATTTCTCCTTGGTGAAGGCCCTCTCAGCCTCCGCCATCCTCTGCTGCGCTAAGACCCTTTCGGTCTCTAGCTTTTTCTCCTCCACCCTCAGCTGCGCTATCTCCTTGGCATGCTCTAACCTGAGCTTCTCCAAAGCCAGCTGATGCTCCCTTTCTTCCCTCCTATCTACCCACTCCTCTGGGGATAGGGAAAGGGATGGGGCACTGCCCCCGACACTGGACCCAGCAAGAGACTCCCTATCTATGGGGTCCTCAATATCTACTGGCGTCCCTGTCCTGTCATTTTCTTCCTCCTCCTCAGACTCCTCAGGGCTCCCCTCAGACCCACCACCCTCTTGGCATGCGGCCAGGGCCCTCTTCTCCCCATTGCGCTCACGTTCCCATTCATCCTTTTGCCATTGGATCAGGTTTTCCCGAAGTTTTGACTTGGCGTCTGACCCACTCACTGCTATGTCTCTCTCCTCACAGAACCCCACCAACTCCAACATACTGTATCTAAACAGACCATAAAAATTAAAGGCAGACTCCATTTTGGCAGGACGCTCAGAGACAAGTGCAACACAGGAGACCTAGGTGCAAGAGCTGCAACAGGGGAACAGGGGTACGTAATTCAAAAATGACACTTTTAGGAGAAAAAAATAAAATAAAACTCAGAAACAATAATCCCCAAACCTGTGATTATCTAAATGCAGAGCTTGTGGTGCAACCAATTGTTTCTGTGGTACTGCGCAAACGCAAGTCCTATCCTCACCGCTGACAACCAATGTTAGAAATGGGATCTCTGGTTGGCTAAGGCTTGCGCCAAAGCCAGGCAGAGACCACCACTCTAGTCAGGGCGAGGGAGTTACACACCCAAGATAACCCCTGCTCACCCCCTTGGTAGCTTGGCACGAGCAGTCAGGCCTATCCCGGAGGCAATGTGTAAAGCCTTTGCGCAACACACACACACAGCAGAAACCCACTAGGTACACCACAAAAGGAACTCCACACAAGGTTATTGTAACAAAGTTGGCGCTCCCCTCTCCGCGAACCCGTGGGTAGAGGGGGAAAAACCTACCGAGGAATGGTGGATCGCCCCAACTGATGAGGATAGTCTTATTCCATTACAGCCATCGGACTGGAGAAGAGAATCCTCATCCTCTTGGGACCGTTACTCTCCCGTCATGGAGGACTGTCTCTTTAACGAATCGGCCGACTACGAGGATCACGCCCCTGGGAACGACGTCATCAACCCCGAACCAATCCCAGGAGAGCCTGGATGGAGGAGGACTGAAAACGAACCCGGAAGAGGAGAGACGTCGTCGAGCAACGGGAGAACTAGAGGAGAGACGGAGAGGACAGAAGACGAAGAGCAGAGTGGATTCCTGCTGGAGACCGGAGACCGAGGAAAGCCAGGAGGCCAACGGACCTACTCTCCGCCCAGCCACGCTTCAGGAGGAGCGTGGCTAAAACAGGTACGGAGCCGGTTCTCAGGGTGGGTCGGGAGGAGACCGAGGGAGGAGTCGTAGCATTCCTGGATTCCCTCTCCCGTATCCCGGTTGACCCGCTTCACGTGCACTGACCCATAAATCCGAGTGTGAGCACCGGTGTCCCTTCACTCCTTCCCTGAACAAGTGAACTAGGAGACGAAGCCTCACGAGTTGTTTCTTTGTTTTGTTTGGTTTCTTTTCCTTCCTTATTATGGTGGATGTGGCATGAGCGAAAATCACCCGAAGAGGTCCCGAATCACGCAGCGACGAAGGGGACGAGGACCCTTCCAGGCGACGATGTGTGGAAGACCCGGATAAGCGTTATTATCCTGACTGTCCTCCAGTTACTTTAATTCCTACTTATTTTCCTTTGAACTCTGGCGACTCGGAAAAAGACAGTTGTACCTATAATAAAACCCCGGCTATGGAGACGTGGTGTCCAGACCTCCTTACTTTCTAGCCCAGACATAGCCTCCTGTTCACATATGGTGGAGAATGCGGGCATACCGCCCATTAGTAGCAACATAATGGATGTTCTAATACAGCATCTCGTGAAGGGACAGGAGGAACTCAAGTGGGCGGTGGAGCGCCAGATGACATCGGCCCAAGCCGACAGAGACATTTTCAAGGATGCCATGGTCTCACAGATGGGACGGCCTGCAGAAGATGGTCACCGAACAGACGGCTGCAGGAGGACGCGAAACAAGGCCCCAGACAACTGGACCTCCGGGAGCCTCTCTTCAAAAGTACGTCCCGGGGGAGGATCCTGACGCATATCTCCTCAATTTCGAGAGGGTGGCACGGGCCTGTGGTTGGCCCATGGAGAAGTGGCCGTTCTTCTTGGCGCCCTTACTGTCGGGTGAGGCACAGGCTGCCTATCAGGTGGCGAACCCCACAGGTAACACCCCATACACGGAGATTAAGGCTATAATACTCGACCACTTGGGACTGGACGCTGAGGCCTACCGCGTACGGTTCCGTAAGGAGAAAGGGAGACCCGGGGAAAACCCCAAAATGCTGTATTTCCGCTTGAAAGCCGCAGCCGACAAGTGGCTACAACCCCGAGAAAGTACGAAGGAGGACATTATGAATAAGATTTACCTAGAGCAATACCTCGAGGCCCTCCCGTACAACACTCAGCGTTGGTTGCGCCAGCATTCTAACCTGAACCCCGAGGAAGCGATCGAAATGGCTACCACCTTCTCCCGGGCACAACCCAGAGGCGTGACAGGGGAGGCGGACCGCATGTACAAACCCTTACCCGGAAAGTTCGTAAGGCTGATGAACAACACCCTACCCGAGAACCCCAGACACAGGGGAAGAAGAACAGAAGCCCCCCCTCTAAAAGGCCCCCAATGCTTCGAGTGTGGGGACTGGGGCCATATCGCCCGGGTATGCCCCCGGAAGAAGACCAATGAGGAGCCGATGGAGATCGGCTACATCCCACGGTCTGTCCTCTATTCGGCTGAGATGGGGAGCGCCTTCTATGTGAGTGTGAGAGTGGACGGGCAGGCGGTTATGGCGTTGCTTGACTCAGGGTGCAGACAGTCGGTAATTCAGGGAAGTTTGGTACGCCCCAAACAACTCATACCCGGTACCATGGTGCACATCAGGTGCGTCCATGGAGACGTAAAACCATATCCCGTAGCAGACATAGAGCTCATACATGGGGAGGGGGTACAGAGTAGAGTGAGGGTGGGGGTCATGCCCGAACTACCCGAAGAGTTGATTATAGGCACCGACAACACCAGCTTCTTAGGGATGTTCTTATCTACGGTACGGGACGGACAGGGCCAAGACGAGAGAACACCTGAGGAAAATCCCCTACCGGCCCTGCTGACACCGGCGCCATGGCTCCTCGACAGGAGCTTTCGGTTCGCACAACTGAATGATCCCACTCTACAGAATGCCTGGCAAAGCGCCAAGGGAAACGATCAGAGGCCCAGACTGGGTTACCCTCACTTTCTGATTAAGGAAGGGCTCCTCTATAGGATCGGTACGCACCAAGAACCCCCCCAACTACTGGTACCTTCTAGTTTCCGAGACCAGATCCTGTTCTTTTCTCATTCTCATCTCATGGCTGGTCACATAGGTACGGAAAAGACCACACAGAACGTCTTAAGACACTTCTATTGGCCCGGGGTGTACATCGACATAAAGAGACACTGCCAAGAATGTGATACGTGTCAACGAAAAAACCCATACCGACCTCCACCCGTGCCCCTACAACCGCTACCAGTGATAGGTACCCCTTTTAGCAGAATAGGTATGGATCTTATAGGTCCCTTACCAAAGACCCGCAGAGGGCATCAATACGCCCTAGTGGTGGTGGACTACGCAACCATATATCCCGAGGCGTTTCCCATAAAAGCACCCACCTCCCAGAATATAGCGGACCGGCTCATAGAACTGTTCTCAAGAGTCGGATTTCCGAAGGAAATCCTGACTGATCAGGGCACGCCGTTCGTCTCCCGAATGATGAAAGAGGTGTGCAAGACCCTCCACCTCCAACACATAAAAACGTCTGTGTACCATCCCCAAACTGATGGTTTGGTGGAGAGGTACAACGGGACGATTAAACTAATCCTCAAAAAGATGCTCGGTGTGGAAGGAAAAGAGTGGGATCAGCTCCTTCCTCTAGCCCTGTACGTGATCCGGAGTCAGGTCCAGAGTAGCCTAGGCTGTTCGTCATTCGAGATGTTATACGGAAGACAGCCTCGGTCACTTCTGGATATGACTAGAGAGGCCTGGGAAAAAGAGGAGGGAGATGAAGCCCTCGGTTTTCTGGAGTACACGCAAAACCTCAGGTCAAGACTGGGAAAGCTAAGAGACCTCGCCTATACCCATCTAGAGCAAAAACAGAAGCAACAAAAACACATATACGACAAGGGAAAGAAGTGGCGAAGATTAGACATTCATGACTGGGTACTGGTCTTAATGCCTTCTGCCACCAGCAAATTCCGGTCAGAGTGGTTAGGCCCATACCAGGTGGTGGGTACTGTGGGTAGAACCAGCTACAAGATACAAATAAGGCCTGCACGAGTTCAGACCTACCATATAAACCTCCTAAAGAAATGGCTAGGCCCGGTACCCAAACCGGCCAGATTGACGATTCCCTCGTGTACGGGCCAGGTATGCACCCTTGACCATCTCGTGGTCAATGAAGCCCTTGGGGAACAGGAGAGAAGATCCCTAGATGCTATACTCCAGCCGTTTTCGCGCTTGTTTTCAGACCGACCTGGAAAAACCACCCTTACAGAACACGCCATAGAAACCTTCCCCGGCCGTGTGGTAAAACAACGACCTTATCGCATCCCCGCGGCGCGTAGAGAGACGGTGAGGAAGGAGGTCCAGAACATGCTGGCATTGGGGGTGATTCGCACATCCCGAAGTGAGTGGTCCTCCCCCATCGTGATGGTCCCCAAACCTGACGGGTCCACCAGGTTTTGTATGGATTTCCGAGCCCTCAATGCTGTCTCTAAGTTTGATTCATATCCCATCCCGAGGGTAGACGAACTCATTGAGAAGCTGGGGGAGGCCAAGTATATAACCACTCTTGACCTCACCAAAGGCTACTGGCAGGTCCCCCTTAAGGAAGCGGACCGGGAAAAAACCGCCTTTGTGACCTCGGACGGGTTGTATGAGTTCACAGTCCTCCCGTTTGGCCTTCACGGAGCACCAGCCACCTTTCAACGGCTTATGAACACGGTGCTCCGTGAACATCAATCCTACGCATCGGCATACCTAGACGACATCGTGGTGTACAGTGCCACGTGGGAAGAACACCTGGGTCACTTGAAGCACATTCTCGAGGCATTACAATCCGCCGGCCTCCATGTTAACTCCAAAAAGTCCCGGGTGGGCTATCAGAAGGTCCGGTACCTAGGGTACGTGTTGGGGCATGGGGTAATTGCCCCTCAAGAGGAGAAAGTAAGGGCCATTAAGGAAACCCCATTTCCCACCACCAAAAGAGACATAAGGGCTTTCCTCGGGTTACTTGGGTACTACCGACGTTTTATACCCATGTATTCCGAGATTGCCAGTCCCCTTACGGATGCTCTGCGCAAAGACATACCCTCAAAGCACCTGTTGAAACCAACCCAGACCATGTTAACGGCCTTCCACCGGTTAAAGGAAACCCTCACCACTAGTCCCATACTCTCATCACCTGACTTTACCAGGCCCTTTGTCCTCCACACGGACGCCTCTGACTGCGGGTTGGGGGCGGTATTGTCACAGGTAACCCCAGATGGGATTGAACACCCGGTACTCTTCATAAGCAGAAAACTATTCCCTAGGGAGACGAAGTACCCCACCATCGAAAAGGAATGTCTAGCGGTAAAATGGGCGTTGGATAAACTGCGATACTCCTTGGAGGGGGCACATTTCACTCTGTACACTGACCATGCCCCCCTCCAGTGGATGAGCAGGAACATGGGCCACAATCCCCGAATCCTCCGCTGGTTCCTGTCTCTCCAACCCTTCTCTTTTGAAGTGAGACATAGAAAGGGGTCTGAGAACGGGAATGCCGACTTCCTATCGCGGGTGGTCCCTCTCCCCAATCGGCAGAATCCTAGGGGGAGGGTATGTAACAAAGTTGGCGCTCCCCTCTCCGCGAACCCGTGGGTAGAGGGGGGAAAACCTACCGAGGAATGGTGGATCGCCCCAACTGATGAGGACAGTCTTATTCCATTACAGCCATCGGACTGGAGAAGAGAATCCTCATCCTCTTGGGACCGTTACTCTCCCGTCATGGAGGACTGTCTCTTTAACGAATCGGCCGACTACGAGGATCACGCCCCTGGGAACAACGTCATCAACCCCGAACCAATCCCAGGAGAGCCCGGATGGAGGAGGACTGAAAACGAACCCGGAAGAGGAGAGACGTCGTCGAGCAACGGGAGAACTAGAGGAGAGACGGAGAGGACAGAAGACGAAGAGCAGAGTGGATTCCTGCTGGAGACCGGAGACCGAGGAAAGCCAGGAGGCCAACGGACCTACTCTCCGCCCAGCCACGCTTCATGAGGAGCGTGGCTAAAACAGGTACGGAGCCGGTTCTCGGGGTGGGTCGGGAGGAGACCGAGGGAGGAGTCGTAGCATTCCTGGATTCCCTCTCCCGTATCCCGGTTGACCCGCTTCACGTGCACTGACCCATAAATCCGAGTGTGAGCACCGGTGTCCCTTCACTCCCTCCCTGAACAAGTGAACTAGGAGACGAAGCCTCACGAGTTGTTTCTTTGTTTTGTTTGGTTTCTTTTCCTTCCTTATTATGGTGGATGTGGCATGAGCGAACATCACCCGAAGAGGTCCCGAATCAATCAATCAATCAATCAATCACGGCATTTATAGAGCGCGCTACTCACCCGGGAGGGTCTCAAGGCGCTGGGGGAGGGGGTAAGTTACTGCTCGAACAGCCAGGTCTTGAGCTGCTTCCTGAAGGCGAGATGGTCCTGGGTTCGCCGAAGGTGAGTGGGGAGGGAGTTCCAGGTCTTGGCCGCCAGGTAGGAGAAGGATCTTCCTCCGGCGGTGGTTCTGCGGATGCGTGGTACGGTGGCGAGGGCGTGGCTGGTTGATCGTAGCTGGCGTGTGGGCGTGTAGAAGGACATGCGGTCGTTGAGGTACTTTGGGCCCAGGTCGTGGAGGGCCTTGTGTGCGTGGGTGAGGAGTCTGAACGTGATTCTCTTGCTGACGGGGAGCCAGTGCAGGTCTTTCAGGTGTACGGTGATGTGGCTGTGTCGGGGGATGTCCAGGATGAGTCGTGCGGAGGCGTTCTGGATGCGCTGGAGTCTCTTTTGAAGTTTGGCTGTGGTTCCGGCGTAGAGGGTGTTCCCATAGTCCAGTCGGCTGGTGACGAGTGCCTGGGTGACGGTCTTCCTGGTTTCAGTGGGGATCCATCTGAAGATCTTGCGGAGCATGCGCAGGGTGTTGAAGCATGAAGATGAGACGGCGTTGACTTGTTTGGTCATCGATAGGGAGGAGTCCAGGATGAAGCCCAGGTTGCGTGCGTGGTCCGTTGGCTTGGGTGCGGTGCCCAGGGCCGGGGGCCACCAGGAGTCGTCCCAGGCGGAGGGTGATGAGCCCAGGATGAGGACTTCCGTCTTGTCTGAGTTCAGTTTAAGGCGGCTGTTCCTCATCCAGTCGGCGACGTCTCTCATCCCGTCGTGCAGGTTGGCTCTGGCGGTAGTGGGGTCGTTGGTGAGGGAGAGGATTAGCTGGGTGTCGTCGGCGTAGGGAGATGATGTTGAGGTTGTGTCGGCGTGCGATGGCTGCGAGGGGGCTCATGTAGACGTTGAAGAGGGTCGGGCTGAGTGAGGATCCTTGTGGAACGCCGCAGATGACTTCGGTGGCTTCGGATCTGAACGGGGAGAGGCGGACTCTCTGGGTTCTTCCGGCGAGGAACGAGATGATCCATTCCAGTGCTTTCTCTCGGATTCCGATGTTGCTGAGGCGCTTCACTAGGGTGCGGTGGCAGACGGTGTCGAACGCCGCGGAGAGGTCCAGGAGGATGAGGGCAGCTGTTTCCCCGTTGTCGGTTAGGGTTCTGATGTCGTCGGTGGCTGCGATAAGGGCGGTCTCGGTGCTGTGGTTGGCCCGAAACCCGGACTGCGAGGGGTCGAGGGATCCATTCGTCTCGAGGAAGGCGGCAAGCTGTCTGTTGACGGTCTTCTCGATGACTTTGGCCGGAAACGGAAGGAGCGAGATGGGGCGGTAGTTCTTGAGGTCGGTGGGGTCCGCCGTTGGTTTCTTAAGGAGGGCGGTAAGCTCGGCGTGCTTCCAGCTCTCCGGGAAGGTGGCGGTGCGGAAGGAGGAGTTGATGATGTCCCGGAGATGGGGTGCGATGGTGGCGTCGGCTTTGTTGAAGACGTGGTGTGGGCAGGGGTCGGTTGGTGATCCGGAGTGGATGGAGTTCATCGTGCGGGTGGTGTCTTCGGAGTTGATCGGGGTCCAGTTGCAGAGGGTGGTGGTGGCGGGCATTGGTTCGGCGGTAGGGTGCGTTGTTTGTGCGTTGAAGCTGTTGTGTATGTCGGTGATCTTGCGGTGGAAGAACGCGGAGAGTGAGTTGCAGAGGTCTTGCGAGGGGGTGATGTCGTTGTTTCCGGCGCTGGGGTTGGAGAACTCTTTGACGATGCTGAAAAGTTCCTTGCTGTCATGGGCGTTGTTGTCCAGTCGTTCTTTGAGTGCCGACTTCTTGGTGGCACGGATCAGCTGGTGGTGTTTGCGGGTGGCGTGCTTGAGGGCGGTCCTGTTGTCTGTGGTCTGGTCGAGTCGCCAGGTTTTCTCGAGAGTGCGGCAGTTCTTCTTGGATTCCTTGAGTTCGTTGGTGAACCAAGGGGTTTTCTTGCTTCCGGGTCTGCTGGGAGGGTTTTTTAGTGGTGCGAGGTCGTCGGCGCAGGCGGTCAGCCACTTGGCGAGGTTGCTGGCTGCTTCGTTTGGGTCCGTTGTGTCGGTGGGTGTGTTCTGGCTGAGGGAGGCGGTGAGCTGCTCGGCGGTGATCTTGCTCCAGCTCCGGCGGGGAGCCTGTTGCGGGTGGTGGTGGGTCGCAGTCTTTCTGAAGCTGAAGTGGACGCAGCTGTGGTCGGTCCAGTGGAGTCCGGTGGCGTGGCTGAAGGAGATGTGCTTGCTGGACGAGAAGACGGGGTCAAGCGTGTGGCCGGCGTAGTGGGTGGGCGTGTTCACCAGTTGCTTGAGTCCGAGGTTGGCGAGGTTGTCCAGCAGGGCGGTGGTGTTTCTGTCGTTGTTGTTCTCCAGGTGGAAGTTGAGGTCCCCTAGGGAGGATGTAGTCGGCGGAGGGCATGGCGTGCGGGCTGATGAAGTCTGCGATGTCTTCGCTGAATAGTGTGCGTGGTCCCGGGGGTCTGTAGATGAGGGTGCCTCGGAGGGTGGTCTTGGGGTCCGTGTGTATCTGGAAGTGTAGGTGTTCGGCGGCGGTGAAGGTCTCGTCGGAGTTAGTCGAGATGCGGATGGTGTTCTTGTGTACGATGGCGATGCCTCCTCCCGTCTGGTTGACGCGGTCCTTCCGGGTGATCTTGTATCCATCCGGGATGGCTATGGCGATGTCAGGCGCTGAGGAGGCGTTCATCCAGGTTTCGGTGAGGAAGGCGATGTCCGGTGCTGTTGCGTCGAGCAGGTCCCAGAGTTCCACGGCGTGCCTGTGGACGGAGCGGGTGTTCAGCAGGATGCATTTCAGGTGGTTGCTGCTGTTGCTCGACTTGGCGGAGGTGGTGCACGTCAGGGGGCAGGTGAATCGGCAGGTTTGGCAGGTGAAGGGTCCGTGGGTGCGTCTCGGTGAGGCTCGGTAGCAGGCAGGGTTCCGGCCGGCATTGAGTGCGGTGAGTGTGGCGGCGTCGTAGGTCCGTCGAGTGGTGTTGCATCGGTGGGATCCAGGGGTTCTGGCGCTGGGCGCGGTCCAGTCGCGGACGGGCGCAGACGGGCTTGCCTTAAATCACGCAGCGACGAAGGGGACGAGGACCCTTCCAGGCGACGACGTGTGGAAGACCCGGATAAGCGTTATTATCCTGACTGTCCTCCAGTTACTTTAATTCCTACTTATTTTCCTTTGAACTCTGGCGACTCGGAAAAAGACAGTTGTACCTATAATAAAACCCCGGCTATGGAGACGTGGTGTCCAGACCTCCTTACTTTCTAGCCCAGACATAGCCTCCCGTTCACAGTTATATAAAAAATAGCCTTTGTATTATAAAAACACATTAGAATGCAATCACATACATATATACACTGTGCCCACTGGCACGGGCAATATTCACAGGGGATTATATACAGGACCAGGCCAATCGGGCCCTGGTCATAACCATCAGAACAGGTAAGTAAAACACAAGTAATGAAACACCCAATAACTACTGTTATAATAATGACCTTAGGCATCACACTATGCATAAATCACATTATGCATAACATCCTCAGCATCAATGTGTTACATATTAGGGATCACATTAGGGCCTTGCGCCCTACCACATAAAACGGACCCCCAGGCCAACTGGCCTTCTCCAGGGCTCAAATGCCCTATGTCCAGAAATGTCAGGGCTCTACAGGACCGTCTACCGGCCCTCTGGCTGCCAATGCAGCAAACCAAAAAGTGCGCAGGTGCATAAGCCTAAACGTGGCAGCTGCCCACTAATTGCTGGGCAGCTGTGAACATGAGCCCGGGCACCAGCGTGCCTCCTGAGCCCCTCTCTGGGACTCCAAATTAGCAAATGCCCCAACGTTAAAGCGGCCCGCAACTGCGGTGCCCCTGTGAAAATCAGCAAACCCTGGCAAGTTGGAGCCCCCTTTGGGACTCTGAGTAAAAGTATGCAAAACGTGGCAGCTGCCCACTGTCAGGTGGGGCAGCTGGAAAATCAGCGTGGGCACCCACGGCACCCTAGGCACGGTCACAGGGGGCAGGCACCGGCAATGTGCCCCGACACACCCCCCAACCACCGTACAATTGAGCCCCACTCACCGGGCTTTTCTGTGGCTGTGCAGGCTCCATCTCCTCTGGGCTCCAGCCAGCTCCACAACACGCGGGGCACTCTCTGCTCATGAGAGCCCCGCCTCTACTTGGGCACAGGCGCTGAGGATCCTCCTCACGTCACCCGGTCCCTCTTACCGGCTCTGCAGGCAAGGCTCCCCTGGTCTCCCTGACAGACGCGGGGTCGGACCACACGCGGGGCTCCCTCCGATACACGGGGGCCCGCCTTCCTTGGTCAGACTTCCTCTTGGGCACAGGAGCGCGGGGTAGGCTCCCGTCTGCTCCCTTTCTTCCTTTGGGCACAGGGGCGCGGGGTAGGCTCCCGTCTGCTTCCTGCCGCTCACGGAGCGCCCTGCCCACAACCAGGCCGCTCTGCCTGGCTTCCGGGTCGCCGCGGGCAGCGCAGCGGCCACCTTTGTCGATCCTCTGTGTTCTCGGCGGCGGCCTCACATGGGGGGCCAGACCCGGCGGCGTGGGCTCCCGCTTCGGTTTTTAAAAAGTATAAATACGCGGGGTGGGCTCCCGCTAGCGAAAAAAGCAGGAATGCGGGGTGGGCACCCGCCGATAATTAAATTCAAAGCGCGGGGTGGTCACTCGCCTTTTCAGAAATGCGGGGGAATCCCCAGGCCGCAGCCCAGTGCTGCAAATTAAAAATAGAAGCGCTCTCTAAGCGCTAGGGCAAAGTCTCCAGTACTCTCCCCAATACAGGGAAAGCGCTCCCAGGGATAAAAGTCCAAAGTCCCGGGGGGCAAAGGCTGGGCCCAGGCAGGCCAGCACACAGGGCCCTCCAGCAGGGAGGCAGTCCCTCGTGGCGGTTCCTCCTGGAGCCCAGCAGCAGCAGCAGGCCCCCCCTCAAGTCAGGAACAGCACAACTGAACAACCTTCATGGGGTCACAGCCCCTTCATTTATAGGACCTTTTCCTTTGTCTGTAAGCACAGGGCTAGGGGGAAACCAGATGCAACTGGTTTAGGAGCACTTTGTTTTCCAAGCTCCTCTTCCCCTTTGTCAGGTGGGGGCTAGGTACTCAGACACACCACAGGGGGCGGAGCCAGCATTGTACAGCCTGGGCACAGTCCTATTCAGAGTCAGGGGATTACTCCTCCCACTACCCTTAGCCCAGGTGTCCCATTCAGCCTAGCCCTGACTCACCCTGCCCCTCCTGGAGCCACACACACCTCCCAGCCCCTGTCACTCACAAGCCAGACATGCAATTCACATCAGGCAGGCAGACACATAGCACACAGAAATGCCAACTTCTAAAAGTGGCATTTCTCTACCAGTCACCATAAATCTGCGCACACCATTGCGCAGCATTTATTCACACAAATTCAGACATACTAGACTTGACCACACTGCTCCTCTCATACCAGGAATTACCATGGACACACTTATCCCCCATGCATTCCTATGGGAGGGCAGGCCAATCTCACCACAAGTACACAGAGCGCGCACGCACTTTACACTGGACAGCAGTGCTAAAGTGCCTAGAGGCCTAAAACCACCAACACTACACAGGGAAAAGGCTAGGAGACAGGCAATAAATTTAGGGGTAAACCTGCCAAAAGGGCCAAGTCCAACAATATTTTTTTTAGATCATGTTCTTGAATCTTTAATGATGTTATTTAGCATGTTATGAGTGATGTAATATGTCAGGTCATGAGAAGTGCATGGTGGGAGTGGAAGTTATAGATAGCTCAGTAGAATCTAACTGGTGAATTGTAGTGTTTTTTGTTTTTTTTAAAGTTAGTTTTTCTTTTCTTTCAATACCTAACTCATTTTTTTGTTTTTTCAGTGAGAACTTATAAATTAAGGTTAGGACACTTGAAATTAATTGACTTGTGAAGTAAAAGCCTGTGAATTAAAAGTCTGAAATCCTACCTGCGAGATGTAAAAACTCCCAACGTAACTCCTGCTATGTAATGACTCTCGATGTAATGCCTGTGAAGTAAAGCTAACATACCAAGCTGTGCAATGTGAAATATAAATTCAATGCTAAATAAGGGTTTTCATGAATAGTTTCATGGGTGCTACAGAAAGCTGGAGCATGCACACTGGACAGTCACAAGAGAGGCCATGTTAAGTATGGTATTTTCATTACTCCTCTGCCCTGCATATTAGTTGAAAGCAGGGGCAGGTGATTTTGGGAGCCATGCATTACATAAAATTATACATGGGTAAAAAATGAATAACAGGGATGTTTTTCACCTCTGGATTCTGAGTGACATCGTAGACAACTTGAGCTTTGCTCTCGTACTATATGGTGTCACTCAGAACCCTCTGTGACAAACATCCCCATTATTCACTGTTACCCGACAACAACTCTAAATGTTGATAACTTCTACATGATATTAGAACATTGGAATGTTGAGCGCTCCATTGAAAACAATGAAGTGCTCCGGCTTCTAATGGCGGGTAGATGTCTGGAGCATCAACATTCCAATGTTCAACAAAGGCCTCACGGAGCCCGAGGGGATTTCAGCCCCCTTGGGCTCCGTGAGGCCTTTGTTTTACAACTTAGAACATTCTGGCCTCTAGGGGCCAAATAATTCAATAGCCTTAGAGCCCTCCGTAGCGGGCTCTGCCGGCTATTAAAGGCCCCCTCCCTTGTTTTGGCTCGGGCCTTTAACGCTGGAGCGGGCCATTAATAGCCGGTAGAGCCCACTACGTCAGGCTCTAAGGCTATGAAAGAGCATGGCATAAACCATACATTCAAATCAGCATGCTCTTTATTGCCATTGTTGATGGAGGGGAGATAGCATTACTCACACGAAGATTAATAATGAAATACACGGGCAGTTGTGTGGTGAAGGTGCATCTCAATTCTCACAGCACCACTGGTGACTGGAACACAATTCATTCAAAACTAGAGTAGAGGTTAGTACTCAAGCCATACTCCTGACAGCTCGTGTGAAATGCATCTAACATCCCTTGTCTTTAAATCTGTTTCAAATATGAAAAAATTCCTGCAAAAATTGTTCATCCACCAATCAAGTGGAAGGAAATTACCCCAAGCCCGTTCTCCAGTGTCACCTGATGGCCTCTCTCTGTTGTTAGATTTGGCCCCAACTATCCCAGAATGTACATTTTTGTTCTGAAAGTTCATGAACATAAATATGAAACGGCCATCACGGTATTTTCCTCCTATTCCGGGAGTCTGGGGAATCAATTAGCGCCACAAACAGGAGGCAGGCAGTCTGCGAGCAATCCACCCCGACTTTCAATTACTGAGGGAGATCTGGATCTGGGCTCTGTTTCTGCAAACCCTGCTCTCCTTACACAAATGACTAATATTACCACAGGAGACTATATGAAGATGAGTGGCAGCCCCTCACCTCCTCACCACCCCTCTGTTGGGTCCAGATTTGTTATTGGCTTTCATTTTACTGATCCATTGTGCTCCGTACATTCCAATGAGGGAAAACTCCTGCCCCTCTTTCCGAACACAATATCCCTTGTATAATATTAAATCAACAGGGGCTGTCCATGAAATGGCTGTCTTAAAGGGCAGGTGTCCACCATCTCACTAGCCTTACTGAGAAGTGACAATACTCTCTCTCCCTTTCAAACTAAAGAAGTGCAGGTACTCTCCCTTTCAAATTAAAGAAGTGCAGGTACTCGCCCTTTCAAATTAAAGAAGTGCAGGTACTCTTCCTTTCAAATTAAAGAAGTGCAGGTACTCTCCCTTTCAAATTAAAGAAGTGCACATACTCAAAACCAGAGAGTACCTGCCCATTTAAAACACTAATTGGGGCCAAAATATGAACAGGGCCCGGGAGTACACAGGGCATTGGTGCCCATTTTTTGTGCTCTCTGTTTTTTTTAGCAAGGGTCGCCAATGGTTATGCTGCTCCCTCAGATTGCAGAAATGACTTTTTTTATGTTTTGTGTTTTTTACATTTTGCTGGACCCCTAATGACAAAGGCACAATAACACGAATATATCCAACATCTATTGCATGAATAAAATTGAGACTGCTGTGTGCTCTATGAACGAGAATGGAAATACAGTCAGGGATCCTGGTCCTGTGGATAGCCGGGAACCCTTTTTGGGGACATTCTACAGCTGAAATATGTTGACCTACACAATGCCGCAGAAAAAATGCTCCTATGCATCCCCATTTCAATTTAATCATCTCTTCGGCACTCCAGTGATAAAGTATTATCTTTTGGAAGGAGCCTGAGAATTTTAGCCTGTCAAACTGGTTCCCGCACTACCCTCTCACAAAGCACTCCCTGCAATAAGGGAGCCCACTCACCACTATAATCACTTCTGAGGAATGTGGCAGCACCGCGATGGAGCATGACACCTAGGTTGGTGCGTGAGGACTCGCCTTGCAATTTTTTGTAATTCTTGGGTCTTTCCTGGGTTCATTTCTCGGCAGCTCTTTCCCTCTCGTTCCTTCTATCTCTCTAATCTGCTGGCCGGGGGCACATGTAGTGCAGAGGTCCTTGAGGGTGAACTTTATGACTTCTAGCACATGGTGCACCCTTGCTGCTCCTTCCACAGGGTTCCTTTCGGAATAATCTTGAAAGGTCCTCAGGGATCTTCCAGGAAATTCTCCGGACAGGGAATCTTTGGATGCCTCTGTAGAGAGACTGACAGTAGAGAATGAGCTACTACGCCACATTCTTTTTCAGAGACACTCTCCATCCTGGCCCCGTAGAGGGACCCTGCAGGCACTCTCTCCCATGGGCTGATAGCACACGGGCTGGACTGTTGCATTTTGCGGTACTCAGGCTCTTAGCCCTCGTCTGTCTTGAGGACACCCAAGGACTGTGTGTAACAGTTCAAAAGGGGGCGTGCACCTTTTCAATAAGAAAAGGGGCTCAGAGTGCGATGGGCATTTGTGCTCATTTTTGTGCTTTGTTGCTAAACCTTCAGTGTAAGAGAAGGGGCCTCAGATACTTGTCTGAACACTTCTGTTATGTGCATTGCTCTGCTCAATATTAATGCCCTTGCTTGGTATATTTGGCCTTCTCTCCTTTCCATCAAGAGGTGAGGAAACACCATTCCCCATGTACCTGGCCCATATTGCAAATGCTGGAACATGGACACAAAGTTGTTGAGGCTATTGCTAAATGTGTGTCACCCAGGAGGTGGTGCACAGTTAATGTACACCCTAAAGAAACCCTTGGGGAAGGGGCATGGAGGGTCTCATCCTGCACCCATAGATGGAGAGACCTTGACTCTCTTCTTACAGAGGACAGGGAGAGTTGTTGCACTGGAAAATCAGCAAGAGAAGTTGTGATGTGACTGAAACTGAAAACACCCCCTATAATCCGGGCACTCACAGTGGCCCTGACGCAAAGGATAGCACCCACTCTTATTTTTTTATTTATTTATATGAATTTCTAAAGCGCAGCTATCACCAACAGGTATCTCGGTGCTAAACCTTTAGCTGAAAGACGGCCAATAGGAGGAATATAGAAACCAATGATGCGTTGTGTGGGCCTTTATCTCCCACTTGAAGGCTGGGCAGCCTCTGGTAGAGAGACACGGATTGGGCGGTTGAAGTTGCACTCCATGCTTCCCTCCTGTACTCCGTATACCCTATGGATTTACTCCAAGAGTTAGTACATGCTCTGGAGCCAGGGCCTTTTTTATGCATAGCAGGTGCACAGCACCCGTTTGTGCTGCGTGCACCCTGATCCAGCGCCAAACCGGGGGTATCTGAACGGACACAGCAGACAACAGGCCCTAAACATACAATACACAATTTCTCACCATTTAACAGACCCTACGAGAATGACGCTGAATATGCGTTTAGCGTGACGTTGATTTTGTCTTTACTCATCTAAAGGGAAAAACAGATTATCTAATCGTTTCTTTTTTATTTTAGCCCTTTAACCTATCTCGTCAACCACTTTCCTCTTGGGCGATGAATCATATTGATTGAGTAGTGTAAATTATTGACATGACTAATTAACCAACATTTTAACAATTGTCATGAGGAAATAATCACAAACTCAAAATATGAAATGAAATGAAATTCGTACTTGTAAAGCGCACTTATACCCCCAAAGAGGTGTCCTGGCGCTGTACGCATACCGCTGTGGAACCCTTCCTGGCTTTTCCCTGTGAAATGTCCACTCCTGGGCACCCCCAGGGTGAAGCCAGGCATCCCAGCGCTGTTGGGGCCGTTGTGGAGATTAAGCAAGCTATTGCCCAGAGTTGCAGAGTGGGACCCATGATTAGAATAGGCACCGAGGCGAGAATTATCAGGTCCGAGGAAATTAAGCCCAAGACCCGCCGAGGCGGGAATTGAACCCTGGTCCCAGGCCAGATCTCTGCATCAGGGTCTGCCGCTCTAACCATTGAGCCACACTTCTCCACAAAATATTGTTAATCTGTTTATCTTCAGTAATTATAAGAAAATCTCAGGTACAAAGTTACAGGGAAAGAAAATACACATTATAGGAGAAATATCATAAAATATGCAGACAAGATCACAAACATCTGAATCACAGTGAATATTATGGAGTGGATAGATGAAGAGACATAAGAGTCATGAAGAGAAAACATTTGCAGACATTGCAAATTTCCCTATTAATACATACCTAACGATTAAAGTTCAGGGAAACCACCACCCCCTGGCCACGAGGATAGTGAAAGGGAACCCGATAAGGGAAACCGGGATAAAGATAGGATCAGGAAACAGGTAGGCCTCTAACCGACGGACAGCGACGATCACCCTCTGCCTCTTCGGACCTACGAAAGCTGACAGATAACCACACCCCCTAAGAGCACCCCAATTATACCCTAAATCAACCTGACCATCCCACTAATCTGCAACATTCTGAAGAATTCTAACATCTCATTGGTCAATCTGTGGGGTGTTACTCCACACCTCCATTACTTCATTTGGCTTTACATACTTTCTTTGTTCTTAACTCATTCTCACGATTTACTTCACTGCTTATGAATCGATTCTCTATCCCCCATCACGTCACATTTTCTGATGAATGGCTTGTCCCTGTATTAGCAACTTTATTTCAAACAATGTATCGGCTAGACATAAAATGTTCATCAATTTGAGCTTTTCCAGGCATCTCGACGTCCTCAAATATTGCACGTCTTTCTTTCACTCTTCAAGGTTTCCTTCATCCGCCGCTGACACCCACCAAAGTTCACGTATAGGTCACATTTTCATGGCCTTTCTTCGGCCTTATGTCAACTTTAAACACCCAACTAACTGCTCACCATAGGCCCATTTTTAAAACTATGATGAAAGAGAAATATAAAGAATATTAATAACACAAAAATGGAAATTACACTGTTTCCCTCCCACCATTGCACTAATCCCATGTTAATTTATATGAGCATTAGTGTGCAAAGCATTATTATTTGCAATAGCTTTATTCCACTTTGTCGGTTTTAATATGCAAAAAGCGATATGCGGCCTAAGCATTTCATGAATTAATCTTAATTGCAATGCACGCGTGCGCAAAGCATCTCCCCGTGTTTGTGTGTATTAATGTATATTAGTACAAAACACACGATTAATAAATGTTATCTTGGGGCATTGATCCGAGCAGGTTTACATGACGCAAACCCTGCTCCATCATTTTTTATGCATAGCAGGTGCACAGCACCCGTTTGTGCTGCGTGCACCCCATAAGGGCACTCAACAACACAAACCAGGATCGTGCACCCTTTTCCTAATGCATGCAACAAAATATTATCTTAATACTGCTATAAATTGGTTTACTTTTTACATCAGAACAGTATGTATATTGTGGTTTGTGGTCTATTTAATTTGGCCAATAACATGTTAATTGGCGCTTGAAGCCACAAAGGGCCTTTCTTCAGATCTGATTAGTTGTAATGAGAAAGCATGCCTAGATACACCCTGTACTGCAAACTCACCAGATGGCTGTTTGTACATTTTACAAGTACTCTCATTAAATCCTTTAACGTGGAGCCTCACATTCAGGTTAAGCAGTGACAAAAAGTGCTTGGAAAATTCAGCATCGTAGAGGAGTTAATTGAAGTTCATTGAGGGGGGATACATGCCTGCTGCCTGGGAGAGGGAAGTCTTAAGATGTGGATAAATAGCTGGCAGAGTTGACTAACAGGTAAATTACAGTTTTCCTCTACTGATGTTTTGAGCTAAATCACTGGGAGCATTGTAGGTCTCCTGCCCTTTCTTCAGCAGCGTTTGGTGGCTTAGTTGACTAATGCAACCACGGTAGGGGCCGGTGTTCGACCTCATGGTCACAGGTTCAAATCCTGGCGGGTCATTCAGCCTTTCATCGTTCGGAGGTTGATAAAATGAGTGTCATTGAGTTGGATAACAACACACATCTGTTATTCAGTGCCAAGATACCCTGGGGTGAATGTGTCCTTTACAAATGCAATGTTATGTTCAAGCAGAAGTTTGCTAAAATTTACTCATGCACCATAAAAACAAGCCCTTTATTCCAGCTGAAAAATTTAACTTTTGTTGGGGAACAGCGACCATCAATGCAGTGACACTGTGCTGCTGTGGTGTCATGGCCCACTGCACCCCATCTATCAATGTCTTTTTCTATCCAACCATGGTGATGCAATTTCCTGGCTTGCATTCAGGACCATGATGTTTTTGTCAGTAGCGTAATGCAAAATGATGGAGCTCCCCTGCAGAATGTAATGAGGGGCCATCTCACAGAAGTTCATTGTTCTTGGGTTCAATGAGGACCCCCAGACGGGTTAAGGGCCACTTAAAGGGTTGAGGGCCCCCCATATGCTGCAGGGGCTGATGGGGCCTGTGTTATGCCCCTGGTCTTTGCTACACTGCTGAGTGAATGGCCCCACAGGTTACATGCATAACTACTGCCATGTTTGGGCCAATGCAATACATATATTCAGCTGTGTACCTTTTAATTTATAGTCAAGTAACTGAGCTGCTCTAGCCTTGCAGAAGGACACGAGATATGGATTTCCTTACGCAAATACAGTTTAATTTTCTTAAGTATGGCTTTAGTTCACAGCTGATTTACTAAAGATTTCATTGGCTTAAGACATGAGTAATGTGAGGAAAAATTGGTGTCAATTTATGAGAAGATGATCAAATGCAACCGTGTTTCATCCCACAGACTCACAATCAAGAAAGGAGACAATTTGCCCTGACAAGGTGAACTTAATGTGGTCTTGCTACAAACAGCTTTAGCTCTCTGTTGCAGCGGCATTGCAACAGATATTTAAAAAAATACATTGGTTGGGCAAAGCTCCTTGCTCATGGTTTGGATGGCTTTCTTGTCTATTTCAATTTCCTGATCTTGATTCAATGCCTTTTTATCCCTGTATTTGTGTGTGTCCCAACCATGGAGCATTTAAGTTTCATCCTACTTTTTGATTTGTTGAATCAATCAATCAATCAATCAATCAATCAGGGGTTTGTAAAGCGCACTACTCACCCGTTAGGGTTTCAAGGTGCTGGGTGGGGGTGTGTGCAGCTCCGTTGGGGTAATTCGAAGAGCCAGGTCTTGAGGTTTGAGTGTCTCCTTGAACTGCTGACATCAGGCAACTATTTTGCTTTTGGCACTGTTGTGTGCCATTTTAAGTTTAGAACTCAGGGAAGTGCCTGTCATTCCTTTACCTCTTTCACTCTTTTTATTTTTTATTTTTCTAAAGTATTCCTCATCAATGCCTCCCTATGATAAAGACGAATTTCTAACCTCACCTCTACTTCTCTGACAACTAGCACTGCTTCATCTGGGTGTATATCTTTTTCCCCTACCCTGCCTCACTCTCCCTTCCACATTGTGGGTGAAATTAGCTTTGTCATAACTTCTACAACTGTTCCAGCTTTAGCAAATCCAATAGCAGTGGCCAGTCTTTTTGGAAAGGTATTTTCTAGGCTTCCAAGATGACCACCAATTTCCATTCAGGCACAATGTCGTGGCCATCTTGGAAATGTAGAGAATAACATTTCAAGATGGTCAGTTTCAGCTGCTGACTTTGCCAATGCTGGCATTACAATTTTACAAGCATTGCCAAAGGGGATTGCTGTGTCCAGTCATCTTGGAACGTTATATTTAGGGGTGTGCGAAATTCGTACAATTTGCTTTTCTGTAATTACGCGACAATTCGGCAAAAATATGCAATACTACAAGCGATTACACAAAACACAAATCTATCATTTAGCAGTGTATTTTAGTGCGAAATGCGTCCTTTTGCCAATTTTTTCCATGAGAACTCATACGGTGCACACACAAAAGCTTGAGAATAACAGCCGTCCCATTCTGTTCCTGTGAGTTTGTGGCAAATTTTTACCACAAATGGCACATTCGTGGTAAATTTTTATTGTGGGTGGCGTGTAATTATGTAGGGTAGCATAACAGCAACATTTCTGGAATTTTGAGTAACAAGCACAGAGAGAAAGCCCCGAAATTAAGTGAATTACAGAGGTGAAGTTACATTTCACCTAGGCCCAGTTATTTTCTCTGCTTCCAAAATAGCTGCCACCTTGTGTATTAACGCAACATGACAGCCTTCTTGGAAGCATGTAAAATATCAGTCCAGGTTTAAATGCCTGCTTCTATATGTACTTCCACTGCTTGATCTGCATTGGCAAATTCGGTCACATATCATCAATTTCAAGTAACATAGCTCAGAGGGATAATGCATCTGCTGCGAAAATCTTTGTAAATCCTACCTGTCACATCATCTTTCGGGGCTGACTCAGTTTGACAACCTTCTGAGGTCAATAAACTATTATCATCCAATTGGATAATAGTAGTTTTGTGTATTTACAGTGCTCGAAGCCTTAAGACTGTAGCAGAAAGTACTGCGTTAAACAAATTAGTGTTATTGCCTACTAACTACAATACAGTTCCTCTGGATGTAGACGTAGCATACTCTAAATCAGTATTTGGATCTATTGAACAATATATTTCTGCCACTGATCGATTTATCAACTAACTAATTAATATCTCTCGCCTAAAGAATAAAGGGCCACAAGCATCAAAGGAAAAACCGGTCGCAAACAGGCAGATTCTCAGAATCTGCCCCTTTGCGACCGGTATTGTTGCATTTGGGATGCATCATCCCAAATGCAAAAATCGCAATTTAAGTAATCGCAAAATTAGCGATTACTTAAATTGCGATTGCATTTAAGGAATCTCAAATTGCGATGCCTCAAATGCAATGCATGATGCCATTAAAAATAGCGATTTCGCTCTTAGGGGACGCAAATTACTGTCAAATGAAACTTGATGGTATTTTGGAAAAACTTTGAAAAATGCACTAAAGTGCATTTTTCAAAGTATCAGGTTACACACACACATGTCTTTGGGGCATGTGTGTGTGCAACATGTGTTCACTTAACAATTTCAGGGGTGCAACAGTGTATCCTATTGGCACCCTTGCACCCATGAAATTGCATGCGCAAATTGCGCATGCAATTCCGCTTCATTCCTATGGGCCTCTGGGCCCATAGAAATGAATGGAAATCAATTCCTTAATTGCGACTCGCAATTTGCGAGTCGCAATTAAGAAATTTGTAGGAATCGCAAGTTTTTTTGTGTGATTCCTACATGCATAGGCAATAGCGATTCTTTAATTGCGATTCCTTAATAATCGCAATTAAAGAATCGCTATTGTCTATGGTGATGCATGTGCCCCAAAATGTTTTACACCTTCAGATTAATATGGCAGTTTCTTTGGATACTTCATTCTAAATCAGTTGCATGCCCGACAAATGTGTCTATTGCAGAATATTTTAACTATGTTAATTGTGAATCTTAATATCGTTACTGCAGTCGGTCAATACATTTTACATGACCATAGTGAGCGAAAAATGTATATTTTATACTTACAAATCCTCTTACGTTTCTGCTAGGCGACAAGAGACAAAGGGAGTTCAGTTTCCCAGATTTAGAAATGTAAATTGTTCATCTTAGAAGCAACAGTCGCCACTAATAGGCTATGGATGTTACCAATGCTAATTTGGCGAGTAGCATGTGTAAATAAACCAATTACACCAGCACGCTAAGCATGGTATTTTTCTTATTATAATTATATATAACTTGATATACAGGATGCATGGCTTCGCTGAGAAATCCCAAGAATTAGTATTCACAAAATGTGAATTTCCTCACATGTGCAGACGGATGTGTTGGCTCTGTGGACAAATGCATACACACTACGGATCAGTTGTGTGACTTCATCGTCCCAAGTCCAGGTCTTGGTGTGGCTATTCAGCCTTTCATCCTTCTGAGGGTGACAAACTAAGTACTGTTTAGTTGCATAACAATAAACCGGGGTGTAGAATGGGTTTTCCAAGACAGGGAGGCATTATAACATCGGAAAAGACACACAAGCTTGTGAGTTTGTATGTATTCACTATTCGCACACATTGGTAAGGCACATTATAATCTTGGATATGGTAAGAGATTTACTCCTAGCAAGGGCAGGAGTAAGTCGTTCTGAATAGTGTGCAGGGAGAGAACACTTCTAAAATTGATGGGATGTGGGAGAAGGGGTTTCTTCAAGAGGAAAATATTTTGCCCAAGAAAAAACAGATGTTACAGAAGACCAACATGTAATTTTTTGGCATTACACATGCACAAACAGGCACCTGCTACGTTTACGCACGTTAACCCTTACGCTAATAAGGGCTTTTCAAAAACTATGGCTCTTTGGAGTACACCTGGAATTTTTGCATAAACCCCCAAAAATCATAAATTTACTCCAAACGGGAAAGAAAAACCAACATAGATTTTTTTTTTTTTATCTCAGGACATTTTTGAATTGGGCCCAATAATATTAGACTACTGACATGGCAGTGTGACAAACCTGGCTTCATCCGCAGCAGGGGTCTGCTCCGCTGCCGCCTCCCTCTGGCCCCCTGACCATCAAATTTATGGAATGTGCAATCAGACACTGTTCAATCAAAGCCTCAAAACTCAGCTGCAGCCAAAGCTTTTTAAAGCAGTTGCCACGCTTGTTTCCCTCAGGCACGTCCTAAAATATGTTTTCCTGCTAATGATGTCCTGAGGGATCTCTGAAAACTGTTCCTTGGGCAACAAGTCCTGACAATAGGCAAATCAGTTCGCAGTGTGTGCATTACAAACTAGAAAATGGCGGGCCCAATTCACATAGATTTAGCTCTGTCTTACTCCTGGAATTTAGGAATCGGCTCTATAGTAATCTAAGTGTCTTTTCACAAGGTTTGAGCAATTATCTGATCAATTTATGTCAGAAATATTAGTAGAAAAGATCGCACACTTGACAGCCTCTTGTCGGGAGAGAGGCAGCATCAACACATAAGAATTGTGTGTTTTTCATATAGCACTTCAAATCGTATTTATGATGTTTCTATGCGCTGGAAACAAAGGATGTTGTTATTGTACAATTTATCAGTACATAGTTTAGTTACAAGGAAGAAAGGCTGAGTCAGCCATACCAGGATCCCAACTAGCTCAGCTGCGAATGTACAGCCTGTTCAACAGTGCAAGATTATTTCTTTTTTTAAGAGGTGCACTATAGGATGCCACTTTCTCAAAATAGAGCACGTTTAAAGGTAATGAAAGACATTACAGCCTTTGTATATTCATGAGCGTTTTGAAATGTGTGGTGAATCTCAACACCTTTTAAAAAGCAAGCTGGGTTCTGGCAGGGCTGTCTCTTCCCTTTTCCCGCAAAACAGCATTAAAAAAGGTACCGTGGGGATCTAGTTCACACATAACTAATTTGAGAATTGTGCACAGTAGCTAAGTAACAGTAACTTACAATCAATGACTTCTTACAAGTGGTACTTCCTTTCCAATGGGCCCAGTAAGAAGAGTCGCTGGGCCCATTGGCATTATAAGGAGGCGTGTTTTACATGGAGATATCATTCTCCAAGTAAAACGCTTGAGAATTGTGGAAATTAGCAGGAAAACACCAATTTCCGCATGTTGTTAATAGAAATCTTGAAATCCGCCTTATTATTTCTCACCAGCAGAATTTCCAGACCCTAGTAACAGTAATTCCTAGGGAGTGACGGGGGTTTTAACAGGCCACTCTTAGGGCCAAATTACAAGCCACCGCGCCACCGCTCCGCCAAAGCTTGCGCTGCCCGCCCACCTGCCAGATTATTACTTTTTCATAGTCTGGCAGGAGGGCGGCATGGCGGTGCCTCTTTTAGAGGCGGCTGGCCATTAAAAAAGGCACCGCAATGGGATCTCACTACAAGGCTCCTGCAAGGCATTGGCTCAAAAGTCCATGCCGTGCAGAAACCTATGAGCATGCACACAGGGGGGCACATGTTTTGCCCCCCTGTGTGCATCCATATATGTTTGAGACGTTTTGACAAAAACAAGGGAACCCAATTAGGTAAGCAAGGACCTTGGGTATCAATTTTTATCGAGGACAGTGGTCCTTGTCGAAGGTAGATGGAACAAACAAAATAAATATAGAACAAAATCGATTCTATATGATTACTATCCAGCCGGATAGTGGGATTTAATCAGACTTATTCTCAGATATCAAAACACACGACATTGTACAGTGGGATACAATCCTGTATCCAGGGACATAAAAAGTGAGGTAGTTTGTGAAAAATAATAATGACATATAAACATAAAAAAAAAACCATTCAGGCAAAAACAAAGGGCTTGTTAATAGATGTAAAAAATGAAACAAGCGTAATAGTTGACACAGCCGTGACACATGGTATACAGATAGTTTGTGTGCATGGTGTTTAAAAAGTTCGACGACGTTTCGATCCCGATTACACAGATACTGGGATCATCATCAGGACAGAAAATGATCAATGCCTGAACAACATTTAGGACTAAACAATAATTTACATAAATAGAAGGATAAAGGGAAGGAAGAAAAAAAGAGAGAGAGTATGCTTGTTAATGAAGGAAAGGTCCCTTGACGCAAATTGCAGACAGTGCAGTGAAGGATCCTTCTATGTAGAGCCTGTGAATTGGTATGAAGGTGCGTGGGGGAGTGAAGGTGCTCAACTGAGATGCAGTGAATTGCCCTGCGGGTCTGCGGGATGATGCCAGTGGCGTCGAAGACGGCCTGCAATGGGAACGGGTGATTAATAAATAAGTGCGGGATAAGGGTGAGGACAACGATGGTGCTGGGGGCAAGCTTGCAACATACCTAAAATGGTCAAGGAATGGTGGAGCCTCTGACGGGGGGTCCAAGAGTGGTTCTATTCCGTCACGGAAGAAGTGGATTGATCGATGTCAACCCGCTGGGTCCTTAGCCGTTATCGGGGAGGGAGCCTGTAAGGGGGAGGACTAAGTGTAAGCGCGGGTAAGCCTGGGTTGACATACCGCGTTTTTAACTCACCGGCGTCCTCCGACCCGGCAACAGCATTGAGCCACCGAGCTCTTCTCAGACGGCAAGTGACCGCCCCAAGACCCCCAGCCACTGGCACCGGCGTGATTACACACGACCAAGGTAAGGAGCCCACGCGCAGCCTCGCCCGCACCTTGCACCGCAGGCTTACCCCCGCTTACACTTAGTCCTCCCCCTTACAGGCTCGCTCCCCGATAACGGCTAAGGACCCAGCGGGTTGACATCGATCAATCCACTTCTTCCCTGACGGAATAGAACCACTCTTGGACCCCCCCGAAAGAGGCTCCACCATTACTTGACCATTTTAGGTATGTTGCAAGTTTGCCCCCAGCACCATCGTTGTCCTCACCCTTATCCCGCACTTATTTATTGATCACCCGTTCCCGTTGCAGGCTGTCTTCGACGCCACTGGCATCATCCCGCAGACCCGCAGGGCAATTCACTGCATCCCAGTTGAGCCCCTGAGCTCACTACAAAATGTTAATACTCCGGATCACCGGCATTATTACAAAGGTAATTAGACCTAGCCCACCCTTTTACCACAATTGCTCCTTCTGACTAAAGGATCTGCACGATATGGCTCCAAACCCAATTAGGGCGCAATATGCTCCAAATTATACCTCAGTTAGCCGGATTCACAGAAAGAAATTTGCTCGTGTTATTATCAAGAGCCCTTTACCTCCTCCCTGCTGGTGCGCGCTCACCTTCACTCCCCCGCGCACCTTCATACCAATTCACAGGATCTACATAGAAGGATCCTTCACTGCGCCGTCTGCAATTTGCGTCAAGGGACCTTTCCTTCATTAACAAGTATACTCTCTCTCTTTTTTCTTCCTTCCCTTTATCCTTATATTTATGTAAGTTATTGTTTAGTCCTAAATGTTGTTCAGGCATTGATCATTTTCTGTCCTGAAGATGATCCCAGTATCTGTGTAAATGGGATCGAAACGTCGTCGACCTTTTTAAACACCGTGCACACAATCTATCTGTATACCATGTGTCACGGCTGTGTCAACTATTACGCTTGTTTCATTTTTTACATCTATTAACAAGCCCTTTGTTTTTGCCTGAATGTTTCGTTTTTTTATGTTTATATGTCATTATTATTTTTCACAAACTACCTCACTTTTTATGTCCCTGGATACATGATTGTATCCCACTGTACAATGTCGTGTGTTTTGATATCTGAGAATAAGTCTGATTAAATCCCACTATCCGGCTGGATAGTAATCATATAGAATCGATTTTGTTCTATATTTATTTCGTTTGTTCCATCTACCTTCGACAAGGACCACTGTCCTCGATAAAAATCCATATATGTTTGAGGCACACGAGGGGCCCTCTCTGCCAGGGTTTTTCCTGGTGGTGGAGCCTCCATGAAAAGGCTGGCTGAGAGGAAACTCATAAAATGCTTGGCGGGACAGTGGCGGTCCCACCAAGCATATTGCAGCGTCTGACTGCCACTCCTACGCCAAGGAAAGGCAGTTCCCTGACATCATAAAAGAGCTTCCTGCATCTGAGACGTCTTCACTTAGGATGGAGAAGTTCCCATAGCTGTCAACTCATCGAAAGACAAAAGGGACTTGTAGTTATGCTTTTATCATTAACGTTCCAAGCCTACAAGTCCCACCATGGTTTGTGCTGCTGACAGGAGGTCACCTTCATGACATGCGGAAAGGTCAAGATTTTACAACAGGATTTTGTACTTGAACTCTTTAGAGGTGTGAAATGTACTCTAGGACACCAGAAATCTTAAAACAAATTGCAATGAAGGCTGTGCTAATGTGTGACCGGATAGAGGTTGTGGGGCCCTTTCCACAAGGTTTAATCTTTAAGAAATCAATATATAATACAATAAAAAATTAAAATAAAAACATAATACCACAACTTTTTTAAAAATCTTACAAAAAGAAGCAGGATATAGTCACGAAAAGTTCAAAAAATCAGAATTTGGACTTAAGAGGGTATGGGGCTTCTGGCCCCATCGCAAATTTATATTTTGAATAAAAAAGGACGATGAACTAACCTCTAGATCGAGTGAGGTAGGTGGCTTCACTCTCCACTAACAGTTCAACAGTCATGAAATGTATCAGTAAGGGAGACAGGTGTTGGTGTCTGCGGGGGCTACGTATGCATAGATGACTATGAGGTAACCCTTTGTAGCGGTGTCAGTGCAAGGATTTACACTGCCAGAGTAAAAATAAGTTGGTGTCACCCCTGCCCTAGCAATGGATCCTCATTTGCTGCTGGTGGGGGCAATCTAGTGTCCCCTGTTGAAGGCACACTACAAGGCTGCCTAGAATTGCCTTAACACAGAGGAAAACCAAACAGTCTCATGCCTTCTGAAAAGTGAAATAGCCACTTACTAATTAAGAATGAAGTTAATGCTTGTGTTTCAACTGTTTGAGATCCCTACATTGCGGTTGTATGACGGAACCCCGCATGCATTTACCCCACATGCCTTAACAATGCAGTCACTACCCTGACTGCGAAATTGCCACGTATTACTTTACCACACAAGTTGTTGCAACTACTTGACTTTGGGGGGGGGCGCTGGACTTTAGAATAGTATAAATTGCTATTTCAACGCCAGTCTATGCAACAGTAGGGAAGGTATTGGACTTAAAATCCAATGCCAGTCCAACAACTCGCCCCCTAAAGCAAGTTGTTGTAACAACTTGCGGGTTAAAGGAACACATGGCAACGTCGCAGCCGGGGTAGTGACTGCGTTGTAAAGTCAGGTCGTTGTTCTGACTGTGGGGTAAATGATCTTTCCCCTACATTGCTGGGCCTTCCAGAGGTCTAGGGTGCAATAGAACTGATGGCTCAGACAGGGCTTAATTTGTAAACAGAATAAGTACATTTGTTCAAAATGTTTCTCAGGGGTCTGCTGCCACCTCCACCACTTATCCATCCCACTATCCATCACTGACATTGGCAGTGCGTAAGTTGTAAAAAAATAATAATAATAATAATAGCAAGTGTGGGGTTACAACGATTTACCAAGGAGACTACCACAGGTGCAGGAGGTCGCAGGGAGTTGCTGAATTCGAAAGCTGTCTCTTCTTGATTACTTCTTATGTTTCTTACTTCCACCACTCCACACTTCTTTTCTTTTCCCTCACCTTTGCAGGTTCTTTTTTTAAACCCTCCTCCGTCTGTTTATCACTGTGTTCCTTGTCTCTCTTGCTTCTTCTTTCACTGTTTTTCTGCCTCTCTCTCTTGCTGTAGATCAAAGTCTTATGATGAAGCAAAAGCCTCAGACGCTCAAATTAATTGCCAGTGTCCATCGCCTGCAACCACCGGCACAATCTTAGCACTGCCAAAGCATATTGAATTTAATGAAAGGTTAAAAAATTAGCAAATGAACAGATGGTTCACATTAGAAACATGACCTCAGTTCTTGGAGATGCTTCAGGCAGATATGAATGCATTATTTGTTAAAAGACTGATTCAAACCGACTACTATTGCCTTCTTCCGTCTAGTCTTAGATATTCACTGGCCCAGCTGGATATACCCAGGAAAACCGATGTCTATCTATGGTCTAATACTGAACTCCTACTAGAATTGGTCACTTTTATCAGCATTCCACTGATCAGACAATTTCACATTAATAATAAAATGTTTATGATTGCCGTTTAACTCTGTTTGAAAGCAGGTGATGATAAGGTAGTAAAATAGTCAAACAGGTCCTCAGTTTAAACCGCTCAGACTTAGCATTTCATCCTGCTGAGGTAGATAGATTTCAGTTGCTTCCCCAGAGCTGGGCATTTAGCGCCAATTCAGGCTGTGGTGCACAATATCTAAAAGGATATTTTATTAGAAGACGTAGTAGCTGTATCACCGCTCATCACACTCACCACTGGCTATGGGATGGACTCAGAAAACGTCATCAGCTGGGGGCACAGAATAGGCAGATACACCCAGCATCTGCAGCTACAGTAAGTGTACCCTAGTGATACTGATGCACATGTTGTAGCGTAAACGTGTTGGGCCTCATAAATTATTTTAATTGGTCAAATATTTATCTCAGAATAACCTCAGATACCACACTAATCTCATTAGGTCCTCCGATGGATCTTGTTCTGTGCTGAAAGGGACCAGAATACTTAGGGGATGAACAATTATCATATGAGGACCGGGAATAAGATAATTGTTAAAATTCATTCATTTCTGATGGAATTTCTCAGATTAAAGCTACCTTTAGGTCGGAACATTTTTGAAGCAGATAAATTGGCCTCAACAAATAATGAAACAGAATCAGCAGAGTAATTTATCTCAAATTGTATCTTTATAAAATTTAAAATCATTAGCATACCAATATAATTTTAAGAATTTGAAAGATTTAATAAGCATTAACAAACTGTGAAATTCAATCTGAAGGGAGTTATCTTCCTCAGCCGAGGGAGATTATATCCTAAGAAAGTGAGTGTATAGAAAGCAATTATCTCTCATACAAACCCTATGGATGAAAGTTCAGTAAATCACCAAGGGCCAGATGTAGGAAGCCAAATTGCGATCGCAAACGCTGGAATTCGCAGAATTTCAGAGTTTGCGATCGCAATTTAGGCAGTGTGCAATGTAGCACACAAAAACCCACTCGCAAAAAAGGAATCGCAAAATTTGCGATTCCCTATTTTATGAATGCATTTAAGGAATCCCAAATTGCGATTCCTTAAATGCAATGTAGAAGCACCCAAGTTGTGCGATTTTGGCTTAAGGAATCGCAAATTACCACCAACTTCAGGTTGGTGGTAATTTGCGATTTCTTTGAAAAATGCACTTTTTTGCATTTTTCAAAGTGCCATGTGGCGCACATACATGCCCTCAGGGCATGTATGTGCGCCACATGTGCACACATGCCTATTTCAGGGGTGCAACAGGTTGTCCTATTGACACCCTTGCACCCTTGAAATTGCGCACGCAATTTGCGAGTACCTCTTGGTTGCTCGCAAATTGCGCGCGCAAATCCCCTTCATTCCTATGGGCCACTTGGCCCATAGGAATGAATGGGAAGGTATTCCTTGATTGCGAATCTCAATTTGTGATTCGCAATTAAGGAATATTAAGGAATCGCAATTATTATTGCGATTCCTACATACATTCCATTTTGCGACTCCTTAATAGCGATTCGGTAAAAATCGCTATTAAGGACTCGCAAAACTGACTTTACCTACATCTGGCCCCTAATGACCAGTTCCAGTTCATGGACAGGATTGTCTGCTCCTGTCTGTACTGCAGCATCAATGTCACAGCTGTTGTCGAAAATCTTCCAGCAGGAAGGATTCCACTAATCAAGCATACCAGCCGGCAGCAAATGTAGTATTTCGTCCGTTTGCGTTGTTTCTGGAAGTCCAAATTGTCAGTCTCTGTACAGCAAGATGGACAGAGGAGAGATGGATAAGAATAGGAACCGCCCCTGTCCAGAGTTTGGGCAATTATACTTCATCGATTTCTGGTTTACACCCCTTGACATCACCAAATTTGTCGGAATACTCTGTCCCATTAGTGAGTTTCAGTAGGATGAGATGATGTAGGAGGTAAAAATATACAAATCCGGAAGAATTAAGTAATGCATTATTTTGCGTTTTCCTTAGGACCACTGTACTTTGTTGTATGATTGGTTGTGACATTTAGGAAATAGGGGAGTTCATGTTCTCTTCCTTTGTCAGTTCTTTCCAAAGCATGTGCTCTAGGAAGTAACAATTTTGTTGCAAGTCTAGTCAAGTAAGCTACAAACGTGAAAGGAATCATTGAGTGTTAGAGCACAAGTAGAAACTTTACGAAAGGTTCCATAAGGCTTCAGACTATTCAGTTCATGAGTTCATGCTAGGAAAGGAAAGGAAGTTTTGAGGCCTTCATGAAACACAGCCTGTGCACGAAGAATTTGTGCTAAAATATGAATCTCACATTATTGAATACAATGCATTAGTTCTCCAATTAGGCAGATTAATGATTTGCATCTACATCATGTAAGTATAAAGTACCCCAAAGCGCAAAAACCTTTTAACACTTCATTATTATTTCGCCTGTTAATTTGCAAGCCTCTTTTCACGTTATAGGTTAATACATCATTCAGGACTCGAAAGCACATTTAAAATAAACCTTTACATAGTACAAAGTATTATAGCATCTGTTTTCTCATCAATGTCAGTGCTCACATTACACATTCTAATGTTAATGACCATTTTCTTAACACATAACATTTTTATTCTTTTATAGAGTTTTCTATGTTATGTTTTTTTTATTACGTTCATTTATGCATAAAGAAGACATATATCAATATATTTGTTGAACTTTACATTAGCTTATTTGCGGTTAAATGTCATCACAAACCTACGTCCAACATTCTGCATGCTTTTACAATGCAGTATCTAAATCAAACTTCATTAGTGCATTTTTCTTAAACGTGGTAACTTAACACACATTTGTCATGTTCATAAATTAATGTCACAAACCATTTTTCCAGGGTGAATTCAAAGAGATAGATGAAAGATAACATTCATGCTCTATCACACACGTCTGCCGGTGCTCAGCACAGCCATGGCTGCAAACGGAAGCTTTGCCAAGGACGGTTAAACAGAATTTGTGTGCATGTTTTGTCAGGACTACGTCCTTGCCAGAAAAGTTAACAATGCCATAGGGGAAAAGAGTGCGTTGCGACTCACCGGCAACAACCTGCTCAAATGAAGCACTCGGTGCAAGTGGCATATTCCAATGAATTACCATACTTCTATGCCTCGTTTACTTCACTTGTGAAAATGGAGAAGAAACAAAGAAATATTGTTGCATGCCATATTTGTATGTCCCTAAAGTAGTTCTTTGCTTTCCTTAACCCACGCCCCTGAAGGGAAGCATATGTATTTCACCCTATGTCATTTAATGTTTAGAATGGCATGGAAGAAAAGGACAGAACATACAAGTGCAGTGCCTGTTGAAGTTGCGTGTTCAGGTTACACATGTTTGTGATGCAGGGCTCTTGCCTTCCGCTAGATGAAAGGGTACATGAGAGACATTCATCCTCAAAGGTACCATTAGCTGCCCGTTTTTAGGTCTGGCTTGACAGCGCTTCTGTATGGAATACTAGTTCTTAGTAATTCTTTAAAATATACACAGTAAGTTTTGACTCTGCCCATAGGAGACTATCTCTCCCACCTAATGCTCATGTACATCAAATCACAAAAAGGCCAGGGGTAGCGAAGTGAAATCACTTGCCCTTTGACTTTGACTTTCACTCACATGCACTCTTTTTCACATAAACACACTCTCACCCGGGAGCACACACGCAATAGACATTTAAAAGCATTATGTTACTCACCTCAGCTCCCACGGAAGGTCATGTGCACCTAATTGTGCTCCATGTTTTATAATAGTGACTAATGTAGTATTATTCACTATTAGTGTAATACAAAATGAATGAAATCAATGCGAGTGGAGCCCCAACTAACGTCCGTAAGGATGAGCTGTCACTGTGTTCCTGGCACTGATTTTGCCACCTCTGAGGCCAGTGGTCGTAGAGGCAGTGCAAGAGGTCACAAGGAGCAAGCCAGGGGTTGCAGCTGCAACCTCTGGGAACCTCAAATGATGCCCATGCTAATGCTTTATGGTGTATCATTACGCCTCCAAAGGAATGCCTATATAGCGTTGCATGAGGGCCTATACTTCATCTCAAAAGTACATAAAATCATCACACATTCTTTTACTCGTAGAAGCATTGAGTACAGAAAAAAGCAATTTTTCTATTTTTTTTCACTGCAGTAGGCTTTTTCACAGACCTCAAAATGCAAGCCATACCTATTGGCTTTTCAGTGCTTGTTCTTGTAAGGCCTAGAAGAGAACAGAAAGCGAACAGTGCTTTGACTTCATGTTTGCAAATCAAAATCATTTGGATTCTTTCTTTTTTTCCGTTTGGTTTGATCATCCTTCTTGTTTTCTACCTGTCATTCATTCTTTCTATCTTCATTCATTTCCGTTTTGTATCCAAATTAGCCATTGTATATATTCTTTCTCATTCATTTTCAGCTATTGCCTAGAACCATAACAGCAACAACAGTTTCCATCAGCGTAGCCACAATATCTGCTTCAACAGCCGTCACAACACACGCGTAACAACTTACACAACACAGCAACAAGAGCTGCAAGCACCGCAGGGACCACAGCACTGACACAGTTGTCACAATGCAGCCGCAACAAAAGTAAAATAGGCATTTACAATGCAATAGGTCTCGCAATTGCGAGTTTTTGAGCTATTGGCATTGTAAATGGCAATGCCTTTTATAATATTAAAAGGCATTGTCATTTACAATACCAATAGTTAAAAGTTTTGCAAAAGCAATACCTATTGTATTGCAGAGCGCGGTGTCTGTCAAGCGGGCGCCGCGTTCACTACTAAAGTTAACAAAAAAAAAACAGAGCACGGTGTCTCTTAAGTGGGCGCTGCGCTCATTATTAAGGTTTAAAAAAAAAATGAAACCGAGCGTGGGGTCCCTGAAGCGGGCGCCGCGCTCAGTATTGATGCTTAAAAAAATAAAAAATAAACAGAGCGCGGTGTCCATGAAGCGGGCGCTACGCTTAACATGCAAGTTAGAGCGGCATAGCGCTCTATAAGAAAAGAGGCCGCTTGTCCCCATCAGTGTCATTAAACAAAATAGTGCTCACCCACTTATAATGCAGACCGTGTAACAAGCCAAGTAAAAGGTCCATTCGTTATGGGCGGTAACAAATGCAGACAAGGTGGTACCAAGGAAAGACTAACAAGCCTATTTACAAATCATAAGCCAGTATTTAAGAAGGGCAATGACACAAGCCAATGACAAATATGAGCGGAGAGTGGGCGGGGCTTCCAGTGCATACTCTAATACAGCATGCCTTGCAGTGCAGGCGCGCTGCCGCTAGGCTCGACCTAAACAGCACCAACAAAAGGGAAACTACACAAAATCCATCCTCAGCCCTCCCATCAAAACAGCTCATCCCATGCCCTTTTTATTGATGTGCCTGCCTACAAGCATGATGCAGAGGTGATAGGCTAAGGTAGATTGAGGCCTGGATGGTAGTGTAGGCTAGAGGTGCTAATACAGGAGAGAAACAGTGGACATAACATGGGCAGTGCACACTGATGCTCAGATGACCAGAGAAGTTGTTATTGGGAATAGGACGGTCAGCATTAATGTAGAAAGTGCACAATGTTGGATTGATTTATCTAAGATACTGAATATGGGGCAACTACTGAAGAGAATAAAGGGGATTTTGAACTTGATTGCAACTGGAGAGAGGAGTTGGCCTAACGGCTAGGGTGGTCAACCTCAAATCTGGGGAACCGGGTTCGAGTCTCGGCAAGGACGCACAACATCCTGTGATTCTGGGCAAATCACTTTATCTCCCCGTGCCTAACAAAAATTAATATGTCCTCATGTAATGCAACTGGTGCTCATGTAAAGCGCTCTGATACCTGATACCTTCGGGTCAAGTTCGCGCTATATAAAACTCAGTTAAAAAAAAAACATTAGGGCCAGTAGCATAACGCAAACTGAAGGCGCCCCCGTGCAGAATGTCAAGAGGGGCTCCTGAGACCCTTATATCTCACAGATAGTCAGTCATTGGTCTTTGGCTAAATGAGGCCCCTCTGACAGGTTATGGGTCCCCTTAAGCACAGGGGTCCCCTTGCGCTCAGCTACTGTATGGTGCACTTCAGCAATTTACATTTATTTTGTAAATCAAAGTATTGAATGCAGCATGAGTGTATATAGAATGGGCCTCACTTGTTACCTGATATTCCATAGTTTACTGCCATGTGCCTACGTTGCACCCAGTAATACCACTCCTCCTTCCATAAGTGTCACAGACAGTCAGATCTTCGCAGAGTGAAGGAGACCATCTGAGGCAGACATTCTGAAGTCCCAGCATGCACCAAGACTCAAACCACACCCTCACTCCTACAGTGAAATGCCTTTTAGCACAAGGTACAAGTGTACAAGTGTATAAGAGGGAAGAGCATATTCAGAGGTCCCCACTGCTGCTCTTTTATGAACACCACATAGGCAAGCACTGCGAGGTATGGTACCAGAATACAATAATCAAAATATCGTGTGACATAAATATTGTGTCCTAAATATCCTTTACACAAATATCACTCCCTTCGTATTGATAGAATATCTACACCCAATTACTACACAATGTCTATGTCAGGTTATATTTTTACTAACAATATCATAACATCGAACCCACTGAGAACTGGGTGACTCTGCTATTGTAGAATTTTGGAAAATGCACCATACCATTCTATGATAGTGAATGAAGGGTGGTTGGGGTGGCCCAATGCCATCCAACCAATATTTGAAGCCCTTGACCTTCAACCACAGGATGACATGGACTTTAGAATGGCACTGGTCTTCCATTACTGCTCTTTAACAACACGGTCCTCCTGATGCTGTCTGAGATTGTTCCTGTTGCCTTTTTGAGCACTTCCAAAATATTTGCAAACAGAAAAAGTTGAAAGTAAAGATTATGAAATCTAGAGTGATGCCCTTAATGGGAGACATGCTTCAGAAAACCCCACTACCAGAAAAAATGCAGGTTGAGAGGATGCCCTCCTTGCCTAATTTAGGGTTACGGATTACAGCAGATGGAATCTGACTGGTGTGGTCGAGAAGAGCAGAGTGAAATGAAACATTCTGCTGGGAGAAAGATTGCAATTAATGCAAGAGTTACAGAAGTAAAGTGAAGTTCATGAGTGAGGTATTCAAGGTAGTGGCACTTTAGGTATATGGAACAGTGTTATAGATATGCATAAATATATATAAGGGATAAAGTACCTCCTGCCGTACATTAAAAGGATATTGCAAGTCACTGAGGAGTTCCATAACCATATAGAGGAACAAGGCTGAAGTCTGATTTCCTTTCTAAGGTTACAGAACTCCGAGGTGACTTGCAATATCCTTATCATGTATGCCTGGGGATACTTTATCCCATATATTATCACTTTTTCCATAAACCACTTAAACCCTTGGTGCGTAGCTCTTTCATAAGTAAGTGCAATCATGTTTGCAAACATGAAGAATAAAAATAAAACCTCTGGTGCAAAATCAAAAACATCAAAAACCTATTAGATAGTTGTTGCAAACAGATATTACCAACAGTTCAATACAAGTCAGTGTTTTAGCTGCAGTAGCTCGGAATATGTAGAAACATGCACAAAGTTTCTAGCTTTTCTCTAAGGAGTGTAAAAAATAAACATATTCTCTCTGCTTGTCATTGTAAGCTATTAGATTACAGGGGAAGAAAAAAAAGGAATATTCCAGGGGCGACTCCTCGGCTAAAGCGGAGGAGTGTCGCCCCACAAGAAAAATAAAATGATAATAACAGCATGTTCCCCACCGGGCTGTTTTGCACAGCCTGGGTGGAGAATATGTCCAGGCTCTCAGTCTCCATCTGAGCACGAACCACGGCGCTTCGACCAATCACGACACTGCTATCAGCAGCGTCATGATTGGCTAGGGGAGTCTGGAAGCCTGGGTGCTTTCTGTTCCTGCGTCGATGGAAGAAGAAAAGGACGGAGGAGAAGCGGCGGCCGGCAGGTAAGTTAAATAATTTTTTTTCCTTTTATTTCTTTTTTTAATTTTTTTTATCCCACTCCCCCTGCCCCACCTCTACTGACCCATAGCAGCCGCTACTGCACCATTCTGTTTTCGTTGCTTTGAAAAGCTGCTTCAATTATGCTCAATGACCTGACCTGCCTTTCACCTCCACTGCTGGCTCTGTCAGCAGGCATTGTGATGCCAGAACTCACTTTAATAACTTGCAATAGTTAATAACTTACAATAGTTGAGTTTTGAAGTCTTTTCTTTATAATCGGCGACTGGATCATCATAAGTCACTGATTATTTAGAAATTAGAGACTGGCATATATACAGGGATTACAGAATCCCATGTATTATAACTTACTAAAACAATATACTGGAGCACTCCAACAATTTGTTTAGATAGCTCTGTTTGAGGATAAATAACCAGAAAAGTCAGTCCATACATACAAGGTCCTGTGATATATTTTTGTCGTCTTTATTGTGTTTACAAGCTTCCAACTAAGCACATGATCAACAGCCTACATGTGTTGGATTTTTCCTAATAACAAATGTAGGTGTCCACATCTGTTTATCATCAATATTTACAAGCTCACAACAAAGGGGTGTAGCTATTCAGTCTTGTGAGACCCAGCGTAGAGAGACCTGATAAGCCTTGTCCTGTCCTTTGCAAAAGTAAATGAGGGCCAAAAAAGAGATGAGGATGACTACATTTGCTATTAGGAAGAATAAAACAGTCGAATAGGCCGCAGGAGAGATCACCTAGAAGAAACTCGTACTCTGTCACTTACATCATGAGTTATGGTTAGAGGAATAAATACAGTTTGTAGTCACACACCTTGAAAAAGTCCTAATGGGGCCGAAATACTTGCCAGCTAATTATCACGCACTTGGTTTGAAGCATGTGAACACACTAAAGAGGACAAACAAATATCACTTGACCTTGGACTTATGGACTGACTTTTTTGGTTATTTATCTTCAAACAGTGTCATTTAAACAAGTTGCTGGTGTGATTCAATATATTGTTTTCGGATTTAGTGGTGTGCTATTCTTTGGAGTAACATCATCATTCTCCTTACAGCTAGCAGGGCATCTCTGTGGTAGTGCCAGTCTTTGAACAACTATTCTTTTTGTAGACTTTCTACCCTGACTAGTTGAGTACTGTGCAACATCTTTTGTTATTGTCACAGCTACCTATTTGTATTTAACATATTATAACTTCCTATTGCAGGCAATAATGGAGGCATGCAAAAAGCAGACGTAAGAGATGGTATGGAACTATGCAGTGTTTGAGACAAGTGGAATACTTTGATCCACATCTCAATTCGATTGAACCACCCTATGCAAAGTATATTGTACTCAAAGCATAATTTCAGCAAGTTGCATAGGGTGCACATGTGGGAGGTGGGTGTCATGAAGGAAGGGTGCATGTGTGGGAGGTGGATGTCATGAAGGAAGCAAGTGGTCTCTGTGTTTAGAGAGAAAGAAGAGGCTGGCTAATGACCCTGTTGAAAAAGAAAGGAAATGCCAACACTCAAAGAGGTCACAGCACTTGCTGTCGTGTAGTTTCAACTAATCAGTAGGAAGTGCACGTTTGTAGATGACATAAACTTAGGATGGTGCCAGACTGATTCCATGAACCCCTGCAGGATATGTTGTCCCTTGGACCAACTAGCTCACAGTGACACTGTTAGCCCCCCCTCCCCCCCCCAAATCTTAGGCAGGGAGCGAACAGTTCTGGCAACTACTAAACTTGACAACCCTGTTTCCTCAAGAATCGTGGTGACAGACCAAGAACTTTTCGCTCAGTCACTTGTGCCCTCTTTCGCTCAGAGAAATATACAAAGAATACACAAAGATACGTTTTTCAATATTTGTTGAACCGTTGTGAATCTTGTATAGTAAATATGTGCTGCAATGATTAATAGACAGAAGCAGACAAAAGTTATAATGAGTGTCAAAACAGTGAACAAAACGAAGAGTTTTACCATCTTGTTGAGACAGCTTATATATTCATACATATACAGTAATTATAACAATCTAGAGTACTCCTACTATACAAACCCTAACCTATGTGTCTAGGGTGTGGTTGTAGGGTCTGCCAAGAAACCCCCTTCTGAAAGATCTAACTCCTTTACCTGGTGGGTGAGAATGTAGGACCCTGTCTTGGTCACAAACTGGACGCGGCTCACAGAGGGGTCAATCAGCTGCTAGACGAAGGCTTCAGCATGCAGGGACCCCTCAAAGTCAGCAGAAGCGTCTCCTCTGATGGTATTTGGAAACAAAAGGATATATATAGAAAAGGCCATCATTGCCTCGGGCCATGATTGTGATCAGGCTGCCTATTGTTTGTATTCCACAGATAGTTGCGTCGCCATATGGACGTAATAACAAACACATTTGTATTACGCACGTGAAGGCCTTGCACATAATGCCTAGGCAGTGCCATAGTGTGCTCATGAAGTTCTTTTGTATCAGCAGGGTCAGTGTTTCTTAGAAACTAACCCAAGTATCACAAATGCAAATATGTGTCAAAGGTCGCTGTGACAAAGGGAAGGCAACATTAGGAAAGGACCGTGTACATGTAAATTGGCACCATTTCCTACCAGGCCTAACTCGAGCACATGGCATTGCCTTGCAGGAAGATCTCCCTACTATAAGGATGCTGGTGGCCAGCTATGTATTTAGAACATCAAAGCATAGGAACTGGAGATTTACTGAGTAATTGTGTATCAGCTCTTGGGAGCTATGAAATTTAAATCCCAAAGACTTGGCCTAGCTTATTATGTTCATTCAGAAGTTTGACCGGTTGGATTTATATAATAGAATTGTACTGATCTGTATTACTAACATTTCTGCATTTAATGTTTTACAATTTAAGTAAAAATATTTATAATATAACTGTTTCATAAATACAGCAAGAAAAACATTTCCCACTGTTACCAAACTCTTAGGACTCGGTTACGGCTCACTAGATAAAATACGATATGAGCTGTAACACCTGTTACCACTCATATTGCAAATATAATTTGTGCAGTAAATGTCACACCATCACAATATTTCCAAGGTTAATTTCAGCAGGTCAAACCTGCCAAATTTAGTGGAGGAAAAATGGCAAATAAATTACAGGATGTGGATTTTTGTGTATTGGGCACTAAAATTGACGAGTTATGTCCCATTTTGAGGACAATAATTGTAATTAGGTGTAATTTATCACTTCCAATAAACTTCGAGTCACTGCAGTGTTGGAATATATCAGGTGTGATGAATATTGCACCATTTGCCGGGCTGATCTGGGCACAAGTCAATATAGACTTTATAACAGTCTATGACAGGCGAGCTCTGCTGAATATTGCATCTTTAGATGTGCAGTTGCATGGAGTCACAAAAATACATCTACAGTTGTCACGATGGAAGGGTAGTTTAGTGCATAAAATTACATCTTGCTCATCAGCCATCTTATTTCCCAATAAAAGAGGATGATTGGTCTTTATAATGTAGAGCATGAACTGAGTTTTGTACCATGTCGCTTCCATTGTCCATTTTGTGCCTAATTTAAAATGCATGAAGGGAAATTAGCAATGGTATTTCAATCTGTATGAAATAAATTCATTTTCTAATGTGAAAATGTGAAAATGTGTAAGTTAATGTTTTATTAATCCATGCAATGCAACAGGCTTTGAGTAAAAACACTCAAATGTATTACAAATATTAGTATCGAAAGCAACATTTCTAAAACTGTAATAACCGCCCAAAAAGTGAAAAGGCATCATATTGTCACTGTACTATACAGCTGACAACCATGTTTTCTTCTGCTAGTATTACGAGCGTCTTGTTAGGGATTGTTCCCCTGTAATCTTTCCATTCTTATTAATTCACAAAATTATATAAAAAGTGTTAGCCTCTGATATAAAGGAGCTTTTAGTTAGTAGGCTTCACCCATTAGGCTGTTGAATTGTCATTTACATTTTGCTTCCGCCCACCACAACATTCAGCTTGGGGCAATGCGTCAGCCCACTCCACCCATTGGATCTTATGTTTTTGTGAATGCACAAAGCTTATGTACATTGCTCACATCCGCTTAAAAATAGTTCCTTTCACTTCAATGACGAAGCTGTTTCAACATGCGCTTTTAATATTGTATTTTTGCATATTATCTTAAATATGGCTATTTATTTTGGCTTTCATTTCAGGTGTCTAGATGCCTGGTGGTATATTTCCAGTATGCTTTTTAAGTTGCATTTATAAAGTGTTTAAAATACATTATGACATTGTAGCTGTCTGCAACTTCAATGCTTGATTGGGTGGTGATTTCTTCTAGTCACCTTCATAAAACCTAATGGTAAAATGCATGAAACAACTTAAAGGCTTGTTTCTTAGAATACATCACTTGTAAAACAGCCACATCAGAGAATGCTTTTTTAAATTTAACATTTTTATTCCAAGCACATGGTGGTCAAATTTAAGTGGTAGTCTGGTATATTTTATTTTTATGGCATATCCTTGCAATAACATTTCTTAAAACCTTGATCAAATGCACCAGCATGCCAGAGTCACACCTATTGACTTTGCCAGTGCTTGTCAACTTAAAATTGAGAAATGTCCAAATGCCACATAATATTCTACATTGCTGAGTGAAAATTCATCACTGAAACATGCTTGTAAAAAAATAATAGGATGCGCCATCTGTTCAAGATGGGTATGTGTGACTTGTAATGCAGTATACTTATTATATTACAATTTCATGCATTTAATAGATCCAGAAAAGCAATATATTAATTCATACAGCAAATCAAACTGCAAAATAGCACGTTCTGTGAATTGTTGCATAATCATGTCATTCAACAAAGTGCTTGTTTTTCGTAGAGCACAGATGCAAAATGTCCCTGGCATTTGGGCTTCATAAAAATATCACCAGTTTACTTTGTTATTATGTTTAGCACAACAGTTGCAGGTCTACGATTTTTTAAATTAGATTTTGATCATATCAACTATAAATTAAAGTATTCTGCAGTATATTTACATTTAAAGCCTCATTTACACTTAGACATATGGGCCATCAAAGTACTGGGGTGGCAGTGGTCCCGCCTCTGCCAGCCCTGTGATTGCCTACCTGCCAAGCTCAAAGTTCGCTGAAAGTACTCCCACTCTCACTGCGGGAACGCTTTTGGCGGAAATGTAGTGCTAGGTAGGCAGCCACATCATGATGGCCTGCTGCCATATTTTTGGTTTTCAGAAATACCTACCCAAAGTGGAGGTTTACCTTTGAAAAACAGAAAAAATCCCTTAATCCTTAGGGATATTTCTCATTTCCTATGAGGGATATCTTAGGAATTTTCCCGCCTCGGCCACCATGCCTCAAATCGCAGACCCTGGCAAGAAAAATCAGCATTGTAAGCCCAGCTCTATACAGTTTAGAAAAAACAATGGTTCAGAGGTGGCCCTAAGGGTCCATATATGTAATTAGTGCTCTCCAACGGAGACACTGTCAGGAAATTCATATACAATTACAATTAATCACGTTGGGAGTATCTAATAATGTACAGGGGCAAAACTGTCTTCTAAGGTAGGGTATTTATTTCCAAAATACAATTGAGAATTCTTAAATAATATTCAGGTGCTCACATATAAGTGAAAAAAGCGTGAGGTGACAAAGGGAGGGTGAAGCACAAGCAGAGGACAGTCCATGCTGCAGCAAGCAAGGATAAACTTGCCAAGCCCTGAAGACGCTATAACAAGTGTCTTTAAGGTACTATTGACCTGATTGTCTACAGCGGACTAATATTACCCCGCTGAGAAGTGCAATACAAATGGTAGTTGCACTGATAAACTCTTTCTGGTCCTGAAGAAAGCCCCAAAGACCCGGCGGGGCATACGGGGCAGAAACATGTCGACCGAATAAAAGGACACTTTTTCAGTGTGTTTAGACATACTAACCTGGTCTAAAAACACACGCTCACCATTTTAATTTCTTTAACTCCCACTTGCTAATAACATTTTTTTCGCTTTAGTGAGGATGTTTGAAGAATTTTAACATCACCTTATCACAACCATTTTTTAACGTTTCTGTTTCTGGACACTACTGCGAATACCAGTGGTTAAACCTCCGGGTGGAGGTCAACATACCTAATAAACCCCATGACTATGTTGTTACGTTACGTATAGGCGGAGAACCAAGATATACCGCCTTTTTCCCAAATCCAGTTACGTACGTATATGAGGGTTTTTTAAGACGGAACCACGAACTAATAAACCCTGGTAAAGTGGTTACAAGTGATCCATTCCCCTATTGATTTTTTGTATTACCCTGGAAGATGAATGGATCATTACTTCCCTTCTCCCCCCCCCCCCTCCTTTTGATTGAAATTATTTTGGACTACAACATAGGGCATTATATAACAGGTTATACATATTAATAATCATAACTTGCCTAATCCTGCCAGGCATCATCCTTCCAATAATGATGTCTCTTCAAGGTTGTCATAAATCACTTTCCAACTGTTGTGACAGCTCTACTTCTGTCACTTACTTGGTACAGCGGGTTGTGGCTTCGAGGCTTCAACTTACTACAGAATGTCTGGCATTCGTGGCCCCATGGCCATGCCTGGACTGCAAGTGCCGTGTCGACCCAGCGCTGACCATTTTTTACTCCTTTGTCGGCCCTCAAGTATCCCTGCCATGAGGCATCCCAAGGATCTTGTCGGGCACTTGTCTCAAGAGTCCCTGCCGTAAGGCATGCCAAGGACCTTGTTCGGGCAATTGCCCTTTTACGTCCTTATGTGAAGATATTTCTTTTTAAACCTCATGACTCCCCGCCACACTGGGGGTGGTTTACCAACCACCGATAGCTCCCCCCACGACTAGTAGAACCGGCAGCTCGAGTATCCTTACAACGTGCAGGAGGGAGATGTTGCTCACTCCACTGGACTGATGAACCCTGTCACCTGTGTAATCAACAACCAGCGACAAAGGCATATGGCTCTTGGGGGTTGGGGGTGCACGGCCTTTTAACCTTGTACCGCACCCAGGGCCCCCCCCCGCCGATTGGTCGCTTCAAATCAAGCTGACCCATCTGCACTGGCGTTTTCACAGGCTTAGCTGACCGGTGATTTCCAGCATTGCCATACCTAACTGAGATAGTGAGGTTTGCGTCTTTGCCCTTCGAAAAACACCCATCTTGGAATCCCTGATTTCACTGGAATTATGCAGCAAGAAATGACAACTATGCCACGTAATATTCTTGTGTCGTGGCCATATTACTAGTTATTTTGCTATCTTGTTTTTGTTGCCCTGAAAGGCCACAGGCTTCCTCCCCATCCTATCTGTACCGTATTTCAGTACCACCATTGTTGACTGAAAGGTACTCGGTTGAAATTGCAGCACAGACTTTGTAATTACTGGGTAGCCCTGACATGCATACTAATAGTTATGTGGTAGGTGTGGTAAACCCATCCTTCAATGGCAAATCATGTTATGATTGGCAATGTACCCCAATATAGGCCTGGGTAGTCACCTATCCTTTCACCTACATGTACCCTGCCATTGTACTAGATAACGGGTTTGGTGCTGACCTTTTACCTAGATTCGGTGCAGCATAAATGTTGTGTGGTTTTCTCCGAAAACTAGCCTCATTTATTATGCATGAGGATTCTCAGAATCACAGCAGGATTACCATCTTCTGCATAATAACTATGTATAAGGTTCATCACTATCGTCATCCTCGGCTGACATGACACAGCAAGGTAGAACCCCTGAGGGTACCTTCTGGGTATGTAAACACCATAAGTTTGCTGAGGCAGCCAGAGGAGAAAGACTTCCATGCTGACACACTGACGCGAGACGCTGAGGTTCCTGCACGCAGAAACTTCGGCACGCAGTAGTCTGACATCCCTTGCGGGCTGTCCATCTCGAGACCAAGACGGGGTCCTTTGCTCTCCCACATCAGGTAATGCGGTTGGCTCTATCCTAAGGGGATTCTTGGCTATACACCTACATACATGCTAGGTACAGATAGGTACATCTAGTTAGGGTTAGCATCATAGGAGTACGCATTATTACTGTCATGTATTTATATCCCTTCATATATCCCTTGTTCTAGCACTGTGGTAGAATTCTACCATCTATTTACTCTGTTGGTGCTTATACCAGTTTACATCTGTTTCTGTCTTATGGTTGTAACAGCACACCTATTTTACACTAGAATGACGCTAGTTCAATAAATGCTTTTTGAAAACCGTCCCCACCGTTTATTCTGTGTATCTCTTTGAGACAAAGTGAGCACAAGTGACTGAGCGAAAAGTACTGTACTGTTTCCACGATCCCTGAGGGCACAGGGTTGTCATGTATGATAGTTGCCAGGAACTATTCGCTCCTTGGCAAGAGGAGTTCATAGTGGCACTGTGAGCTAGCTGGTATACAGGTGAACATATCCGGTGGGGGTGTCTGGAATCAGTCTGGACACCGATCCCACTGTTTAGATTGTCTAAGCGCGCAGACCCTATATACATTTATAGGAACTACACAACAATCACTTGGCTGATGAATCACCTGACACCAATGGCCTTGGGTCTAGTGCCCTCACCCAATCGCTCAGATGTACCTCTTTGGGGATATTCTGTCCTCCCCCCCCTTAATATGCAAATATGATCCTGAGCAGAGTTGCTGTCCATTGGTGCCCTGCCTTCCTTGTTCATCTGCATTTGCTACAGCTTCTATGAACAAAGTGAGTTTAATAATGATAACGTTTCTATAAAGTGTTAGCTAGCGCATCACACTATGATGCTTTTTAAAATAAAGAAAACCTTCAACTTTGCGGGGACTGGAACCAGATTTGTCACGCCTGAAGGTGATGCTTGTTTAATGTATTAAGCTATGCATCTATCAGTTTGTTAGACCGTTTCACAGATGGGATTAGGTAACCGAGCCCGTGTAAATGCCTCTCAGGTTGGTACCTGTCGCCCAAGCCATTCTTATAGCTTTGGGCATTTTGAACAATCCAAATCACCACACTTGTAGCAGTGTGGTGGTTTGTAGCTCTGTGGGTACTGTAATTGACAGGGCTGATGGTGGCAAGAGGCCCTTCAGGGTGAACGTGTGTTTTACGACTACACATGCTATGTCATGTTATAGGAACCTGGACGGACACTAAATTAATAGCCTATATACATGCAATGCATATTGTGACAATTGCACACTAGATAAACAATTTATAGTTAACTTTAAAGTTTAAACATGAGGCCATGTGCTTGTTATAGTGCCGGAAACCGGTCTTAAATTTACCTAGCATGTGTTCTGTCCATAGGTTCCTTCTATAAGATGTTCAACACTGTAAGTACAAAATTAAAATATTCTAAAAATGCCCAGCTCAGATGGGATGTCCCTACATGAATTTCCTGCTTAGAGAAGTGTTGCGAAGTGTGTTTGGGGACCCCGTGGTTAATTGAAAACATTTATTCGCCATAATAAATGAATGATAATACTAAGTAAACAGAACTCTGGTGTGGTTAGAACCTGGACGAGATGTGTTCCTAAAGGTCCACCCCTGTGCTGCTTGGCTTTTCTGCATTGCCCTGATAGAGTAGTAAGTGTGGGAATAATAGACTACGATAATCACAGAGACCATGACGCCATACAGCTTCTCACACAAGCTTTACACTAGCAAAGGGTTTACCAGTGCACTTTTGTGTAGCGATTGTACTGAGCTTTTACCTATAGAATCCATATCCCACTTACACATGCCAGGTTCAGGCCTCAGCCAAAATACTGCTACTTTGCTTGCTACCAGTTCTAGAAAATAAAACATTTGCTCCTGATGGCCTTATGCGATGGTTGTGGGATTCAACCCTGCGAAATGCTACACTGCACCTGAATTGCCACTCGCTCCATGCTTACTCGAGTGGCCAGTTGTGCCACTGCACTCCCTCTCGATTAGTCAAAACATCCACAAGACACAATTCCGGCCCCTCTCCAGGAAGAACATTAACCCCCGCACTTTGCCCACTCCCAACTTTCCATCCCTGTATTCCTTGTCATAAATAAGCCAACGTACACTTTCTCTTGTGGTGGTCCTTTGTTGGCCGCAGTTTTATTAGGAATACACGCATATACATATTGCCTATTGTTGTGCATCCTGTCATAAATCATTATTGGCGAGCTGTCATCTTTGTGTCGTGCCTTGTTTGCATCTCGTTATACATTGCGTTTGCGTAAATCATATGTACATTGCACAATAGCAGATTAGACTGACAGTTCGTTGTACAGGTCATTTGCAGGCTTACATTGTCTCTTGGCCCTACTGGGTCGTTGCTTAGTTCGGTTGGATTTGCCCTCGCAGGGGGTGTAGCTTCCGTCCCCGGAGTTAGGCCACAACTCGCTACCTTGCCGATTCTTGTTGTGCCCTGCCATCCGGCGGGGGCTGGGCAGCGAGCGCCGTCTCCGTTAGCTACCCCCTTGTGGTAGGCCAACTCACCCAGCCGTAAGGCATCCCAAGGTGAGTGGTCCTATTCCGGCGCACCGCACTCCGGTGTGCCTCCGAACCAACCATTATCCCCGTAGTTTCTCGCCATCGTCTTGCCTGTTCCTCCGTACTGCGACATAGCCGTTCCTTAGGTGTGGGTGGGTGGGACAAAGATTCTCACCGGTGCTGCTCCCCCGCTCCCAAAAGATAGGAGCTTACCTGGGGGAGCAGTGCTTATATCCCCCCCCCCCAGGTGCTGGGCTGCCTTCTGCATGGCCTCCCCCCATTGGGGGGTTTGTATCGTGCCTGAGCCCCCATTGGCCGGGGGGGCCGGCACCTCTCTGGCAGTCGCAGCGGGGGGGGGGGGGGGGGCGGGAGTTTCCTGCGGTATGTTATCATTGTGAGGCCTGCATGACTTACTGTGCACAGACTAATTCAATTTGTTATCTCACTTGCTATTGGAGAAGTGCCCCGGCCTCAACAGCTGCCAAGACTGCTTGCTAGGCAATATCTGCTAGGATTACCACCTGTTGTATCATCTGTCCACCTGCGTTAATGACGGCCAGTTAACGCGTGGCCCTCCAGGAGAACTTTATCCCCAACTTTACTTCTTTGGCTGAACATACACGCGGATCAAGCACTTGCTCATTCGGCGGACGCCTGTGAGGCGAGAGCCCGGAAACAAAGTACCATTGCCTATATATTTTTTAACTGAGCACACAGACCCATTTAAACAAGGAATAGAACACTTGGCCTTCAGAGTAAGAGACCTGGGGCCAGATGTACGACCCTTCCAATTTGCGAGTCTCAAATTGCATCGTTTTGCGACTCCCAAATTGGAATTTACAACAGTGTCTCAAACACTGTTTGCGATTCATAACGGGGTCGCAAATGTCCTGCCTCATTAACATTCATGAGGCAGGTGCAATTTGCCACCGCAGCCTCATTAATATTCACGAGGCAGGTGCAATTTGCGACCCCATTAGGAATGGCTAGCACTCCCAGGGATGGTGGCCTGCTGGGGTCAGCAGACCACCATGTCTGTGACTGCTTTTTAAATAAAGCAGCTTTTTTTTTAAAATATAGCTCGTTTTCCTTAAAAGAAAACGGGATGCATTTAAAAAAGAAAAATGAAACATTACTGTTTCATTTTTTAAGAGTAGGCAGTGGTCAGTGGGACCACTGCCTGCTCTTAAAAAATATTTTCACTGCCAGTCACAAAGGGGAAGGACCCCTTCCCGTTTGCGAGTGGCTTACCACCCATTTGAAATGGGTGGTAAACTGCGAGTGTTTTGCGGCCGCACAACAATCTTACATTGAAGTGCGAGTTGTGATTAGGAAGGGGGCCCTTGGTATGCCCCTTCCTAATAGCGAGTCGCAAACCCTATTTTGTGAGTCGGTAATAGGTTACCAACTCACAAAATAGGGTTTGTAAACTGGGCAGAACTATTTTGCTGTCGCAAACAAGCCAATTTCCCATTTGTATCCGCAAAAAACGGTCGTAAATCTGGCTCTAAGACCTTAACCATTGGACCACAGTGGCTCTTAAGGCTCTTGCAGCCATTATTTGCGGATTCGTGTTGCTTCCTGGAACCAGCAGTTCTCACCTTCAGTCATGTACACAGCTGCTGTACATCGATTAATGCTACCAGGGGGTTGGGTGGGGGATGGCCTTAACTCCAGACCTGACAGAAAAAGCATTTTGGAAAACTTTTTTTTATTTTAGACTTGACTCACTGAAGACTTGAACCGGTAGCTATTATTGTTGAGCCCGTCACTCAGAACCACTTGTGAGATTCGGAGCGTAAAATTTTTCGGGTCGTGAACAGAAATGCAACTGGCTCACAGGCGCTAATCACATCATACCGAGACCCCGTTGTAAAGCGGAATAGCATACGTTTAGACGACCTGTAGCAGACTTGTGTGACACCACCAGTTTACCATATTTCTTTGCCTTTACTCAAACACTTCAGATTGCCCAACCACTCACCATGAACCATTGAAACTACTGGCGCATCGCTAACTATGACTGCACCCAAGTTGTTACACGCTCCTGTCCACACTTCAGTGGCACAGTTGTGCAGAGGGGGTACGAGTTCATAGTTAGTTTCAAAGTGCCCCACTGGTTATTCCATTACCTTCATTGTTCAACGTTATCCAATAACGTTCCACTTCCTGGCGTCTGCAAGATGGCCGCCCCCAAAGGGCCGCATGACTGTATCTCGTACCTTCCGTCAACTACATACACATCGGTAACTGTCTGGCACAGTCCTCCCTTAGGCTGCAACCCTCTCCTAGTCAGCGAATCTACTGGTAAGCGGTTTCCAACTAGGTACACAATGGATGTCCCTGGGGGGGGGTTGACGGGAGTGCAGGCTTTGCTGACCCAGCTAAATGCTAACAGCAACCAGCATAAAGGACAACGCACAAGCCTCTGTTCCCCTGCTGTCACCTGCCTTGTGAGCGGCTATGCCCAGCCAGACTTGGAGCCCTGGTCCTTCACATTAGGTGACCGTGGTCCCTGACTGAGCAATATCGGAGTTATCATTCCCAGCACGCTGTGAAGCCTAGAATACCCTGAAACCAACATGAGGGAAATGGTGGTAGCGGGGGGAGAGATTTGCGGAACGCTAAGCTATTTCCCACCAATGTTGCTCAACTCAACTTTATTTGACGCGTCTGCCTAATCCTTCCGTTCTGTGCTGTTGCAACTGCTTCGGGGGCACCGCTGCCCGCGCTGACCCTCCGTATGATGCAAGACCTGAAACCGGCCAACTCCGCAAGAGCCAGCAGCTCCAGGCTCGCATACTCCCAGCCTGGCTGTACTGCTTCTCATAGGCACCACCGTGCTGGCTCCAGGCGTCTACGGGAAACATTCACTTCTGGCATGTTTGCAGCTAAAGGTACCAGGCGCCTGTCCCCTTCTCCTGGGCACCTCCATCCTGGTTGCAGGTGCTGGTATGGCGGGACTGGTGTGTTCCTCCCGTGATTCACGCTGTACTGCTCGAATTGCTTTTCTCCTTGGCTCTTCTTGCGCAGCCTCTTGGACGGTGGTGCCAACAATCAGTTTCCTCCGGTGACAAAGCTGGGGGCTGCTTGTCCGAGTTGCCTTTTAGGCCGTGCTTGTGACTGCGCCCCTCTTTCTTGATTGGGCCCTTTGAACCCAAACTCCCTGGTCACTCGCTGGCCCTTTCCTTGATGCACTCTCTCACCCTGCTGCTTCCATGCCCTTCATCTGCTGCCCTTGGGAGGAGTTCACCACCCTCTCTCTAAGGTCGGCTGTGCCTCCCGGTCTCCTGTAAAAAGTACAAACGCACTCAACAAATTTACACATGTGAAGTGACTATGCATTAGAGTAACATGGAATACACAAGAATGTCAAACTTCTTCAGATAATCTGCAATTGTCAGAGATTCCTGGGAGAAGAACTGTAACTGTTTGTGAAATTCAAGATAGTTGGGAATTTACTACAAACGTAGGCATGTGTATACCTCAGTGGATTCCTTTCCATTTCTTGGGAATCAGGCACCATATGATCTTTGCACTTGTGCAGGGGTGTAGCTACCAATGGTGCAGCAGGTGCATTGACACAGGGGCCCAGAGACCTTGAGGGCCAACTGAACCTTGTTTATTGTTGTATTTTACTAGCTGCCCAGCAGTAAAAGGGCTCCTTTGCCTTGCTTGCACTGGGGCCCCCGGCACGCCATGGCTCTTATGGTTCTGCAGAACAGGCAGTGTTAGAAGTTTTCTGTAACCTTTCATTCCTTGATCTTTCAACTAAGACAAAGAGTAATAAAAGCACAATTCACGTGAAAGGGTGGACATTTCTTGATTATTAAATCCTAGACTCCAAGGCCTTTAGGTGCTCTTCTAATACCAAGTTATATGAAAGATTGCAACAAATGGGGGAAACAGAAATTAATTGAAACTATGGAGCAGACAACTGGGAATGCTCCATCTATATCAAGTTTTATTATACCAGTAGTATTTCTGCTGCCTCATCTCTCCAGTTCTGCCAGTTTTATATCACATGTATAAATCTTTAAAGTAATGTTATGAAGTTCAATATAGAGGAGCAGGTCTCTCATATTAGACAAGCATTGGCAATGTCAATAGGTCTGGCATTGCCCTCTAGCCTCTTTCATCTGTCAATGCTTGTTTTGTCATTTTTTTTGCAAAACTTTATTGCTAGAGAAGCTGTCAGGCCCCTGGCAAAGTCAAAACATCTGGCTTATATCTGATGGTCCCTGGATGCTTCCAGATATGCAGTCAGTTATCCATCATCTGTGCACTCAATCACTCATTATTCATGCTCAGTCATTCATTCTTCCACTCATGCATCTATTCATCCACCTGTTGACCCATTCTTGCATTCACCCACTTGTCCATCGACAATACCACACGCAGAAACTCACCAATGAAGAGGCACTTTCAGTTAATAGGCAGAACCTATCGGGTTTGCTGCCCGTCTGTGAGAAGTGTGAGAGGGCTGCCAATTTTCTGCAGTGTGTGAAGGTATGTAATAGTGTTGTTGGCAGTGTGAGACTGCTAGACTGTAAGGAGTGTGCAAGCACTGTTGGTAGTGTGAGACTGCTAGTCTAGAAGGAGTGCAAGAATGCTATTCATAGTGTGTGACTGCTACTCTGATAGATGCGAGATTGCTGTCAGTAGTGTGACACTTCATGTCTGTGAGGGATATGAGAGTGTTTTCAGTAATGTGTGACAGTAAGTGTGTATGGAGTGTGAGAGAGCTGTCAGTAGTGTAAGAATGGTACTCTGTGAGAGCACTGTCGCTATTGTGAGACTGGTAGTTTAAGGGGCACGAGAGGGGTGCCTGTAGTATGAGACAGCCAGTGTTAGAGGGTGCTCATGAAATTGTGAACGGCTGTTGTGTGAGAAATCTAAGAGTGTGGTTTGTAATGTTACTTTTGCTCTGCGAGGAGTGTAAGTGGTGCCTGCAAGGTGACACTGTCAATGTGTGAGGGTTTTAGGTGCAGTTAGTAATGTAAGACTACTACTTTGATGGGTATAAGGGTACTTCTGATAGTTTGTGCCTGCTAGTTTGTGAGGGGTGTGAGAGTACAGTCTGTAATTTGAGACTGCTACTCTGCAAGGAGTGTGAGAGTTCTGGTTGTAGTGTGAGAATTACTGTGTGCAGGGTGTGTGAGTGTTGTTGCTATTGTGAATCTGCTAGCATCTGAGATGCATGTGTGATGTTAGTTGTCTAAGTCAGCTGCTCCAAGAGATGTGAGAGAGCTTCTCATGTGTGCTCTGCAGATGTGTCACATGCAGCACCGGGCGGCCACCATAAGCAAAAATACAGCTACTTGTCAAAGCAGCTCAGTTTGCAAGTAAAACCAGGAGGGTTCAGAGAATGAAAAGAGGAGAAGCCGAAGCAGAGGGGTCTGTAGGATTAGATGTTCTGTGCAGGTCTCATCATGTACCTTCTGTGACACATGTGTTGCACTTTGACACTTGTGGGCTTCTCCTTCTGACAGCCCGCAGTGAGGAATGGACAAGGTAGGCATTACAAAAGTAGAGTAATATTAACTTGCAATTCCTTTCCAGCACCATTGAAGGGAATCCTTCTTATTAGTATTTTTTTATTTCACAACAGATTTTATTGGATTTTTTGCCAAAATAAGGCCCGGGGGACCAAATGTTGATACAGTAGATCACCAGATAGATGGCACGGCATTATTCCCAGTAAGAAAACCAAGGATTAGTAAGAAGAAAAGGAAAAGAAAACAGCAATGAAACATAAACATGTGCACAATACCCTCCAGTGCCCTCCCTGCCCACCCAGCCCACTGCCCATAGTCTGACACATGTATACTTTATGAAGCATGAGAGTCCATGCTGGTGTGCGGCCAAACTGCTGAATTTCAGCTTCCAATTGCATATCAGCAGAGTGTACAGGCTCGAGAATCAAGCCATTGTAGACAGCCCATTGCTGCCAGATTTTGGGATGCTTTTTCCGGGCATCCCCTCACCTGAAACACAATGACCTCGAGGCCCATACAGAAGTCCATATCTTTCTTCCAGACGCCTAGCAACTGTGGATTTGCAGCTTTCCATTGTCGGGCGATATCACGTTTAGCAAGGGTAAGACCAAAGAATAACAAATTACGTTTATATCTACTACTGCCTATCGCCTCAGTGCTATGTAGCAGAAGTAATTTCGGGGTTATTGGAATATCCCACGTGAGAACTTCGGCCAAGCAAGACACAACCCCCTCTAAAACAGCGCCAGAGCCCTGCAGTCCTAAACTATATGTAAGAAAGTGCTATCTTTGGACTCACATCGCAAGCATCTAGGGGAACTAATAAGTCCCATATGCCACAGCCGGTGTCTAGTAAAGTAGGCTCGATGAAGATACTTAAATTGGATTAGTCGCAGGCGAGAGAAGATTGCAGCCACACAAGGGGACCCCGGAGCCTCCACCCAGCCATTGTCGTTCATATCTCCCAGGTCTCTTTGACTTGCTGTCCGGAGGGTATCTAGAGTAGTAGGGCTATTTGTAACAAGGAATTGAAAAATCTTTGATATTGTATGGCAGCCAATATCACCCATAAGGAGATGCCCCTCTAACGGGTTAAAGACCGGAAGGGCTGAGAGAGTACGGGCATATGGGGTCAGGGCATGGAGCAACTGTAAGTATTTATAGAATTGCTATTGGTCATTGAAAATTCAGATTGGAGTTCCTGGAACGATTTAAGAACAAAGCCCCACATCACATCACCCAGAGTAGATATGCCAATATGATCCCACCCCTGAAAGCCCTGTAGCCCCGCTACCTGAGGGGTGAGTGAGTTCCACCACAGTGGAGCCTCCCGCGTAAGGCGACCCCACCACCCCATCTTACGAAGGGATTGCCTCCACACTAGGACCACCACTCTTGTAGCTGGGGGAAGGGAGCCCACATCCGATCTGCTTTATAGGAACTTAATCATAGACGATTCACCCATCGCTCCAACGCATATGCTGGGTCATCTCTCGGGCAATAGCATCATTCATTGATTACTTGCAGATGTGTGGCTGCATGATAGGATTGAATATCTGCGGCAGCAATGCCTCCACAGTAAGTGGATTGGAAGCAGGTGAGTAGAGCCACTCGAGAGGCACCTCCGCTCTTTAAAAACTGACCCAGGACGGCATTGATCTGCCAGAACCATGTGATGGGAACAGGATAGGGGTAGTTGTGTAATTGGTATAAAAGGCGGGGTAGGAATACCGTCTTAAAGATGGCAGAGCAGCCATAGAGGTAAAGAGGTAATTGGGACCAAGCTCTAACTTCGGTCTTGATGCGCTCCGTCAATGGGGCCAAATTACTATCCCATGACACTGCAGCACTGCGCGACAGTAACACACCAAGTTATTGAAAGATGTCTACTACCATGGACAGTCCCATGGCCCATGTAATATCGCTTGGTGACCCCCTCAACGGCAACAACACCAACTTGCTAACATTCATATACAACCCCATCTCCCCAAACACCTGCCTTATTCTTAGGATCTAGGAACCGGAGGTAGCCGGGTCTGTAATGAAGTACAAGACATCATCAGCGTATAATGCTATACGATCCGACACCTCCATGGACCATTCAGAGCCTTGGACCTGGGCATCTATTCTCACCCAAGCAGCCAGCGGCTCCATGGCTATGGCAAATAAAAGGGGGGACAGGGGGCAACCCTATCTGGTGCCACGTCGGATGGGGAACGGGGCTGAAACCGAACCCGCCACTCGAACCGACACTGTTAGGTCAGTATATAGTAGTTGAATGTAGGAGAGAAATCTAGGTCCCATATTGAGCCGCTGGAGGAGTGCAAACAGGTAAGTCCAACTAACAGAATCAAAAGCCATATCAATATCTGCTAAAAGTAAAGCCGCTGGATGCTCCATTCGGTCTACTAGGGCTATAGTGTTATGGGCACGACGAATGTTATGATGAGTAGCACGATGAGGCATAAAGCCAGCCTGGTCTGGATGGACCAGGTCTACCATATAGGGCATCAGTCTGTTGGCCAAAGCTTTGGCCAGTAGCCTTTCTTCTATGTTTAAGAGGGAGATTTGGCCGTATGATGAATGGACCTCTGGGGACGGCCCGACTTAGAGAACACCACGATCTCGGCATGTCACCAATCGGGAAGCATGCATGTCACTTTAAGTGTTTTTTTAATTGTGTCCAGATAATGAACACCCAGTAAAGGCATATAGGTACTGAAGAATTTGCTGGGGGACCCATTCGGGCCGGGGGCCTTTCCAGGGTGCACCTCTGCCAGGGCAGCAGCCAATTCTTCAACTGTTAATGGTGCATCCAGCAGTGTCCTAGCTGCTTCTGAAAGAGATTTCGGGGGCAGGGCATCTAGAAAGTCTGCTATTTGCGTGGCCGTCAGAACCTCTCTATCAGCATGTAGAGTCTGATAATAGCCGGCAAAACTGTTGACTATTGCGCTTGGATTAGTAAGCAGCGTCCCCTGATCGTCCTGGATATTGGGAGCATGAGCTGTCGACAAGGCATTCTGACACAGTCTATGTAGCAGATTCCCGGACTTGCCTCCCCCCTTGATATATCCTGCTCTGGGAGGCCATCCAAGCACACTTAGCCTTCTCCAAGAGCACCCTCTAATACTGCTGTTGGGGTAGGCCCAACTGCCGATGTGCCATCCAGCCCCCGTCTTCCCGACCACGTGTCTCTAGGTCTATCATCTGAGCCTCAATCTGTGATAATTCTGTCACCATCGATTGCGCTCTGCCACACAAATACTAGTGTCTATGCCATGTATGGTGAGCTTCATTGCTTCCCACATAATGATTTGGAGGCGGTTGCTATATTGAGGGAAAAATATTTGTTCACGGGGTGATGTATGTGTGTTATATATGTCAGGTTCTTCAAGTGCCATGGAGACAATCGCCATCGAAACGGAGGGCACCGGGGGCCCTCGAAAAGCCATAGTACCACACTCTAGGTAGAAGCTCTACATCGGAGACTCTATGTGTGCAGCCCATTGGCACGAATAGGTAGCCAACCCGAGAGAACGACCTGTGCACTGTAGAATAAAAGGTAAGGCCTGCGTCAGTGGGATGATAGACTCGCCACATGTCCGCCCACCCCACAGCCTCTACCATGGATCTCAAGCGGGACACCCACATGTCGCCCACTTGCCTGTCTCCCGCCATCTGTCCCGTTCCAGAAACATAACATCATTCCAGTCACCCCCAATGCCAGCCAGACCTCCCGGCAAGGATCCCCATACACCCACAATACGATACACAACAGTTTGGCCAACTGGTGAGGGGCATAGACACAGCCTATAACGATGGATTCCCCGTACATGTCCCAGAGATATAGACAAATCTTCCTTGTGTGTCAACCCAGGTCTTTAGGGCCTGAAAGGGAACCCTGCAGTGTATGAGAATGGCCACTCCCCGTAAACCTCTTACAAAGCCCGACTGATAGGTCTGCGCAAACCCAAAGCGAGCTAAACAGGGGACCTTAGACCCAAGGAGGTGAATCTCCTGCAACAAAAGGATATTGGTCTGTAGCTGTTTGGCCTCACGGAGCACAGCACCTCATCTTACCTTATCTAGACCGCCGCAAACATTCCATGTGACAATATGGATCATCCCTGAAAGAGCAACGGTATTTGTGTCAGCCATCTGGGCGCAAGCTAATGTGAACCAGACTGTCTAGGAGCAGGACACTTGTTAGGAAAGCACCAGAATTGTGCATAAAAAGGTTAACCACAACTTTGTAACCATTCCCACCTATGCTCTCCCATCCCAATACCTTAGCAGCATTGAAGTATCTGTCCCGGAAGGAGCCCAGAGCCGACCCCAACTGGGCTCGCAGCTATGTCCGTCCAATGGATCCCCATGTACCCCATCAACAAATAGTCTCTCTGGAAGGCCCTGGAGTAAGACGAACCAGAGATGCAGCCAATGGTAGTATGCCATCAGTATGCTTAGAAATACAAGTTTTCAATTCGACTACCTTACTCGGCGGCGGAGGCTGCGAAGACCCAGTAGGCCAGACGATCAGCCCCTATATCTTATGAGTGTCTTCAAGTTCCTTTGTGTGGGGCCTCGAGCACCACGAAGAGCGGTACCTGTGACGGCGCTTCTCCTTAGGTTTAGACTTCTGTAGGCGTCGATCACTGGAGGATGAATCATAGTCAAGGAGCTGCAAAGCAAAGTATGAGGTTTAATAGTAACTACTTCATCCGCCCATGCGAACACCTCGTCAGAGGTATCAAAGAACAGAGTGTGGGAGTTATAAACCACGCGCAACCGGGCAGGGAATAGGAACATGTATTGAATTTTGAGGTCACTGGGGTGTTTTTTCGCTGCTGTGAAGGATTGACGCTTCTGTTGGACCATTTTAGTGTAATCAGGAAAGATCATGATGCGATGTGATTCAAATAGTGGTGTTTCCTGGGTTCTTGCCAATTTAAGGATGAAGTCTCTATCATGAAAGTTGAGTATTTTGGCAATGACAGGCCATGGTCGGGCGCCGGGAGGGGGTTTCTTTACCAGATCTCTGTGGACTCGCTCACTGATGAAGCAGGAGGAGAGGGAATCTGATAGCATCCATTGGGTGATCCAATGGGCGAGGAAGATTTGCCCATATCCTCTCTCTCGCAACCCTCTGGAAAGCCCACTAAGTTAAGGTTGTTACGGCAGGCCCGGCCTTCGGCATCTTCTACTCGTGCAGCAAGCACTTTGGTCATAGTCATGAGGGATTTAACTTTTTGTTGCACAGTAGTAATGACATCTTCTACATTAGAAACAGAATCTCAGCCTCAGTGATGTGCTCCACCACCTTCCGGTGGTCCTGGTGCAGTAATGTTACATTAGAACAACTGCCCCAATCCTCACATCCAACATATCCCTAGATTGTGTGATAGCAGCCAACAAAGCACCGTTGTCCAGTGTAGTGCCATGAGCCCCACCAGCATCCGCCCCTACCACTCCAGCCCCAGTGAAGAGATCCATCGTGCTCTGTTCAGATGCAGGCCCAGAGGGTTTGTCTTTGGTCATTGTCGGGACTCTGTAGATAAGTGGGTCTCAACAGCAAAGTTCAAGATCAATAGGGTGCACCTACTGCCCAAGACGTCTGTACAGGGGTCCCCTGGTCAAAATGCATTGGGCAGCCCAGCGAATGGCAGGGGGCAAGCAATGGTCACCAGCAGTGGACGACGAGGACCAGGGGGGGCGCTCCCGACCGCAAACCACACAGAGACCTGGCCCGGCCGCCTCAGCAGTCAGGAGTAAGCCACTCCCTCCCCCTAATTGGCTCCTCATCTGGTAGTGGTCGTGTAGCCACACACCAAAGTTGTTCTGTTGGTAGGCCAGGTGCAGTTTTCAAGCGTCCTCCTCAGGCTGCGCTAGGCCGCTCCAGCCAGAGATCACCAGGCCCGCCGGGCTAGATGAAGCCGTGCAGAATGATCAGGGCACCATCAGTGAGAAAGGTCGGGACCCCCACTTCACCTCTCAGCAATGATGCCGCTGCCTCACCCCGCCACCCATCGGGCAAATGCACTGGCACCCCGCGCGGCCGCACAAAACCAGGCACAGCCCGGGAAGCCTACTAGGCTGCGGCAGATCCGAGAGCTGCCGGCTTGGCTGCAGCCGCCCAGACCCTGCAGCCTCCAACCGCATACAGCGCAAGGCCGTCCGGCCCTATGCGCCAATTGGGCCACCTCCTAGAGCCCGAGGGGCGAGTCCGGCGGTGGCAGGCCCAACAACTCCACTGGACCTGACACAGCCGCCGACTCCCTTAGGGCACCCAGCCCAGCCCAGTGTTGCAAGGCCGATCTTTAAGGCCCCTCCACCGCGTCTGCTCGATCTTGGGCTGCCGCCCACGAGGTCCCCATCCTCTCCCACTCGGGTAGTGGTGTTAGAGGATAGAGGCAATAGCGGCCCGTGGTGGGAGTGCTGCTGGGCGGTGACGCCGATGCAGCGCGCGCAACGAAATTCGTTTTATTTATTTTTTTGTTTACTTACCTCAGTGCGGCAGAAATCTGTAGTTTACTACCCCCCACCCTGCCCCTCCCCCGCGTCACCGCCCGGCAGCACTCCCACCACGGTCCGCTACTGGATAGAGCGCCGCAAATTCAGCAGGACATGGCAGGATAATGAAAGTGGCTGCTGGAGCTTGCCTAAGGCACGTCCGCCATGTGGGACCGCTAGGATATGCCCCTGCCTTATTAGTGATTTTGGTGCAATATCTTTTCTGGAAGTAAAAAGAAGGAAGCATGTTTTGGATATTATTTTTTCACTGCATACAGTCCAGCTTTCCCGCCCTTTCTCTTTCTGCAGCTTCTCTGTTGGTAGCTTTACTCTGCCATTTGTATGGAATTTACCACCAGTTCGCAGCTGGTGTCAATAATGAACAAAGGGTAATAACATTGCAAAATCAGTTCAAAACAGATTTCTTATACTGCTTACGCTATTCTCAATTATTTACACTGGGATCATAATCAAGTGCATACACACGCCTGATACCCTACACAAATCTTACATGTATATGGGGGATTTTGGGCCTAGTATTGCCTCCTGGGGCTAAATGACTCATACAGTGAAGGGGTTGTGAATATATGTCTGACTCTCCCAGTTAAAAAATTGAAATGTAACACTGGGTCTATGGAGTTTCACAAATCCAGAGTATTTAGAGTTTCTCAAATCCTTCACTTTACCAAAACCTTAAAGTCTGGCATGAACGGCTTACTGGGCAAGTGTTTATATTTTCAAGAGCGCAATGTGTCAGAATGGTTCCTCCATCTTCTTAAGGATGCTCCTATACAGTGCAGAGTCTTCTTCACTGAGGAGGTATGACAATATGATAAACAGATCCGCTGTGCTTTCAGGCAAGTCCAATATGGGCAATGTTTACTTTTTATTAGAATAAACCATGCAAACTCCTTCAAAGACTGTATTTTGGACAACAACTTAAGACTATAAGAGATGCATGGAGTAAGAATACCTGGTCAAAGGTTATAGAAGTGAATCATCTGTGTGATTCTTCTTGTTAAATATCAGTATAATGAGTCAGAACCAGTCCATGCCTCAACAAGTATTAATACACGAGTTCAAGAGAGAACAAGAGTAAGAAAATAATTTTTTGGGTGCAAGTAGCAAAGAACTGGAATGACATCCCACTAGAATTTGCATGAGGTGAGGGCATTTTCCTTTTTATGATGAAGCTAAAAATATTTATTTTCAGAAAGTGAGCAAGAGCTTAGCAATACGAAAGTGAAGAATCTGGGAAATCTCTTTGACCCTCAGTCAATTTCTGCCCCTCCAGGTAATGCTGTACCCAAGAGCATCAATTTGCAGATTCTCATACATGAAAACATCTCACTGTTATCTAGACCATGGATACTTATACACATTTGCCCAGGGACCAAAAGGTTTGGTCTGTAATGTGACCGAGGGCAGCAATGATTCCAGCAGGGTGGTGGTCGGAGGGGGTGTCTGACAGTGGGGAGCAAGGTGGGTGTAGGGAAAGCGAAGCATGTACGTCTAGTAGCTCAATTGCACAATGTGAAACCAGAGCCTCTGGGATCAATTCCAGCTTCCCCACTGGACCAAATTGTGTGATCCTAGGATATTGTTTTATTTCACTTTTCCTCCTTTTTCTTCATTATTACATATTAGAGGACCTCGAAATGCATGACTTCAGGATGTGTGCTGTACGAAACCACCTCCTGTGTTTGATTTAATAAACTATAATGTTCCTCAAGTAAAATAGCAACACATGTCACCCAAAGGGTATATCTAACAATTGACTTTCATCTTAGTTAGCTATTGGCATTGTTGTCAGGGTGGGTAAGTGCATGAGTCTTTCTAAATTCATGCTTGAAAACTACAATTTTTAAAAAAAATACTTCACAATGCACTGATATAATCTGATGTACTAAGGAGAAACAGTTCTGCATGTTCAAGAAACACACTTTGTGAATTTAGAAGAGACTTTACCATATTTTTATACATTTGATGCTAGATATCTTTAAAAATGAAAGCGTTCCTAAAGGTAAGTCTTGCCGGACATCCTATTTGCTTCCTTTTTTAACTTCAATTGATCTTTAAATCTTTAAATAAATGTTTGCTCTTAATTTATCATCTTTTTAATGGTAGTGTTGAGTGGAATAAACTTCAGCCCAGTGCTGCTGTTTCCCAGGGTCATGGAGCATGCGGTCCATGGGCTGTACTTTGAGCATCACTGCTCAAGACGAATCACTGAGTCAAGCTGCTCAGAGCCCTGGTAGATGATTGCAACCTCACATACATTGGAGAAGCTCGTTAACAGGCTGCAAAGGTTCCAAAAAGGATGACGTAGCACTCTTGAACCTACAAGGATAGACCACATTAAACCTATCCTGAAAGAGCTCCATTGGTTTCTGATGGAAGTGAGTAAATAAATATATAAATGAATACATATCAACCAATACTAGCAATTAGTGACGCACCACCAACAGACATACGCCAGTGTGATATACAATGCACTCTACAACATACCCTGACATGCCAATTATGTTTACGTGCATAAATAGATGTGAAAATGAACATTTAGGAGAAACTTGTTTGCTGACTATTTCATCACCATAGAGGTCAGAAAAGTCCTGTTCTTTTTTATTTATTTTTTTAGATAAAAAGCGATGAATGCATGTTTGAGGTTGAAGTTCCCGGAATGAGATGTGAGCCTTTGCATAGACTTCCACAAATCCAACTTGAAAGTAGACCACAGAAATGAGGATTGTTCTTCAGATCTGGGCAATCTGTCCCTCTTCTTCTACAGCTACAGATTATTTTTCAGATTAATCATGTAAGACACGTTCGGAAGAGGAGTAAAATGCAGGCATATCAAGGTTATTATAAATCACTATTTCAGCTTCTGACTTAAATTACAGCACAAAACGCACCTCCAGATGAGCATAATCCACTCTACTTGAAATCTATTAACGCCTCTATCACTCTGACATGAAGACTAACATCAATTATTATTTAGAAGCATCGTTTCATAGTTTCATAAGAAATAAATAAAAGATTGGAAAATTGGTTTCTTTATTGTACAGTTAGGTATTATTTGTTTGAAGTAGTTATGTCATACTAAAATGAAATTGCCAGCGAAGGTAAAACTGGTGAAAAGTCTACACTGCCCTTGCCTTTTTTTGCTTGGAAAAAGTTGTTTTTCTTGTGTTTTGCACTATAATGTCATACATTGATGATCTGTGCTCACAAGATATTAAAGATTCAGCCTAAATCCGATGCAGCCATCATTAATCCAAATCTGAGTGAAAGGTTAATCCCTCTCTCCAACCCCCCCCAAACCAAAAAGAATCAATGTTCCCTCCCTGTGGAGAATTCAAGCCTTACAGTATGCGTAAAAGTAACTTAAGTCAACTATAAATGTCATTAAGAGCTAATGCTCCAACTGTGTATCTCACATATGTACATCTCTTCTGATTTATTAGTGAGAAAATACGGTAGGCGCTGTAAGTCTGGGCAGACAGTGTACAAACAGGAGATCCACTGAAAGGTATTGTAATGGGCTTTTTCTTTCCATTGCCAATAGGCTCCAGAGTTGCTGAAGACAGTATGCAAGAGATGGTTGATCCCTGGGTGTCCAATTGAAGGCCAGGGCTTGTTTGCTAGCTCCCATACAGGTCCATAAGACAGCTCTATCTGACTTTGTTTGCTTTATGAATATTGAGAAGCATGGTCATAGGAGCAGTGTGACCAGATCATTTGGTAAGGAATAGGAAAGGATAGTTTTAAGTGCAGCTAGGATCTCTCCCCAATAAGTCTTATTCGAATGCAATCTACCCAAATAAGTCGGAAGTTGCCCAGGTGGCCACAAACCTTCCAGCACAGTAGATTGCTCTGTTGGTAAGATTGGTGGAACCTCTTCAGTTATGTTTACCAGCCAACCATGACTTTGTAATGGCAAATAAACATCATCTCTAAGGTATATGGCGTGTTGATGTAGAATAGAATGGATTGGAGGATTATGGGTACATGTCCGCTACTTGCAGGAAATGTTTCTATTGTTTATAAATTTACAATAGTTTTGAAATCTATGATTCCAATGTTCTTTCCTTGTAGGAATTGTTGCTAGTGGCTATGAATTAATAAACAGTTTTGTTATTTTGTTACAGAAAGAACTTTTCTCTAGATAAACACCACATCTAAGGACAGCGCAAAGGCATGTGGCGTGTAGATGTAGAATAAAATTATTTAGAGGATTGTAGCTTTGTGTCCGCTACGTGCATCAATTGTTTCTATTGTCTATGAATATACAATGTTATTGAAATCTGGGATTTCACGTCCTTTCCTTTTAGAAAGTGTTGCTTCCGTCTATGAATTGATCAAATTTCTGTTATTTCAGTGTGATGGATACAAGGAAATAAATGCTGGATTTTAATTCTGAAAGTCATTTCGTATCTTAAGTAGCATGCGGATATAGAGAAGTAGAGTAGTTCGATATTATCGGGGTTTCGCGTCTCCTGTAAAAGTTCCGAACATGTGCATTTTGAAAATACTGCAAATTTAGGAGAAGTCGTCAAAGCATCTGGCTTTTAAATCTTGATGTAGGACTGGGAAATTAGACTGCAGGAACAACAGAAACATAATACTTTGGTGTGATAAAATTATCATTTAATGTTGGAGAGACCACATTATAGAAATTTGAATGTACTAGATGTGGTATGTGCTCATTAGATATCCAATGGAGGATCATTGTGATTGTTCTTCATTTTCTTCTTGTGCTAAGTTTAGATATCGGTTATTTTGGGCTTGCTGAATTGCAGAAAATGACAGCAGAAGCCATGGACCTGATCATGTATATTTAAGGGAGTGGTTTAGATGGAGAGAGGTTTGTGTTGCTATATGGAGAAGGTGGACATGCTGTAATTTACAGGTGAGGGGAAATATTATGGAAATGGATGAATTTGTGGTTAATTTGTTAAAAAAAGAATTAGGCTTGTTTAGAAGGATTAATTAACTGATAGAGTGGAATACTGAGATGTATAAAGAACTTTGGAGATTAGTATTGTATTGCAATATTTGAAATACTATTTCTTCATCTAAATTTAGGATTATTACCTCAGACTGCCAATAATAAACAGGAATTAATTTGTTAGTGTGGTGCAGTATATATGATGAAAAGTACCAATATATTGTATCCCTGTGACTTAAAGAACAAATGATTAATCGACACATTGTGATTAACAAGATAACGCTATGTACTGAATAGCAATTGTATACCCCTACCGTTGGAGGAATTTGAGCATTCAGAGAAAATCAGAAGAACATTGAAAATGTAATGGCATACCTATTTATGGGGAGAAGTAGAAATAGCGATGATTGATATGAGTCTATTTTTAGGAGGCATTTTTAATATATATCAGCCTGAAGGAAGTACTATGAAGAATGACCTTACAAATATAGTGTGGACAGGAAATACATGTGGAATTAGAGTATAATGGAAAATTATTGCAGATTGGGCACTTGATTACTACGAGATAAGATCTCTAAAAAACGTATATGTATTATATGAGTCACTTTGAGAAACTTATAATATTATAGATTGGATAAATAAATTAGAACATCATCATTGAACTTTTAGTACCTACTGGAGTTAATATGACAAGATAATTTCTGTCATTAGAATATCAAAACCATATTGTGCAACACAACATTGTAGAGAAGCTATTGAGAGAGTTCCAATAAAGAAAAGAGTAAGAGTGATTGAAACACAGACTATCATACAGGTAAGCAGCCGTACCCTGTTTATATGCACACTTGTGGGATCAAAGTGCATCTTGCAGGATGATATGGTAGTAGGGCAATTCAAATTACAATAAGTATTAGTTCAAATCAGTTTCAACTCATAATCAAGATCATATTCTTATATTTATGATGGATTAATCTCTAGTATATCTTGCCTCACTTACACCTTCTGTATATAGCATTTGGTTAGAAATGGGGTCTCTAGTTGTCAGAGGTAGGTACCTTTGTCCAAATAGGGACCCTTGCTTCTAGTCAGGGTAAGGGGGATACACACTTTAGATAACCCCTGCTCACCCCCTTGGTAGCTTGGCACGAGCAGACAGGCTTATCCCAAAGGCAATGTGTAAAGTATTTGTACCAACACTCACAGTCCCACAGTGAAAACACCACAAAAGGACACCACACCAGTTTAGAAAAATAAAATATCTTTATCTAAACTAAACAAGACCAAAATGACAAAAATCCAACATACACAGTTAAAAATATGACTTTCAAAAGGTTTCAAGAACTTGTACCATAGGAAACTATGGATGTGTGACTTTTCACCAAAGTACCTGTAGATGCATCAAATTTCCAAAAGCCAAACAGCCACAGAGTCGGAAAACAAAGAGATGCGACACTCCTGAGAGCTTGGGGAGGCGATGCGACAGTTCTGCGGCACTCAGAGGACGAGTTGTGTCGAATCCAGTCTGTATGGGGAGTGATGCGTCAATTCTTCGTGACGGTTCTGGTTCGCAGGTGATGCATCGGGAAAACTTGCTGCACAGGTACGATGTGTGGAAATCTGGTATGCATCGGCGATCGATGCGGCGTCGTCGAGCGGCGATGCGTCGGTCCTCTTCAGCCGCGATCCCTCGATGCGTCGATTATTGCTGCGGCGACAGGCGCTTCGTCGGTTCTCGCAGCGGCACGGTGATGCGTGGAAATTCTTCTCGCGCCGTGAAGATGCTTCGGAAAAACAGCCGCAAGAAGAGTGATGCATCAATTCTTGTAGTTCTTTAAGTTTCTTCTTTCTTCCAGCTCCCAAACAGCAGCAACAACCTCCAGAGGCCCAAAACTGGCACAGGCACCTCTTGGCAGGTCAGAATTCACAGTAGCAGAGCTCAGGGGAGCTGGGGGTGTAGTCTTTGTGTCCCTGAGACTTCAGAACAGGAGGCCAGCACACTCAGGCCCTTGGAGATCTCCTTCAAGCAGGGAACACAGCACACAGCAAAGTCCTTCTCCTTTCCTTGGCAGAGACAGCAACTGCAGGCCAACCCCACACAGCACACAGCAAAGGGGCAGTACTTCTCCTCAGTCTCTCCAGCTCTTCTCCTTGGCAAAGGTTCCTCTTGAATTCCAGGAATGATCTAAAGTTCAGGGGTTTTAGGTCTAATACTTATACCCCAAAATGTCTTTGTTCTCTTTGTGTAGAGAAGACCTGTGCCCAGCCAAACCCAGTTCTGTCCTCTCTGGTACAGCTTCCTGGCAGGAGGTGGAGACAGCATTGTGGAAAGCAGACCAGGCCCATTCAGGTGAAAGGAAATCTCCTCCCCCTACTCTAAATGCAGCCCGGGTCTATTCAGCCCAGCCCTGACTCATCAGGCTCTCTGGAGCCACTGCTCCTCCCCAGCCCCTGACACTCCAAACCCAGACAGTCAATCCCCATCCTAGCAGAGGCACACTGGATGGCTAAACAAGAAAATACCTACTTTCTAAAAGTGGCATTTTCAAACACAGAATGTAAAAATCACCCTCACTAAAAGATGCATTTTAACCTTCTGAGTTCAGGCATACTAAACTGTATTTTCCTACCTTGTTCCCAGGGGCAGTTATGTTTATAATATGTTATAAACAAACTCCCCATTCTGTCCTATGGGCACAGGTAGCCTTGCAATAGTGAAAAACGAAATTGGCAGTAATTCACTATCAGGACATGTTACACACATCAGCACATGTCCTACCTTTCACATACACTGCACCCTGCCCAGGGGGGTACCTTGGGCCTTCCATAGGGGTGTCCTATATGTGAGAAAAGGGAAGGTTAGGGCCTGGCAAATGGGTGCACTTGCCAAGTCGACATGGCAGTTTACAAACTGCGCACCGGCACCGCGGTGGCAGGCCTGAGACATCTTTTCAGGGCTACTCATGTGGGTGGCACAATCAGTGCTGCAAGCCCACTAGTAGCATTTGATTTATCAGCCCTGGCACACTTAGTGCACTTTACTAGGGACCTACTGGTAAATCAAATATGCCAATCAGGGAGAACCAATCACAATAACAATTTACACAGGGAGCACTTGCACTTTGACACTGATCAGCAGTGGCAAAGTGCCCAAAGCATCCAAGCCAGCAAAAACAAAATCCAGCACAGCATCAAAAAAACAGGAGGTAGAGGCAAAAAATCAGGGAAAACCACGCCAAGAATGCCAGGTCTAACACATTTACTTTTTCTCTTTTATGTCATTGTTTATTCTTGTTCTCCTGTCTGGAATGGACTCTTGTATTTGAAAAACTCTACCTCAATTGTTTGAAAATGACAATAGAGCATGGATAATAACCTGCAGATATTCATGACAACTATAGCTATTCACTCAATGTTGGTAAGGGCTATATTTTAGGGGTGGGTGGAATTTTCTGCTCTGCCCGTGGAATTGGTGGAATTTTGGCCACTCCACGTTAATCTTTCACGTGGAGTTCTGGCCAAGTTCCGCCACTCTCCCATGAGGCTGCAGAATATGCGAGCTGGCGAGTGCGAGAGATATTTTGCATCCCCTAGCTTGATATTTTAACGCAGGTGGTCATCGGCATTCGCTAGCGGTTGCAGTCAGAGGGTTTGCGTTCGAGTAGATTTGCTGCAGCTCGAGTGGATTTTCTACTTGAGAGGCAGCAAAATCAACTAGAATGGCTGTGCATTCCTGCGCAACACATCGTGCTGTTTGTACTGCTAATCAACGTTCCTCGTCCCACCAGGGTGAAATTGTAGCATGAGCAGCGTGAGCTGCATATTTTTGGCCCGTTGTCAGAATTCTATGGAATCTCAGCTTTTTTTGTGACTCCTCAGAATTCCGCAGCGTGGAGGTACGCGAGTTTCACCCACCTCTACTATATATAATAATTGCGAAAAAATAAATATTTTAAACATTTGGTTTTATTTGTGAATACTACTGTTATGATGATTTTAATATAAGCAAATTATTCTACCTTTTGTATTATGATATATATCTTTCCATTTGTTATTCTAACAGTCCTGAGGAAGTGGCATCAAATCAGTGAAACACGTGTTGGCTGTAACCTGTGAGAATCAGCTGTGTTGAGAGATGATCATCCCTTGACAATATTTAAGAAGGAAATGAAAACTCTCTATAAAGTAGAGTATTATTGACCCTACACATGAAATTATTATTTTTATGTGTACTTTTTGACAAAATGATAGCTATGTGTATTCATTTGAAGCAAAGAATGTTCTATATGTGCCCTCATAAAAATGTAATTTGAACAATAAAGAGATTTGTTTATAAAATTCCAAGTTGAGGTATATGTTGTATAATCCCTACTAAAATTTATCATAACTTTGTAGTGGGCTTCCCTTTTTTGTATAATAGTGGCATTCTTGGGTATATCTTGCCTAAGTAATCAAAGTAGTCATGCAAAGCTTCTGATATCTCTGTCCCTAGAACATGCTATTACTGTTTTATAAGGTCAATGAGTAATAGGGTCTGCTTTGATTACGATATCTTAAATAGTGGATGTAGTGCCCTTTGAACCAGCCACTGATGCTATACATTTCTTGAAGGGTATGCGATGTCTGATGGCTGCTTACTTCACTATGGGGTTCATTACCCAGTGCCTGGGTTCAGCATAATTTAATTGTTCTTTCTAATTGATATTAAACTCTGATTCACATGCTTAAAATTATTTGAGTTGCCTATTCTTACAAATGTCCTGAATTATAATACAGCCTCCTTCATGCCACCTATCAAATGAGACCAATTTAAGTGCTGGGGTTAAGTCTGAATTAATGTGAATCAGAATATAAATTGGGACAAGTGGTCAGGTTGTAATGTTTAATCATTGCTTCTCATACTGTGAGAACTGCACCTGCCAAGTGCCAAGGTGTGGATTAAGGGGGCATGAAATAAATAGAGGAGCCTCAGCATTAGGTTTATTTAGACAACATTGAAGGTGTCCCAGCCATTGAGCAACTCATAAGACAGATCAAGATGGCCAACCACTGAACTGAGGTGCCGGTCACTCTCTGGGGTGGAGATCCTCAAGCAGACCGCGATCACCACACGTGCTGAGCATACCTCTCACCAAGAGAGGGAGACGTTGCTCCTCGCCTCAGTGGCCTGGCACCCATCTTATATTGTCTCCGATGGAGACATGGGGCGTCATTCGCGTGGGAGGAGCACTTCTGCCTGTAACCCTGGCAACACCAAGGTAAACTTCATGGGATCAACATTGTTTCAACCCTCAGAATTCTTTAGGTTCTAAGGCTGGGAAGGTGCTTGGCGGGCATGTGACCATCTATGTTGGCTCCACAGCCATGCCTCCCACACTTGATTTTAATGAGCCCATCTAAATACCTGATATGGCACAGGTTGTTAGTGTATAATCTATGGAGGCTTTCAAGGATCTGTTTTTTGATGTAAGATAATCTCTGTAAAGTATTTTAAGTAATTTTTGCATGTAATATTGTAAATCGTGCATGTATGCTTATAAAAATAAAGTAACATCTTTCTTCTGTGCATCCAAGTCTAGGTTGCATCTAAGAAGTAAATTATAGCTAAAATATCACAGTAACCATAAATGTGAAATTGAAAAATGTACACATGCATTCATGCGAATGTGCACACATACTCTCTCTCTCTCACAGTCAAGAGCTACAAAAATGAGAAAGAAAAGACAGTTAGAAGTAGAAGTAGGTTTCAGCCATATAAATTACCCATAAAATCCTGAATAAACACCAACAAAAAAAGATGAAATAAGAGATAGCGAAAAGTAAAAAGCCTATACCTTATGTGACCAAGAGCTGATGCCTTGAGTAATCAAGAGCTAACACCTTGTGAGCAAAAGCAGATACCCTGAGTAAAAAGATCTTATCCCATGTGTGATCTAGTCCAGATACCTTGTGTAATCAAGAGGTGATACCTGTGTAATTTAGAGCTGGCTCCCTATGTAGCCAAGAGCTTACACTATATTTAATCAACTGCTAAGAAATGGTGTTATTTATAGTAGATTTGAAACCCTATGTAACTATAAGCTGATCCCTTGTGTAATCAAGACCTATATACTGAATAACCAAGAGTTGATACTGTGTGTAATCAAGAGCTGATACCAGGTGTAATTAACAGGTGACCAGAGTAAACAATAACTGACAGCGTGTGTAGCTAGGAGGTGACACCATATGTAGTCAAGCGCTCATAAATTGTGTGAGCTATAGTTGATACCTTGTGCAATCAAGAGCTGGTTCCTTACATAACCAAATGCTGGTCCCTTGTGTGATCAAGAGCTACACCTTGAGTAACTAAGAGTTGACAGCTTTGATAATCAAAAACGAAACCCTTGTGTAATAAGGATCTGATAGCGTGTGTAATCAAGAGCTAGTATCTTGTGTATTAAGATATGATTCCCTGTGTAATCAAGAGACAATACCTTGTGTAAGTAACCAAGAGGATACCCTGGGTAATAAAGAGTTTATACAAAAATTGTACTGAGCACACAAAACAACATCAATTAAATCTCCAAATTGAAGTCATATTTATTCTGGTTACTTTTATTGGTTTCACAAATGCTTCCTTGAGTCCATACTTCTTACATCAGTTTAGTCAAAGAGGAAATGTTTTCATAATAGCCACAGAAGGCACATTTTTTCTTAACAGCCAGGATGTGCTTCGGCGTAGTGGCACATTAGCCTCTGACTTCCTCATGGCTTTAAGTAAATATATCTCACATCAGATGCTCTTAAGATCTCATTACTTTGGCACCTTCAAAATATAGTATGCCATGCATTACCAAAATTCCAGTGAAACATTAAACCATAAATAGCCTTATACCCACTCATATTATAAGGTGCATTGCCAAATCACTTTTACATTTATCATCATGTGTTCACAAATAAAGCATAAAGTGCACAAATGAAAATCCGGTTATGAATCTTACCAAAAAATCAATATAAAACAAAAAAATGGCATGGTTTTGGGCTACTTAATAATGAAGAGTGCTACTACCTACTAATTGATTGCCCAATATACCCATGCCTGTATACTCTCCCCAAAATTCACAAGAATTTACAATCTCCACCTGGGACACACATTATTGCTGGCATTGGGGGCCAGACAAAAAGATTGGCAGAATTGGTTGATGTATTTTTATGACCCTTTACAATGAATCTCACATCACACATTCAGGACACAAAACACATCCTTAATATATTGAGTGATGTTGTGTGGGAACCTGGAATGATACTAGTGATTTTGGATGTGGTATCCTTATATACCAAATTCACACATGAGATTGATATTAATGCTTTGAAATATTATCTTAGCACCAGGTTCATAGAACTCATGGAACACACGGACATATTTCTTATGATGACCATTTTGATATTGGAAAATAATGTTTTCTATTTAAAGGGCATTAACGTCAGCAATAAATTCTCTTGGAGAAATCAATCCATTCACCTCTTACATACTGCACTTCTTATAACCCATGCATTCCTTTACACCCATCTTGAAAGGGGCCCACAAGACAATTCTTAGCAATCAGTTTTAAATATATCAAATCATATAAAGCAATTTGTACAATTACATAAAATTCATCAATTTAAAAACAGTCTAAAATTCAATAATAAAAATTTGTTGCACAAAATATCACAAATACACTGTAACAAGAGAGACAACACCTAAGACATACACATTTGTCATTAAAAGTTTGTTAATTTGAAGGAATCAATTGAATAGTTATGTTATCTGAGCTTTTTTCAACGTATAACACATTGTTCCTCAAATTTAACAGAGACGGGCGTCGATGCGTTTCGGTGGGTTGGCAAAGTAGAACCACCTTCTTCAAGACACCAACAAATATTTTTATCCCTCCTAGTGAATATGCAGTGTTTGCCTGCACAGAAAACAGAACATATATCAGATAAAATCTCATGGCCTTACAACACAACCGTACAAAAGTAAATTATTCTTTTTTTTAAAAAATTGATAGTGTTATAAGGTTGTGTTGTAAGGTCATGAGATTTTATCGATATATGTTCATGGAAGATTGTCTAATGATCTGGATAGGGGCTGAATCTATAGCTGAACCTAAATACTAGGACTATGTCCTTCACTTTAAATATAGTCATGCTCATACTGTATTCCTAGATGTGGAATTGCATATACATGAAACTTGTATATGTAGGCACGTGTACAGGAAAACAACATCATGTATTTCTTTACTTCATTCCACCAGCTCACATCGTAGGACCCAAATCAATGCAATTCCATATGGTGAGATGTTTAGAGTGTGGCATAATAGAAGCAAAGAAAAATAATTTTTGGAAACATTACATGATATCAAACATAGATTTCTAAGGAGGGGTTATGCTAGAGATGTAGTTATGATGGGCAGAAAAAAAGTGTGTCAACTTAAATGTACCTTCACATTGAGTAACACGCCATAAATTGCAAAAAACAAAGAGTGAGGCTTGTTACCGCTTACAACCCAGAATCTGTGAAATTGTATAACATTCTTAAAAAGCATTGGCACCTGTTAGTTTCAATAAGATGTTACAACCTTTTTTTATCACCAAACCCAAGTGTCACAATCCATAAAAGCAAAACATTTGCTAATCGGATCAGTCCCAGTTACCCTATTCCTGGGTAACAGAGTTCTTGGCTATCACATATGGATAAAGATATTTACAAATGTGGACACTGCACTATGTGCAAATGGCCAATGAATAAAACAAAAACAATTGTTACGGTAACACAGGGGAATATGAGATCAAGACGCACATTGACTGTGGGCCAAGAATTTTTTTTATGTGAATATTTGTCAATTTAAAAAGTATACCTTGGAAGTACGATCAGAACATTGAGAGAACGTACATTATTGTTAATCATGAATGGAATGTGGTGCTCAGAATGTTCATTTGAACTTTAAGATTCATGGGATTGATCTTATTGTTAATGATGTGAGAGGTGGCAACTGTGAACTAAGACTTAGATGCGTCAGGCTACTTGGATCATGAAACTCAAAACTGTGGATCATGGATTAAATATTGATCATGAATTAAAATATTTCTTGGAGAACTAACAATGTGTATGACACACATGTATAGATGTTGTCATTGCGGGTAAGCTTGCCATGATCAGTTATGTCATCCTCTGTGCCAGTAACGCTATGCTTATTGGGGTTTTTAAGATTTCATATTAAGGACCTGATTTAGATCTCGTGGACGTGTTACTCCATCACAACAGTGATGGATATCCAGTCTGCCGAAGTATCAATTCCATAGGATATAATGGAATTTATATTTTGGCGGAATAAATTGACCGCTGAGATCTAAATCAGGTCCCAAGATTTTTTTTTGATGTATTCCTTTGGTCCATGATAATTATCATTGTATACTTTGTTTTTGAATAGTAAATTCTTTTTTTGTTGTTTTTTTTGTTTATTGGTTTTATTCAAATATAGCATACATTACAGTCTTAAGCTTATAATGACAGACATTAGAGAGAGTTACATATTCATCATTCTTGTCTCGTACAGGCAAAGGAGAGAAATGTAGGGAATAAGTCATTGATAATGCAATATCATGTTATAACAAAACAAGTCCTCATTAGTACAGTCTCATGACACATAGCACATTATAATTGGTCTTTGGGAAAATAAGCTACGATGTAGTAAACATGACATCTATCTCGGAATTAATAGAGAAAAGGACAGCAGTGTTTACAAAAGGTTCATTCAGTAGTAGCACATTATTATCTCATGGCACTTTTCGACACAGTAGTGCGGAGTTTGTTATGAAGGAGGGGAGCAAGAGAAGGGACAAGTCAGGACACATTTCCTATATCAGTACACAATTTTTTTTTTTTTATGACAGAGTCAACATTAAGATCCAAACTCCGACAGTATATCAGATGCAACCTCCGCAGCTCGTGCCAGGAGATAGCTCTGGAGAGGGTCCCATATATCCTTGGGCCTAGAAGCGCGCGGGAGTGTTTCAGCATATGTAGTCAGCTGCTCCTGGCAGTATATTAAGTCATCAAGCCACTCCTTGAATTTTGGGGCTCGCCCCCTACCCCATCTGCAAGCTACTCTACGCTTAGCAAGTAATAGCGATATAGTAATGCAGTGGTTCCTAATCTGTGCGCCGCGGCGCCCCAGTGCGCCGTCAAAACTGGTCAGGGGCGCCGTGAACAGATGCGCACCAATCACACAGTTTGGGAACCACTGGTAGGTGAACACTCCTGTGATGTCGGATATCTCTAGCACTGAGAGTTACAGCCGTTGCTGTCACTGGGCACACACATGAGCATTTCAGCAGCGTCGAATCCTAGCCCCAGCAAATGTTGCTACTTTGCATCTATTAAACGTGAGGCTTTTTCTGCCTGGGTCCGGAAATTACTCATACGCAGCCTCGTCTGTTTCGAAAAGACAGATGCCATGGACACGAGGAATCCTAAGGTTGCAAATGCCTTTTTGAACTATTTTCTCACAAGCGGCTATCTCCACTTTCACTTTTGAGTATGTTTTTTTGTAGCAGTGCGCAGTGAAAGAGGATAACTTCAATAAAATATGAGCATGGTGTACGCAGACTGGTAGAAACATAAAACAGAGTAATGTCTTCTAGCATTTCGAATTTCAGGTTTGCTGCAGAAAGCAGATAGTTTTTATTAATATGCCTTATTAATGAGGCATGATCTACTGAGGGTGTGTAATTGTTAAAGAGACATGAAATACTGACGCAATTTTTTGTTATATAGATGTGCTCTCTACAATCCCTTCTGCCCAAGATGTACCCCATAATTTTTACTTTTGGGCGCCCTAGATTTTTTACCTCTATTAGTGATTGGCACCTACTGAACAGGCCTTAGCCCCTGTATGCTCATTTTAAAATAGCATTCACTTCTCATACAATGTAAGACTGGTTAGCGGTGTCCTGCCCATATTAATAAACAGGACACCATAAATTGGCTGCATACAGCCACTACTATTGGCTTTTTATGGAGGGGGAGTGTGTATTTTTTTTCTTGCATTGCCTAACATTGTTTAAAACTTTATTTTTTGTCAACCGTGACTTTTTAGCACGTGGCTTGGTGCTAACAAAGCAGCTGGGTCCATACAAAGTCCCAAATATACTATTTATGATATATATATTATATTTTGATTAGCAGCAGCATATGCACACACATTTATATTCAATCCTTGTCTAAATGCCACAGGTAAGTCTAGGATCTTCAGATTTTTCCTTTTGTGCATTATGGAGTGATGTTCCTCTACTCATGCCATTGACGGAGTACAAATATTAGGTGTGTGCACAAATTAGGTCCCTGTGATCATTTTGGGCAATTTCTTGTGGTAAATAAAGTTGGAGGTACCACTCTACTATGGCTGCCGCTATCTGCCATATATGCAGATCGGACGGACGCGTTATCTACATGATGCTGCAGCTGATTCTGCCACTGTGGGTTTGGACTCTGGGTGTCTCGAACATACTGATTCACTGAGTGTGCACGGACTTGAGCCCCGCAGCCACTCGGACAGTGCCGGTGCTCGCTGGCTTAGGGGCTCAGGATGAAGTTCGATGAGTGGATCAAGACCCCGATGGTGGATAATGTGCAGTTGCACCAGCCCTTCCACCCACCTGTAGAAGAAACCCTGTGCTTGACTGGCCACCACCTCATCTTATCCTCGGCCAAGACCGAGGAGCTGTGGCTGCTACATGCTAACATTGACTCCATAGAGTAGAGGTGAGGGGGTCACCGTACCTCATAAACAATGTATCTGTTACTGACCTGCATCTTAGAATTAGGTTAATGTTCACCACTGTATCCTGGAAATTACATAAAGTTACCATATCTATGATTTCTCCTGTCCTACTGACTTGGAGCAAAGAAGAGCACACTAACTAAGCACTTGTGACCAAGGATTCAAGCACTATGTTCACTTTCAAAGGAAAGATGCCTTACTATCTTATCTACTAGTGTGCCTACTACAGGACTTGGTTTGCCACAAGCATGCTTTGACTCCTGATGGATTGCTTGAATGTTACAATGCCTGCAGCAGAGTTGCACCCTGCTAGTAACATATTCTCAGGAAAGTATACCATTAAAGTAGCTCAGAGGCTTAGATTTGTGTAGAGATCTTAGAATAATTTGTAGATTATACATTTGAATCCTCAGAAGGTGACTCACAATTCTTCTGTTATAAGATTGGCAAAATCAATACATTTACACATAGTAATACCAATAGGACTGGGCGCCTCTGGAAAATGTAACACGCCCTCTATCCTCACTCTAATTACCAACAAGAGAAAAAAAGTGTCTTCTCCTCCAACATGCTAGAGGCCATTTTTTAAAACAAAAATAGTGAAAAAATTCCATATGGATGCTCCAGTGCTAAATAGTATTGTTTCTGACTTAACTAACCAATTAAAGTTTTTTTATTAAACAACTGTTATATTTTTATTTTGTTACATCTATGATTATAATACCTTCATCGGCCTGAGGCAGCTCTTGCATCCCTCCAGCCGCCCAAAAAAAGTAACATAATGGGGAGCCGCGGCCAGCGGCCAATAGGTCAAGGGAGCCGTGGGTTGAAAAAGTTTGGGAACCACTGTAGTAATGTATCGACAGTATAACTTGGGGACCTGTTCGGTATAACCCAAAAGAGCCATCAGGGGACTGCACTCCAGCGAGACAGATGTCATCCTCTCCAAGGCATCGAAGATCTGCACCCAGTATTCTTGCACCCGCTGACATTCCCAGGCTAAATGCAGGAAACCAGCCCCCGGGCTGTTACATCTCTCACAGCGATCTGTTTCTTTCAATTTGAACTGAAACATTTTGACAGGGGTGTAGTATAAGCGCTGCAGGAACTTATAGTGTGTAATACGTAATCTGAAGCTGGCGGAAATTTGTGCAGTTTGTAGACAACAATATTTCCATTGTTCGTCCGCTATTTCATACCCTAGATCTATGTTCCAATGTGTACGAGAGGCGTTAGGGGACTCTGACTGTTGTGTGCGTATATTGTGATAGAGTGTAGAGACTAAATGCCTCGGTACTGTGGCTCCCAGCATCTGGTGTAGAGGTGCTAGGCTTGTGGGTTCCTGAGGGAATTCCGGAACAATAGAGCGTATTCCCTGACGGAGACAGACATATAGGAAGATGTCGAGGGAGGAGGGTTGCATCTCATGAAAAATGTGGTCAGAGGAGCGAAATCTACCATTATGAAAGAGATCTCCCCATTTGGTAATGTTGGCGCACTCACATACTTTGAGAAATCCCTTTTCTTGAAGTAGGGGCATCCGGGGGTGATAGGACAGGGGTAGCAATGGTGAGTACAGCATGGGAGATTTAAGGAGAACTAGTATGCAATGCCATGCATCAACCGTGCCCGTGATTGGGGTGGGTGCTATGTCGCACGTATGGATGGGTGCGTGCAGCATCCCGTCCAAGGGGATAGGGTCAGCTAGCCAGTGCTCCGCCACCACCTGTGGCATGTACCTAGGGGGATTGATCCAATAATAGGCATAATGAGCTTGTGCACATGTAAAGTATAATTCGAAGTCTGGGATATCGAAGCCTCCCTGCGCGTAGGGTCTCGTGAGTATCGCCCATTGTAATCGAGGCTGTTTATCACCCCAGAACAATCTTATCATTTCTGTGCGGAGTGTCTTGAAAAAATATCGGCCAGGATTATAAGGTATATTCATGAATAAATATAAGAGCTGCGGAAGCACCACCATTTTTATTAAGGAAGCTCGGCCTGCGAGCGAGAGAGGCAGGGAAATCCAACAGGTGACACTGCTTGTGAGACGGTCCATAGTTGTACCATAATTGAGGCGTATTAATTCGTCCCTGTCTCCAGAGATTCGGATCCATAGATAACGCAGGTCAGTATCGCACCACTCCAGCGGGAAATCCAGGGGGAATCTAGTGACCGCGGTCGTTAAAGGGAATATTTGTGATTTCCCCCAGTTGATATGAACCCCGGAGAGTTTCCCAAAAATGATGAATTCCCGCATCAGAGGATTAATATTTTGCTGAGGGTCTCTTACATAAAGGGTAATATCATCCGCATAGAGGGAAATCAGGATTTGGCGTAAGTTACATCAGAGTGCCTTATCCTGGTGGTGCTGTCGCAGCTTGGACGCTAGGGGTTCGATCGCGAGGGCGAATAAAAGGGGGGATAATGGGCATCCTTGCCGGGTGCCTCTCGAGATGGGGAATGCAGATGATAAATGACCGTTTATTAACACTTTAGCCGTGGGGCATTGATAGAGTAATCGTATCCAGGACATGAAGAGGGGGGGAAAGCCCATGCGTTGTAGTACTCCAAGGAGGTAGTCCCATTCCACTGAATCAAACGCCTTGGTGGCATCTAAAAACACTGCAGCCAGTGGCAGTTCGGGAGCTACATTCTGGAGAATGGAGAATAGGGTGCGGAGATTGTGTGTAGTGGCACGCCCGGGGACAAAGCCCGATTGATCAGGGAGGACAAGTTTGTCCATTAAGAGGGCTAATCGGTTAGCAATGACTTTGGCCAATATTTTCGTGTCACAATTTATGAGTGATAGCGGTCTATATGAATCACATGAAACTGGGGATTTACCAGGCTTCAAAAGGAAGTAATAAGCGCCTCCCTCATAGAAGGGGAAGCGTGCCATTCTCCAGGGAGTCTTCATAAATCTCCTTCAAAATTGGGGCCATCAAGTCTATATAATTTTTATAAAATTCGGCAGGAAGGCCGTCCAGACCAGGTGCCTTTCCTGATTTCATCTGCATTATCGCCTCTCGGATTTCGTCGATCTCAAAAGGGGCGCATAAAAACTCCCACTGTGAGTCACCTAACCATCCGAGCGCTACGTCACCTAGGAAGCTGTCAAGCTCAAAATTGTCTCTTCGTTGCGAGGTGTATAGCGTGGAGTAGTGTGTAGTAAATGTTGCAAGTATGTCAGCCGTATCTCGGTGCATCACCTCCCCAGGCCCCAAGACTTCCAGTATGTAGTTAGAGAAGCGTGGCCGCTTTATCACCTCAGCTAGTGCTTTTCCAGGTCGCTCACCCTCTCCATTAAGCCCGGGCGTAGTTTGCGTAGTAGCACTTCACGTAGCTACGTGAAGTACAGCTTCAACTACACGTAGCTATGCAAATTGCGTAGTGCGTAGCTGTGTAGCTTGACTGCACTGTACAATAATTACCAAAAGCAAACTTGTACAGTGCAAGTTAAGATAAAATAAATATCTCTGTCTTTATATGCTAAAAATGCATATAGTCATTTCACTAAAGTGAAAACAAAAAGTTAACAAGCAGTGAGAGAGGTGATGATTTTGGTATCCTCACTAACTTAGGGAGAGAACCAACAACCAAGCAGATGTCTTGAAAACAAAAAGCACATCTTATTGAACGATTCCTCCTAGGACCACCCCAAGCACAGTTATGGGCAAAAATACAATCCCAACCAAAGGCCCTGCAAAGCATTATGGGACGAGATTAGCAGTGGGCAGTGAATATTATAGTGTCCAATATCAAAATAATTCTACAAAGAGCTGCAGTTCAACTAGTCGTCACTGGGTGTCGTCCCTCAAGAGTGAAATGCAAAAGTATTGAAAACCTTTCATGAAGCTTTTGCATTTGACTCGTGAGGGACGACACCCAGTGACGACTAGTTGAACTGCAACTCTTTGTAGAATTATTTTGATATTGGACACTATAATATTCACTGCCCACTGCTAATCTCGTCCCATAATGCTTTGCAGGGCCTTTGGTTGGGATTGTATTTTTGCCCATAACTGTGCTTGGGGTGGTCCTAGGAGGAAGGGACCACCATTGAATCGTTCACATGATATGCTTTTTGTGTTCAAGGCATCTGCTTGGTCCTCCCCCTAGGTTAGGGGGACTCCAAAATCATCACCTCTCTCATTGCTTGATATGTCAAAATTCATTTTTGTGAATTGGTTATATGCTTTTTAGCATAAAAAATTGCTTTATCAAAGCATTTGAAGGAGTTTGTTATTATTATTAAGCCTGGGCGTAGTGCTAGCTGTGTGCTTGACTCACTGCACTGTACAATAATTACCAAAAGCAAACTTGTACAGTGCAAGTTAAGATAAAATAAATATCTCTGTCTTTATATGCTAAAATTGCATATAGTCATTTCACTAAAGTGAAAACAAAAAGCAGTGAGAGAGGTGATGATTTTGGTATCCTCGCTAACTTAGGAGAGAACCAAGCAGATGTCTTGAAAACAAAAAGCACATCTTATTGAATGATTAGGTGGTGGTCCCATCCTCTTAGGACCACCCCAAGCACAGTTATGGGCAAAAATACAATCCCAACCAAAGGCCCTGCAAAGCATTATGGGACGAGATTAGCAGTGGGCAGTGAATATTATAGTGTCCAATATCAAAATAATTCTACAAAGAGCTGCAGTTCAACTAGTCGTCACTGGGTGTCGTCCCTCACGAGTCAAATGCAAAAGCTTCATGAAAGGTTTTCAATACTTTTGCATTTCACTCTTGAGGGACGACACCCAGTGACGACTAGTTGAACTGCAGCTCTTTGTAGAATTATTTTGATATTGGACACTATAATATTCACTGCCCACTGCTAATCTCGTCCCATAATGCTTTGCAGGGCCTTTGGTTGGGATTGTATTTTTGCCCATAACTGTGCTTGGGGTGGTCCTAGGAGGAAGGGACCACCATTGAATCGTTCACATGATATGCTTTTTGTGTTCAAGGCATCTGCTTGGTCCTCCCCCTAGGTTAGGGGGACTCCAAAATCATCACCTCTCTCATTGCTTGATATTTTATTGTCAACATTCATTTTTGTGAATTGGTTATATGCTTTTTAGCATAAAAAATTGCTTTATCAAAGCATTTGAAGGAGTTTATTATACTCCTGCTACGCTACGTTTATTAGTACAGTTATTCACTCTGCTACGTGCAATTTGCGTAGTGCGTAGTAGCACAAACTTTGCATGCTTCGTGAGCGTAGCAAAGTATTATGCCCAGGGTTACTCTCCATACCTGTGAGCCACCCAGTACTTCCCCCTGAATTTTATCCCGCGCGCTGCGGTATCAGTATATTCCGATAGTTTCTCTCGGAATTCATGTTGCGTTTGTCCTTCTCCCCCTGCAGCAAGTTGTGTCTCTAGTGTTCTGAGGTCCTTCTCCAGTGTCCGTAATGTGCCCTGTATATCTCTAAGCACCCCAAAGCTTTTGGAGATGCAGAACCCTCTGATCGTGACCTTAAAGGCCTCCCATAAAGTTTCCACACTGTCCACCGAGCCTTTATTTCTCTGAAAAAAATCTTGGATTTCCTCACCCAACTCACATTGGAAGGCTGCATCCAGTAATGCTGAAGGCTGTAGTCTCCAGCTACACCGTGGTACATCATAACCCGGTGGTGTAAGCATGAGCTTCACGGGAGAGTGGTCAGAAAAGGTCCTAGCTAGATGTGTGACATCTCGTATAGAGGGCCCTAGGCCACGTGAGAGTAGGCAATAATCTATCCGAGCCCAAGTTGCAGCCTGTGTTGTAAAGTGTGTACCCTCCCTTGCACCAGGGTGAAGATGGCGCCAGGCATCGATTAAGCCACCTTCCTCCAGTATCCCCTGTAGGACTGCCTGAGATTTATTATAGTGATGTGATGCAGTGTTGGACCTATCTACTGCCGGATTGAGGGCCACATTAAAGTCTCCCCCCCAGATTATATGGGTAGAGCCCATGCCCACAATTTTTCCCCAGAGGCCAGTAAAGAAGTCAGGAGTGTCGACATTGGGGCCATAGCAACATATCAAAGTAACCAAGTCCATGCCCAGTCGTCCCCATGCAATTGTGTACCTCCCGTATTGATCTATGATCGTACCAGCTAGTGTAAAAGGTGTCCGCTTTTTAACGAGAATAGCAGTGCCTCTTGCATAGGAGGAGTAGGAGGAAAATATCCTATAATCTGCCCATTTACTGGCAAACGTGGTAGTCTGCTGCGGGTTAATGTGGGTTTCCTGAAGCATGACAATGTTTATCTGATGACGGTCTAAGTAAGCTAGTATCTGTCGGCATTTCCGCGGGTCACCCAGCCCTCGGACGTTCCAAGATATTATCCGTAGATGTTGTTTGGTTAACGAATCAGCCGTACTCCCCATTGGTGTGAAAATAATGACAGTGCATGTCTGTACTTTTTGCATAGAGAACAAGAAGATAATCACAATTTTGTCTGTTTTGCTGTAGCGTATACATAATTAAAGTCTTACCAACAAGCCCCCCATCCTCCCCCACCCACTGAAGCATCCCAAACATGCCAGACATGTCTACCCCTCCCCCCTCCCTATTCTCTAAAACAAAAGTCCAATATCAAACAGCACAGTACTATGTGAGTTATTCAAAGTAAAGAAAACGAAAGGGGGATCTCCCGTAAGGGGGGAACTCCTAGCCGGCACACAGGTACCCCTCGCCCTCAAAGGGTAACGAGATGGAAACTTCGACCCCTACGAGGGTCGGAGGGTGCCCGGTGAAATTTATCTAATTTTACCCATCATGCGGCTTAACTGGCTAAAGTATGCAGATATCTCACGATAATGGGATCATGATGCAGTAGCGTCCGTGGCTTCACATCAGCATAACGTCTCTGGTCCCAGTAGTGTGTGTGCGTCTCCTTCACGTTCGAACGATCATTCCATATTCGGTGACGACGATCTAGGCGAGGCATCCGAAGCGATTGCAGCAGCATTTTGGCGCTTGAGATGTTTAAAAAATTCTTCAACTTGTTGTGGTTTCGTGTAAAACATCTGTTTACCTTGATGGGTAACTCGAAGACGGGCTGGATACATTAGGGCATAGTCTATTTGGGCTTGTCGTAGCTTCTGTTTAACAGGAAGAAACTTACGCCTCTCCTCCTGCACCGCTGCCGTGAAATCAGGGTATATGGTGAATGGCACTCCCTCAAAATGTAGCTGTTTCTTTTCCCGTGCCACTTTAAGGGCGATGTCACGGTCCCTGTAATTCAGGAGGCGTGCGATGATGGGTCGAGGCGTGCTTCCGGGTGGAGGTCTCGGGCCCAAAGAGCGGTGAGCCCGTTCTACTATGAAGTGAGGGGAGAGAGATTCCGCCCCCACTACTGCCAGTAGCAACTTTTCTATGTATTCTTCCATTTTGCCCGTATTTGTACTTTCTGGAATGCCTAGGACTCGAATGTTGTTCCGTCTGCTTCTCACTTCAATATCTTCATTCTTTGCAGCAATTATTTTCAGTAGTTTGTCCATTTGCGACACGGAGTTTTGAATGTGAGAGGTGGCGTCTTCAGCATCAGAGATGCGGCGCTCTGTCTCCTTGATGCGCTCTTCGTGGCCATCTATTTTATGGACAATAGCATCCATGCGTGTAGTCATGGCATCCATTTTGTCAGCGATGGCGGCGAGGCCTTGCCTGACCTCCAGTAGGATTACTTTCATGTCCTCGCTCTGGGAAGGAGGTGGTTCTTGCACTAACATTTCGGCGCCACCCTGTACCTCTGTCTGCTGCAGGCGGGCTCTTTTTTTAGCGTCGAAGGTGAGTCGTGGCTGTCTTTCGTCAGGTTTCCCCATTATTAGCGCTCGACAATCTTGTGTATAGTACTTGTCACTTGATGGGGGGTATTTGAGCGTCTGACACCATTGAGCACACTATTTATTATCTTCCCCACTGTGAGGGTTATTGCAGAGACGCTTTACAGGCCGCAGTATGGCAATGTAACCGGTTAGGGAGTAGCCGTCAGACACCACGATGATGCTGCAGGTCTCTCCCACTTTCAATAATGCCCAGTTAAATTTGTGCGCATCTACATGCTCTTCTTTCGGTGGATAAGCTCTCGTGCTGATGATAAAATTTTCCTTGTGCCACTGTGCAGATAGAATGTTCTAAGCGCCTTGCCCTGTAGTGTCTGTCACAGTTTGCCTGTTACCATGGCCTAACTGTGGTGAAATGTGCAGCAGGTTATTGGGACATGCATTAGGATTCTGCAGGGCGCAGGTTTTAACAGAATTTAATTATGTCTATCCCTTCTATAATATTAGCATCCGCAGCGTGTGAGCTGTGTCAAGCCTTGCAGGATATGAACAATGAGCGCCTCCACTTATGGCCGATCCGCCACCCGCGCGGCCTGATTTAAAATGGTGCTTCACCCCAGGAGACTATCTTGAAGGCCGCCACATGGGGATTTGACGTTCATCACCCTCATCCGTAGTCGCCCTCTACGCAGAAATCGCTCACCTTGTTCGGTAGGCACCGAAGTGGCAGGGCAGCACTCACCGCACCTCAGCTCCGGATGAAATCAGCGTGTAGGCCCAATAGCCACGTGGGGACCACGGTCCTTGCGTAGTGTTCTATGCCCAGTGCCAGCTCCGGGCAGCGCGGGACCTCTCGGCGGTGGAAGCAGCAACCTCCGATTTCAGCGCTGAACAGCAGCGGGTAGATGTCAAACCCGCGCCGCTAGCTCCCAATGCCTCGGGCACCGCAGATCAATGTTTATTTGGCAGTTATTGCCATCCGGGCAGGATTATTTGTAGGATATCGGCACCAGGCTGCGGGAGCCTCACTTCAGGATGGCCATTCCGCTCGTGCGCCACCTAGCGGCCCCCTTGTTTTTGACTAGTACTGGGAAGAATGCTGGTTCCGAGACTTTGTCTCTACATGAATTCAGGATTGGAAGTTACAGATATGAGTGATTCCACCCACCCTAGCACATAACACTATGATGTGGGTATATTTAGACAAGTCAGATAGATTTCTTGGATATTATTGCGGTAGGTACCGTTTTGACCACAGCCCAAAAGATTTAGTTTTAGCTTTAAATAAATATATTGTGGACTATACAATTCTGTACCAGACATAGAATGATTGAGCAAGGGCCATTTGATAATATTTTAGGGGATGTTCGTATGGATATTACTTATATTCGTGGTAAAATTAGTATATTCCTAGATGGCTGCTGTACATCATTCCAGAATATAGTAAGGGATGTTTGTAGGTTAGATCTGAGTTAAAGATTCTGAATGCAATAATTAGGGTAGTAGTGATATTAATTAAGATTACACTATCCATGGTTGGTGAGTTTAATTGCCAACACGATTACTGTAAGCGGAATGATTCTACAAGAATAGCAGGATGCCTCAAGATGGCCGCCGGTCACAGGGCCGGAAGTGCATAAAATGTAAGTTGTATTTTACTTTTGTACCCAATTTTGTTTGGGCACTTGCGAAAGTATACCGGTATAACATGACGAAGACAGCTTAAAAAATACAACAGTTTTAAATATGGGACATTGAATGGTTATGGAGAAAGTCGATATGAACATGAACATGTTTTAAGATGGTTGACAAGTTGCCAGCAAGATTAATGAGAGCGGAATGACTCTGATAGAAGAGAAAGAAAATTTAAGATGGCCGCCAGTCATATGCATAAACTCAATGTTGGATTTTACAGCAAGGCCCGGAGGCCAACATTATGCATCACACCTTTTATTGCGCCAAAACACAGCAGCAAAAAAACTAGAATTTAGAACACCAATAAACTTCTAGAACGTTGAACAAGCATATCCAGTTAGAACGTGCAGCCATCTTCCTCTTTTGTTGCTGCTCAGACACAGATAAGTCACTTTTCATATTTGATTAAGGAATAAGAAGATTGAATGATTTTAAGAGAAAGGATGTTTAATGAGTATATGGGTTTTAAATAACAATTAGGTTTTATGGGAAGGTATAGGAAGAAGAAAAATGATTTAGGATAATTTTAATACAAACAGAAGAAATCGATGTTTAGAGTGTACAGAAGCAGGTGATAAGGGAATTAATTCGAGAGGAGAGCCTTTTAATAATTTTTAAGTTTAAAGAATTTGAGGGAAAGAAGCGTTTGGCATCGGCGAAGGATTATCGTTAGTTTGTGACAGTTGAAGAGAGCACGCAGGGCGCGTGGCATGGTAATGCGGAGGCTTGGCTCGAGCTGGCGTCTTCGTTAGGGAAGGAGATTTGTATGCGCTTGCGCAGTGCGAGCGTGCGGCTTTGAGGACTGAAGATTGTCACAGAATGGAGTCCGTAGGCACGTAAACGTGCGACGGCCATTTTGACAAATTGGGAAAGTGTAATTGAAGAGAAGGAGATTTAAAGAGGACATATTTTGGGATGTAACGGAGTCTGACAGAACGCGAGTCAGTTTCTGTCAGACTGCGGTTTTAGGTTGAAGAAAAGGTCGAGTATCGAGGGATTGGCGTAAGAAGGTTTAGAGGGAGTTTAAAAGAGTTAGGTGTTGGATTTTGGTGGAGTGGAATTAGAAAGGTATAAAGAGGCAAACAAAGGTATAATTTTTTGTGGTGAAAGTTTTTATTTGTTGTGGAGGAACTCTACATTTCTAAAAGATAATGGAAAATGTAGAGGGTGGTTTTGAGGAGAAAATGAAGAGCTACATGGATAAAATGTTTGGGGAGATGAGTGCATCTCTGGATAAAAAAATAGAGAATAGTATGGAAAAATGTATGCAGAAGAAGCATAGAAGTGGCGAAGATGAGAACTTTTGGACCACAGAGGAGATGGATGTGGTTGCAGGAGGGTCAGGTCAGGGAAAGAAAAAATCTCAAAAGAGGAAATATGTGGAGATAAAGAGAAAGGGGAAAGAACGTAAGCTTCAGAAGGAATCCGCTATAAAGGCGAAAGAGAGCGCTATAAAGGCGCATAAGGTGAAGCACACAGCGGTGGCTTGTGACTCAAGTTCCTCAAGTGGAGACGTGGAACTAACATGTAGCTTAAGTATAGATGAGTCAGACGTAGAGGAGGTGCCTCTTAAAAGGAGGAAGGTGAGAGAGAGGGAGATTAAAAAAGAGGAGAAGGATATCATTGACCCTCAGGGTGAGCAGATGTTTGACCCTCTATTGATTCAACATCCACTTTCTCCGCAATGGACCCCTGTGGAGCACGTAGCCCAATACGTAAGGTATTGGATTAGAAGGGAAATACCGAAGGAGGTGAGGACTAGGATGAGGAGTGAATGTCCTAGACCAAGTCTTGAAAGTAAGGTGGCATACACACCTGAACTGGACCAGAGAATGATGGCGTTTATTATTAAGAATGGGAAGGACCCTAGAAGAGGTCTTGAAAAAGGATTGAAGTGGTGTCAGGACAGACTCCTGGATATATTAGGACCTTTTACAAAAATCTTTGATATGTGCGAGGAAGCACATTCAAGTAATACGGGGATTGATGTGGCTGAAATGCGCCAATGGGTCCAAAGGGCTATTTGCCTTCTTGGTAATAGTAGAACGAAGGAAAAGTATTCTTTTTAAAATTGACCCAAAGTTAGCAGATCTTGCAAACAAGGAGCCAGGGGAGCGAAGTGATGGCTTACTTTTTGGGGACGATTTCGTGAAAGAAATGTCCAGATATGTGGGTACTTTTAGCTCACTAGAGAAGGCGCAAAAGGACATGAGAAGAGTTTTTGGCATGGCCGGGCGAATGCGGGGTCGGTTCCCCGGCCGTGGGCAAGGTGTTTCTAGAGGGAACTTTGGAAGAGGATACAGACCTTATGGCGGAGGATTTGGTTCAAATACCAACGGAACGAGATGGGGGCAGGGAAGTTTCTTCCCGCAAAGGCAAAGAAGTAGAGCGAGAGGCATGCGATCAGAGAGGCGGTCAAGGGGTACCTCAGGTAAGCAGTTTACAAGACCCTATTTCTATCCAAATAAAGTTGGGCGGCAGACTAGCCCATTTTGTTTCGAGATGGAAAGAAATTACTCAGGATCCATGGGTTTTGGAAACGGTGTCTGGTTACAGAATAGATTTCATACAGACTCCAGTGCAGGAGAGGTCTCAGAATATTCTGAGGTTCTCAGAGGAAATGGAGGACATGGTGACAAAAGAGATAGAGGCATTGGAAAAAAAGGGGGCAATAGAACCGGCAAGGAAAGTGAGAGAAGGTTTCATAAGCAATGTATTTTTAGTGAAGAAAAAAGGGAAAGGTATGCGACCGGTAATCAATCTGAGAGAGTTGAACGATTGGGTTTCTTACAATCATTTCAAGATGGAGGGCATCCATATGTTGAGGGATCTGTTGAGGAAAGGGGATTGGTTGACAAGGTTGGATTTGAAGGATGCCTATCTGACTATTCCTATGTGCAAAGAACAAAGAGATTACCTTCAGTTCAGGTGGAGGGGAAGGTTTTGGAGGTTCAGGAGTCTCCCGTTTGGTTTGAGTTCAGCCCCTTGGTGTTTTACAAAAGTAATGAGACCGGTGGTAGCTTGGTTGAGATCAAGGGGAATACGTTTGATTGTCTATCTGGACGATGTGTTGATTTTGGCGGAAGAGAAGAAGTTAGCAGAGGAGCAAACGGAGTTTGCAGTAAGGGTTCTGGAGGATCTAGGTTTTGTGGTCAACAAGGAGAAGTCTTGTGTGGAACCTCAGCAGGTGATGCAGTTTTTAGGTTTTCAGATATTGACGTTGGATTGTGTGTTGAAGTTGCCTATGGAGAAGGTGAGGAAAATCAGAAAGGAGGTGAAGAGAATAAGGAAGGCGGAATGGATTGCCTTGAGGCAGTTAGCAAGGTTGCTGGGTCTGTTATCTGCATCGATTCAAGCGATCTTTCCAGCTCCTCTTCATTACAGAGCATTGCAGAGGTTGAAGGGTTATCATTTGAGAAGAGGGGCGAAGTACTCACAGAAGGTGGTGCTGGATCAGGACTCAAAGGAGGAGTTGAGTTGGTGGTTGATGAGTCTGGAAGCCTGGAATGGAAGGGCAATCTTTGGAGAGATGCCAGAAGTAGAGATAGAATCAGATGCGAGTCTGCACGGATGGGGAGCACGTTGTGGGATGGTTTCAACAGGGGGACAATGGTCAGAGAAGGAGAGAGAGATGCATATAAACTACCTGGAGTTGTTGGCGGGATCTTTTGCAATAAAGAGTTTCCTAAAGGATCAGGTGAAGTGTTGTGTCCTGTTGAAAATGGACAACTTGTCTGCAGTGAGATATGTGAACAAGTTAGGGGGCCCGAGATCGAGGGGTTTGGCGAATCTGGCAAAAGAATTTTGGAAGTTTTGCTTGGAAAAGGAGATTATGGTTCAGGCACAGTATATTCCGGGGCAGAGCAACGTAGAAGCGGATTGGTATTCAAGATAACTCAGGGATGTGAGCAATTGGAGGTTGAGCAAGGAAGTGTTTATGAAGTTACAACAGAGATGGGGTCCGTTGCGAGTGGATCTTTTTGCGGACAGATTGAATTGTCAGATAAAGAACTTTTACAGTTGGAGACCGGATCCAGAGGCGTTAGGGATAGATGCTTTTCTGCAGGATTGGAGCGTAGGAAGGAATTATGCGTTTCCTCCCTTCGCGTTGATTCAGAGGGTGTTGATGAAAGTAAAGAGGGAAAAGGCAGAGTTAGTCATGGTAACGCCATTCTGGAGAGCTCAGGTATGGTTTCCGGATATGATGAGTTTGGTAATGGAGGATCCAGTGTTGTTGCCAAACATAAGAGAGATAATCCAGGATCCGGAAGGGAATGTTCACGAATTGGTCGTGTCAGGTCAGTTAAGGTTAGTGGCTTGGCTGATTTCAGGAGAGTATGACAGGTGCATGGATTATCAAAGGAGGCTGAGGACCTTATCGCTGAATCATGGTCTAAGGGAACATCCAAGGTTTATAGATCAGCTTGGAGAAGATGGTCTGGTTGGTGTGTTGAGAGGGATTTGGATTCCGTATCAGCACCTTTAGTGGAAGTGGTGAATTATTTATCAGAGCTGTATAAGAGTGGTCTGGCATACAATACTGTTAACATAAGCAGATCAGCAATTTCAGCAGGACATGTTTTGGAGTGTGGTTTGCCGGTAGGGCAGCATGTGTTGGTTAAAAGATTGGTTAAAAGCGTTAGAGTAGCTGTACCTCCAAAAGCTAAGTATAGTGTGCTCTGGGATGTTTCAGTGGTCTTGAAGGAATTGGTTAGTTGGGGTGTTAACTCTTCTTTGGAGCTTAGGTTCCTATCTTGGAAATTGACCATGCTTCTCTGTTTGGTTTCTTTTAGAAGAGTGTCAGACATTAGGGCTTTAAACGTGGATTCTAGGTATTTTCAGCCAGAGGGTGTATATTTTGAGATCAGGAGAAGGACCAAGACTATGTCTAGGTCAATATTTTATCCTCTTTTGGAGGGGCATGATAATTTGTGTGTGGCCGGTTGTCTTAGGGAATACGAAAAAAGGACTGTAGAGCTGAGGCAGGTTGGTTGCTCTCAACTTTTGATTTCTTATAGGAAGCCTTTTAAGGCAGTGTCAACACCCACGTTGGCTAGGTGGGTGAGAGAGGTTATGTCTAGGGCAGGAGTGGATGTGAGTGGTTTTGGTGCACACTCTGTTAGAGGGGCTGTGGCTAGCAAAGCAGTGATGAGAGGATTTAGCTTAAGTGGGATTATGAGAGCGGCAGATTGGTCGAATGATTCAACGTTTAAGAGGTTCTATTTTAAACCGGTAGAAAATGTGTTGGAAAGAGTTTTAGATGAACTTTGAACATGCATAATGTTGGCCTCCGGGCCTTGCTGTAAAATGCAGATTTGCCACAGTTTTAATGGGTAGAAAATCTTGATTTTAATAAAGGCACGGAGGCTAATATTATCCCTCCACTGAACCCGCCCTGTTAATTAATCGTTTGTTTTTTGTATGCAGGATGAAGATGGAGGGTCGGTCAAATGAAGCTGTTTCTGGAGGATTCAGAATCGCTTGGAGTTTAAGTAATGGATCGTGTTTAATGTTGGGACTTTGTTTAATCGCAGCACCTAAAGAGGAAGATGGCTGCACGTTCTAACTGGATATGCTTGTTCAACGTTCTAGAAGTTTATTGGTGTTCTAAATTCTAGTTTTTGTTGCTGCTGTGTTTGGGCGCAATAAAAGTTATGATGCATAATATTAGCCTCCGTGCCTTTATTAAAATCAAGATTTTCTACCCATTAAAACTGTGGCAAATCTGCATTTTCCTTTTGTTCCAAATTATGTTTGGGCATCTATCATATTATACGGGGACAACACAGAGATGATGCGTAATAATATATAGTACTTATAAATATGGGATATCTAATTGTTGTGGATAGAGTCGATATGAACATGAGTTTGTTCTAAAATGGCAACCAAAGTTCACCAGGATAGAACACGTGACCTTTCACATCCTACACTATTTAAAGGTAATTCAAAATGGTGCTTGACTACTACAGCAGAATTACACATGTGAGGAGTACTCTCCGGCATTAAGGACACAAAGTAAGTTTTGATGAGGATAAGCTAGAGTGTTGTATTCTATTTTATCTGTGGCAATGTCGCTAATTCTCTCTTTTTGTACACATGTTAGCTTTCTACATAGAATACTTGTGTATTACTGGCAACGCTCCCGTAATGGGGCTGGTTTTATTTTACTTAGTGTACTTTGTATATTCTTTGAGGAAAAGGGAGGAGTCTTGTTGTAAATTTATCGTATCGCTAATAGAAGTAGATGAACTCTAACATACTTGTTGCGGTAATGATATTGTTTGTATACAGAATTATTGAGGACCCCCGTAGCGGGAATCAACTTTACTTTGGTTTGATTACTTTGTGTATTTTTGCTATAAATGGATGACTCCTGTTGCGTACATATATCGTAGAGCAAATAGATGCAGAGTACCTCTAACATACTTGGTGCTGAAATGTTTATGTTTATGTACAGAATTACTGAGGACACCCATAACGTGGTGCGTTTTACAGACGTATTTTTATTTGCATAATTGTTGTGCAATGAGAAGAACCTCTTGTTGCCTTGTGCTGTACTTTCAAATGTGAAAAAGAGGAGTACTTATTTGTGTGCACTGTAAGACGTGTTCTAGTGGATGTTATTTGAATATATTTGCTAATAAGCATTGTACCATAGGGTAGCTGATTTACTCTCATTATTATTGTATTTTGACTTTCAATATTAGTGCCATTTGGTGTTGGGTTGGACTTTGAGTTTTAGAACACGTACACATTTATGTATATGCTTGTGGAGGAAGGCTGTATTGTTATAGATTTACTTACAATTTTGCACAAGACTGGTTGGGATTACTCCACCCTACAGCACAGAAGAACTTATTACTGATCTACATTAAGTAGATGAGACTTCATTGAAGATTTTTCAAGGTACAATATCATATAATTTTTGCATTGATCAGCATGTTTTTCACTATAGCTTTGGTCTAATTTACTTGGTGCCAATGGATGAGCATACAGCTCTGAGTTTAACACTTTGCATTATATATGGTGTGTTATCATTTGTGCATTTTATGTTTTATTTTTGATCACATGATGACAAATGTGAAAGTGATTTGGTAACATACCTTATTATATGAGGGGGTTTATGGCTATCTACGGTTTGATGTTTCACTAGATTTTTGTTACTGCATGGTATACTATATTTTTAGCACCTATCGGTGGGTGAAGGTAGCAAAGTTATCAGATTTTAAAAGCATCTTATATGTGATATATTTACTTATAGCCCTGAGGAAGTCAGAGGCTAATGTGCCACTACGACGAAACATGTGTTGGCTGTTAGGAATGTGACTTCAGTGGCTATTATGAAAACATTTTTTCTATGACTGAACTGATGTAAAAAGTATTGTCTCAAGGAACCACTTGTGGAACCAATAAAAGAAAAATGAATGAACATGACTTCAATTTGGACATTTCATTAATGCTATTTTGAGTGCTAAGGACAATTTTTGTATATTGCTGAACCTTTTGTGGGTTGCATTAGGGTTGATAGGTGGCCAGCTCTTGCCGTTGAGCAGCAAGTTTGTCAGATATACCACTAAAACTACCCTAGTACATTAAGTAGGGCGCCCGTTTACCTGGCCACTGTGCATACTAAGTATAACTAAGAGTTTATACCTGAACTCATCAAAGAACTGATATCTACCTTGCTCTCAAACGAATTTATGAAGCAGAAATCTCATCTGGAAGGGGCAACATTTTGAGTTCTTCAAAACTGTGTGAAAAAAGAAAAGACGAAGATGGATTAAGAAGGTTTGTACTGACTTGGAAAAGAGTCAAAGCTATCACATTAGAATAAGAAAATTGCTTGCAATATTAATTCATGAGAACATAATCCATTACTTATTGTTTCATTAAAAGAGATTTTAACAAAAGATATATTGTTTTTGTTTTGTTCATCAGACCAGACCTTCTGGCTGATAGATGGATGGTTGGAAAACAGAGGGAGAACTGTGAATGGAGAAAACATGTAAATGGAAAAAGAATAGCAAATGTCAGATATAGGGTAAATCGAGAATGCAAGGTATTTGGAGGATGAGTGCTAAATTGAGATTTTTCCCACCCAGGGGAGAAAAAGCGCACCCCAGGCACAGACCCAAGCCACATCATGCACATTGATGCTCAATAAATATGGGGAGCACACTTGGGTGCTAAACCCCAGAGCTGAGCTTCCAGCAGTATGAGAAGAGAGAGGCTGGGGGGCAGAGGATCAAGCCACTGACCTCTGAGGAATCCTCCATTAAAATCAAACCAAGAATTTGGATGGACACTGAGCTGTTTAAGAATGTCAGTGAGGTGTGGAAGGGTGAGGCTTAAGACTGCCACAGAGGTCTGGAAAGGTGAGGCTCAAGACTGCCGTGGAGGTATGGAAAGGTGAGGCTCAAGACTGCAGCTGAATTGTGGAAAGGTGAGGCTCAAGACTGCCGTGGAGGTGGAGAAAGATGATGCTGAAGACTGCCGTCGATATGTGGAAAGTTGAGGCTCAAGACTGCCATGGAGGTGTGGAAAAGTGATGCCCAAGAGACTGTCGCAGAGGTGTGGAAAAGGGAGGCTCAAGACTGCAGCGGAGGTGTCGAAATTTGAGGCTCAAGAATGCAGTGGCGGTGTGGAAAGGTGAGGCTCAAGACTACCACAGCGGTGTGGAAAGATGAGGTTCAAGACGGCCACAGAGGTGTGGAAAGGTGAGGCTTAAGACTGCCACAGAGGTATGTAGAGGTGAGGCTCAAGATTGCCCAGAGGTGTGGAAAGGTGAGGCTCAAGACTGCCACAGAGGTGTGGAGAACCGAAGCCCAAGACTGCCACAGAAGTGTGGAAAGGTGAGGTTCAAAACTACCACAGAGGTGTGGAATGGTGAGGCTCAAGACTGCCGCGGAGGTATGGAAAGGTGAGGCTCAAGATTAACGTGGAGGTGTGGAAAAATGAGGCTCAAGACTACCACAGAAGTATAGAAAGGTGAGGTTCAAGACTACCGCGGAGGTACGGAAAGGTGAGAACAAGGTTCTGTGTCTGCAATACAAGCGAACCCTATGCAGTGTAACAGCACACGCTTCATTGCTATTGGGTATCCCAAGTCAACAACTAGATGAACACTTCACCTCCCTAAAAGGTAGTGAGGCCCCTGGCCATGGAAAAACCAGGAAGAATGCTCATTGAGATGAACGTTTCCTACTGACAAATGCAATGACCTGGAGGTCAGGAGTTTTGAATCCTGGCAACGTAGGCTCAAGCTTCCATTCTTCTGGAGTCAATAAGGGGAATTCCATTATTTCAGTGACAGTAACAAATATGTTTTGCACACAGACACAACAGAAATGAGCTATAAAATGCTACACAAAAAGCTGTTGTTATTAGTATGAAAGGATGTCACTCCCTCCCTCCATGCTGGGTCTGGATGGTAAATCACTACACCAAGTCAGGGCACAGCAGTAAATCTCACCAACTGTGGGTCTCAGGTAGGACCTACCACCAATGGAGAGTGTACAGGTATACCTACTGAGTCAATGTATTGAAACACGCTGTGCTACTACAATTACGTACATTCACACATACATACTACGTATATCACCAGTGGTGGTTTTACACCAAGATAATACTATGAGTTTGCTTACTATTGCACCAGCAGATGTCATATTTCCTCTAAAGGCATCAAATATGGCACTATTGCTGGTCGGGGTGTTGTATAACATCACCTGACATTGAGCTTTGGTGGTACATACAATGATAACGTCAGTGAAGAAGGTGCAACGATCTACAGGAACATAAAAGCACCTGTCACAAACATTCTAAGAAGTTTCCATGAAAAAGGGTGACGCATGGGGATAACTCCAAACATAGAATCTCTGATTCTCTGAAAACATTCATGTAAAATAAATTATTCTCCAGCAAAAAGCTGAAGATGCATACTGAGGCTGGTGCATGAATAAGGTAAGCGCTGACGCTTTGAAGGACGACTCCTCTGATGTTTTTAAACAGAGTCCCAGCACAGCACTAAAGACCACTCCCTGGAAGAAGTGGAACATCAATCAGCTTGTGCTTTTAATGTGAATGTTCATGTAAGCTGTACGTTCTAGTTACAAAGCCTTCACTGTTGCTGTCCCTCCATGTTAAAGGTTTCCATGGAAGCAGCTGTGATGAATCTGAAAACTGTGAATGAAAGGGTGCAAATGCATGCATAGCCCAAGTTGTAGAAATAACCACTCGTAATTTTCAATTTGATAGACATTGTAAACACACTGTTAAGGAGTTCAAGTATTTTTCTTTAATTTCTGGGTTCCATATCAAATTTTCTATGCAGTTTAATTTTAGAAGTAGAATATTCTCTTCTTCAGTGTGAACTGTTAAGTTATGACTCTGGCACTTTGAAGATTTATAAGGTTTATTCTCAGCTCAAACCCCCAGCATCAGCAAAGCAGCACTTCTTCTCAACTGCCTTCTGTCATCCAACCACCAACCAACGTTCCCTCATTCCATCCCTGACTATAGGACATTCTCTAATTGTTAAATCAGGAGGAGGGAGAGAGAAGCGGGGATTCATTCGGCTTCCGTTGAATACAGTAAAAAAATCAATGGAGAATGAATCACATGTCCTGTTTTTCACCAGGGTCTTATGATCTCATGCTTTGGAGACCCTCATTCACATTAAGCTTACGGAGCGGTATATGTTTACTCTCCGCTTTGTTAAATAAGTGAATAGCATCATCATTGGATCTTATCCCTTGAGTGCTCAGTTCTCCAAGTGATCTTCAGTCCTCCACCCGGAGGGAGACTGTCTGTTTTTTTTGACAGTTGTGATTAGAGAGTGGAGAAATATCTAAAAAAGGTTGAGTGAGATTAAAATTGTCTCCATTCCTTGGTCTGGTCTTTTATTCACAAAGGAGCAAAGTTAAAAGTGGGTGGGCGGCACTGTTGTGGAAGAGTTACTGTTCCACTGCACCTGGTCTATGGTCGTGGTTGGTCGACATGTTTCGGCCCTTGGTAGCCTTAACGGGGCTGCGGGCCTTCTTCAGGACCAATAGGAAAGGTAGGCTCCTTTGAGGTAGCTAGTGCGGTGAAAGTGTATCACTTACCCTTCTTCAACAGTGAGCTCAATTGCTCTGTTTACTGTGAGCCCAATCGCTCTGTTTTCTGTGTGGCGTATAGGTACATCTTTTATCTATAACTGGAAAGAATAAAGTAAAAGATAGTGTGCACGACATGGCAGAAAAAATACATTGCATTGTATGTATTAGTACGATTTACATACAGTGGGATGCCAACAAAAACAGTGTGCACAACATAGTGGAAGAATACATTACATTGTATGTATTGGTGCATTTAAAAATTTATGTGACGCCAATCTGATGGTCTGTGATACTAACAATCTCTGGGTGCAGCTGCAACTACAGTGTATTTATGCATCGCCTCACCATGACAAGACAATTTCCAGAGGGCATCAGTTTAGGCAAGACTTGCCTCCCCTTTTAAAAAAAACAAGTGCATTCTATGCATTCATTAGAAATAGCGCATCGCTATATTCTTAAACATTATGAGCCACAACCAAAAACAAACATCATTGCAACCATCTCAATAAGATCCTCAATACAAAGCGATTCATATAGACATGTCCCCCTTATCCATAGAGGGAATCCAGCTGCACCCAGAGACCACACTAGCTACCTCAAGGGTAGCTTACCTTTCCTATTGGTCCTGAAGAAGGCCCGCAGACCCATTAAGGCTACCAAGGGCCGAAACATGTCGACCAACCACGACCATACACCAGGTGCAGTGGAACAGTAACTCTTCCACAACAGCACCGCCCACCCACTTTTACCTTTGCTCCTTCCTTTGTAAATAAAAGACCAGACCAAGGAATGGAGACAATTTTAATCTCACTCAACCTTTTTTAGATATTTCTCCACTCTCTAATCACAACTGTCAATAAAACCAGACGGTCTCCCTCCGGGTGGAGGACTGAAGATCACTTGGGGAACTGAGCGCTCAAGTGATAAGACCCAATGATGATGCTATTCACTTATTTAACAAAGCGGAGAATCAACATAAACTGCTCCGTAAGCTTAATGTGAATGAGGGTCTCCAAAGCATGAGCTCATAAGACCCTGGTAAAAACAGGACATGTGATTCATTCTCCATTGATTTTTGACTATAGAACATTCTAACCATGATAGATATCCATGGTAACCTCTCCGATGCCCCAACAATGCCCCGTGCATCAAACACAACACATCTCCCCCCTTTAATTAAAAAAAAACAAAAAACACTCTAAAGTGGAACATAGATACGACACTCCCCCCAGAAGAAAATATAGAAGAAATAAATGAAGAATATAAGTACGGAATACGGAAAAAATTGGGACTGACACAAAGGAATAAGTCTCTACTTCCCTATTGCTACATAGACAATAAAATGCCTAGGTTTCACAATAGGTCTTCCTGACCTAGTCACTTTGGCCTCAGCACTATGACTTTTTCTTCCAATACTCCTATCAGAAATTGTAGCACCAGAATCCTGACGTCTCCTGGTCGTGATGGGTTCTGCAGCAACACACTCTGGACTTATGTCATCAATTCAATCATACTTTCTTGGCTCCATTTCACACTTCTCCATCCTCCCACCATCACTGTTGTCCTTACATCTGGCCAATCTTTTAGCATGCCAAACCTTGCCATCCCTTAACAATGCAGAATTTCATAATATCGTTCCCCCCTTTAAGGTTCAGAAAATCTACTTTCCCCTTTCCTGACCAGTCTTCCTTTTTTACTCTTACAAAATCCCTAATCTTGGGATTGACTTCCTTCACACCATGTAGGGTATAATACCTTTGTTTGTATTTTGACTGGCTCATTTGCATCAGTTCCCTCACCTTAAAAGGTGACCACACCACCTTATCTGTCCTACGTAACCAGCACATTTTGTCCTTAGTGCGGGGATTCCTCCCCTTCATTAATTCAAAAGGACTAAATGCAGTGGAGTCACAGCGAGTAATCCTATAGACACCAATGGTTTTGAACACTTCCTCTTTCCAATTCGTGATATTGCTGTCGGCCAACTCAATAATGCCCATGATCACCCTGTTGAACCATTCCATGCATCCATCACCTTCTGAGTGATAAAGGGAAGTGGTCTTGTGCTCTATACCTGTAGTTGTCATGAGTCCTTTAAACAAATCTGACAAAAATTGGCCTTTAATTTCCGGCCACTTGGAAAAATGGTCAATGGCCACTAGAATTAATTTGCTCACACCATCCTGACCCTGAATAGGGCCAAAGATATCCACACCTATCCTCTCCCATGGCATGCTAGGAATCTCCGCAGGATGGAGTGTCCCTCATGGCACAAACTAATGACTTTAGCATGCAATATACTAGGGGGAATTAACTTACCCCCTCTCAAAAGAAATTCTTCCTCCACCGACAATTCATTATTTACCTCCCAAAATATATTTAAATCCTTTTACATTTGTTTCTTGTCCGGCCACCCTTCTTTTGCAAATTTCATGACTTTAGTAAATACTGAATCTTGTTTGTGAAATTCTAACCAAGTTTTTGTATCTATGCTCCTCAGTTCCTTCAGTAAAATTAAGACTACTAACCATTCATCCCATTCACTGATAGTCCACTCTCCTGCAGGTAATGGCATCCTACTTAAAAAATCTGCAATTTTATTGCAAGCACCAGGGGCATATCGCACCTCATAAACATAATCCAATAACTGCATAGATAAACGGGTGATCCAGGGAGAAACATTACTAAGACGCTGAGATGTCAAAACTTTAGTCAAAGGTTTATTATCAGTCCTCACTAACACTTTAGCGCCCCAAATGAACTGCCTGAAATGCATAAGGCCTCATACATACCCCAAAGTTCCCCTTTCAATTACGGAGTTTTCTCCTCCACAGGGGTCAAAGCTCGCAGTCAAAGGCTACAACCTGTTCTGTACCATCTTTTTGTACCTGGGACAATACCGCTCCTATACCTTTGCTGCTAGCATCAGTGGTGACAATACTGTTGCAGTTAGGATCAAAACCTTGCAATGCAGGTGCCTTACAAATGTCTTGTTTAATGCTGTCAAATGCTGTTTGGCAAACTTCATTCCATGCAAACTTGTAACCTTTTTTTAGCAATTGTCTGATAGGATAAACCTTTTCAGAAAAATTGCTTACAAATTTTGAATAAAATTCCGCTAGGCCCAAGAAGGACGGACTTCATCTTTATCCTGTGGAACAGGGGAGTGTGAAATTGCTTCTACAAATTCAGATTTTGGTGTAATGCCATTAGAAGAGATCTCATGACCTAGGTACGTTACTTTGTTCTGTGCAAAGTTGCATTTGGCCCTTCCTGCCATTAGCCTATGCTCCTCCAAAATCCTTAGTACCTTCCTTAACTGTATATCATGTTTTGCAGTATCTTTGCCCATTATCAAGATTTCATCTTGAAAAAACATAACATTCCTTGTCCTGAAATAACTGGAACATCAACCTCTGATACATTGCCACTACAGAAGCTAGTTCAATTGGTACCCTCTTGAATTGGAAACATCCAATAGGTGTAATAAAACTGTGAGATGCTTACTCTCCTCATGTAATAGTACCTGGTGATAAGTGGAGGTAAGTTCTATGATGGAGAACCCCACCATACCTTGAGTTACAGAGAGGAGTTTGTTAAGGAAAAATGTCCACAAAGATGTTTTTATTTAATTCCCTTAAGTCCACACACAAACAAACTCTACCATTTGCCTTCCATGCTACCACCAGGGGGGCCACCCAATCCAATGATGCGACCTGTTCTGTGATACCTGCCTCCACCAGCGTTTTCAACTCCTGGGTTACCTCCTCCCTGACACTGAAGGGTATGTTTCTTACGCTGTGAATAAAAGTCATAGCATCTTTCTTTAATAAGATTTTATGAACGAAACCTTTTAATTCTCCTACACTTCCAGAAAATACCCCAGGAAATTCATTCTCCACATTGTGTGCTCCTTGTTCAACTTCCTGAATGTTAAGAACAGGATTTGCACTGTTCGGATCCAAGAGTATTTCCAACTCTCCTTGGCCCCACCACCCCAGGACAGAAGGACCATGCTCTGCAACATACATTTTGCATATTGCCTCCCTTCCTTTGAATTCAAACAATAATTTCCGGAACACAAGGAAATCGATATTTTCTCCTGTGAAGCTTTGGGGGCTAATATCAGGTTCTATTAGTGTGGTGCCCAGTTTAGGTACGAATAATTCTGTTCATACATCCATGTTAATGATGGTATATGGTGACCCTGAATTGGCTACTAATTCTACCTTAACTTCTCCAGCTCTCGTGGCACAAATAGGTTTCTTTCTGTAATGACCATTTACCTCTAACACTTCATTCTGTAGACATAAAACTTGGGAATCCTTCTTTTCCGGATCGGAAGGATCACTTTGATTATATTCATCTACTACACATTTAACCATCTTAGATTTGTGACACACTCTCGATTAATGCCCCATCATACCGCACTTTTGACCTAGTGCAGGACACCATTTATCATGCACAAAATGAGTTGAACTACCACACCAATAACATTTACCCCTTAAATCTCCCATTCTGGTTTTGTAGTTGGGTTTCTGTTTCTGCTTGGAGGTGCCCTCCTTCACTTTCTCATTGCCTTCATGCTCAGATTTTTTATTTGTTTTCTTTCTTACAATCTTGACTATGCTCCCACTCTCTTTTTTTTCTGTTTGCCCTTACAACAGCCTTAGTGCACCTGGATGTGAGTTTCGCCTTACTGATAATGGAAGCAACCTCCTGTAAACTGGATTCCCCATGAACCCAAAGCCTATCCAGTAAAGATGGGTTATTACAGTGCTTTATAACCTGGTTTCTGACCAACTCATCCTCCAACCCACCAAATTTGCATGACAGGGCTAATTTTCTTAAAGCTGCAACCAAATCTTCGATTTTTTCATTGTCACCCTGCTTCCTATGGCAAAAATTGTAACGATAAATCGCTTTGCAGACAATGGGTGTAAAATATGCATCAAGGTCAGCTAAAGCATGCATAAGAAACATCCCCCTCATCACCTGAGCGGGGTTTCTTTTGCATGCGGTTGTAGGTTTTCAAATCACTTAGACCAAGACAATGTAATGAAATGCCTTTCTTCCTTTCTGGTGACAAATCTGCATGGTCAATTGTGAAGATATATTTGACAAAGTACTCTTTCCATTCTTCTAATTTTAAAGTGGATTCTCCTTCAGTTACCATAAATGGTTGAGGTGCGGGTAGGTTCATATTAGCCATCGTAGTGCACTATAATACTGTATGCATGAATCTTAAACTAAAATGAAGAATCCTACAGAGGTAAACAAAAATAAAACACTGTGATTTACCATTTGAAACTACTGTTCATCCCCCTGAAAAGTAAACAGAGATGGTGAGTGCAGAACTGTGCACCTATATTCTGAAGAACGTAGTGTCACTAACTTGATAATGTGAGGTGTGCGGATCCCCATTTCAGTCGACCAGAACTGCATGCAAATACTGTAAGTGTGTCACAGACGTACAGTAGAGTAGAGTACAGTGACATGCTGTGGAAAAGTGTGCATATTACCGTCACGAAAATACTCTAAAATGCTGGACGATGTGACGAGGGCAGACGCGGCCGCAGACTGCTATGGCCGGAGATCAGCGGACGTGGTGAGGCTCTGGGGCAGACGACTGGCCTGCACATCTAACGCTAGCGGGCTTGGCTGCGGCGCCACCAGAGAGTCATAAGTGGCTGTGGCCGCCACGAACAGTACGCCTGAGCAGAGGACTGCAAAGGGACTGCTCCCGGCCCGCACACAGCGGCCTATATGAGGTGGGTGGACTGGCGCCGGGCCTGGTGGAGAAGTGAAGCCGGGACCCGCCGAGCGCGGTGACTAAGCCCCCTGGTTGAGTGAGGATTGGAGGCCATAACTGGCGTAGCCTTGGTTCCCCAGATGGCGGAGGCCCGCTGATTCACACACAAGGCAGAATGGCACAGAGCTACGAACTGGTGGAGATGAACAAATAGGCCCGCAGTGCCGCACCCGAGCGGGGATCACTGGACTGCGGACATGACCTCAGCTCATTCGCCCATTGGACTGCCCAGCCCCTAAGAGCGAGAGGCGCGGAGGTGAGCAGCGGAAAGAGGGCTGAGGGAGGACACGAGCGCAACCGCCATTAGTGGGCGGCTGCTAAGAGTGGGACCCGGTGGCCTGCGGAGGTGGCCCGGCTAGGTCCGGGTGCGGCTTGCGGGTATGCCGTGAGGTTCCCCGCTCGACTCCTAGCTTCTGCCCAGCATCCCAACAGGGAACTAGTTGAGACCAATACACCAACTTCTCTACTAGCCCGCCCACACATGCTACCCAAGGCCAGGCCTTGACTCGGAGGCGCGAAGACGCAGAGAACACAGACGCAGCAGAGACGATAAGGCCGAAGGCGTGACACGGAGGAGTGGGAGTCTAGATGAGGTGAGCTTCAGCCTGAGCCTGGGAGATTTAACTTCGGTGGCCTGTGAGGGGGGCAGTATCACAGCGCCCAAAGAGGTGGCATTTTCTGGCCAGGCATTAAGGAGGAGGAGAGGGGCCCGTCTGGAGGCTAGACTTGGCACCACCCAGGCGAAGAGGCACCGGAGCCGCGACTCTGGCTCCGCCGCTGGGAGTGGAGGCTCTGGGCACACGCCGGCGCAGTAGAGCAGAGAAGGGGCCCCCAGCTCAGAGAACAGGTCGGACTACGCCAGACGGACATACTATCGCAAGGTCTCCGGGTGCACACAACGAGGGATCATAGCAACAAGAGCCGCAGCAGAAGAGGGGAGCTCTATGACCTTCACCATAACGGGCTCGGAGTGGGGACAGCCCAGTAGTCGCTCAAGGGTCTGGCAGGGTTAGCTCCCGCCCGGGCGCTGCCCACCACGAACCGCGATTAACATAGAATACGCGGGGGATTCTAAGCTTCCCCTGAAAGTCGGGAGTCGAGGCTTCCGGGCCTCGGAGGAGTAGGAGCTGATAGTCACACGCCGGATTCTTCTAGAAGCCACTCTGAGAGACTCCCCGGACTCTTGACTCAGCTGGAGCGTTCAGCCTCCGGGGATTGCGCTGATCCTGCCTATATTGAGGACACACCAACCTGCCGGGAACGAGACTATGACATCTACCCGGGGGAAGAAAGACAAAACATTGAAGGATCTTTTTGCATGCCCCCAGGGTGGAAATACGATGGAACATCCGCACATGGGTGACCCCACTCAAACGCAGGTGAAAAGTATCAGGGAGGAACCGGTGACGCGCACCTTCCTTGAGTCACTCTTCACGATCTGCGAACAGTCAAGCGTGGTCCTCACGTCAGAAATCAAAGACATCAGAAGACATGTGGACGAAATTGGGGCGCACGTGGCCACGCTGGAAGATAAGGGAGACAGCAGAGAAACAGAAATGGTGGCCTTACAACAGGAGGTCATCCGCCTCCATGATCAGCAGGTGGATCTCCAGGCTCATCTCGAAGATCTGGAAAACCGTTCCCGCAGACATAACATTAGGATCAGGGGGGTGAGAACCAACGAGGAGACAGGTGACATCTTTGCCTATGCGAGAGACCTCTTCAATCACATTCTCGGCAATCCACCCAACACGGATCTTAAGCTAGACAGAGCACATAGGGTGGGCCCACCCCGCTCAGATAAAGCCCCACCTGCGGACATATTGGTCTGTGTACAGGACTTCCGTACGAAAGAAGAGATTCTCTGCAAGGCCAGATCTATGCACCCGGTCACCTTCAGAGATCAGACTCCAATGCTATACCAGGATCTTGCCATGCTCACTCTCCAGAAACGTAAAGCCTTTAGGCCTATCACTATGCATCTACGCCAGCGCGACATCTCATACTCCTGGGGCCACCTGTTTCGGCTCATCTTTCGCCTGGATGGCAAGCTCCACCAACTGAGATCCCTCTCGGAAGCAAGCCGACTGCTAGGCGTTGCCGTCCCTGAAGAAGATGACGGGAGGCGCAGTCCCACCTCTGGAGCCGGTGACTCGTCCCCGGGATGGCAACATCAGAGCCGCAGAAGATGTCTGAAACGACCTGACCCGGCAGAGATCACGAAGGGACAACAGGCGGTACTTGAGTCCCTGCCGGAGGCACTGGCGAAGACACAAACTTGGTGAGTATAACATGAGATGTCTGTTTTTTCCTTTTCTCACTGCGTTGGGGCGGGCGGCGGGCAGGGCAGAGGGGCAAACCTTGGCCACACTATGGACCCCGAAAAGACTCTCTACCGGTCGTCCTTGGATGATGGACTGTTTCTTGAACTTTCATCACCTACCCATAAGTCTGTTAAGTTAGTTCATAAGGGTATTTTTGTTATTGGGGTCCCACGTTCACTGCTTCCTGACACACAAGGGCCTTGTAATAAGATGCAGGGATCCTCTCGAGCTCACGTACTCGTCCGAACACACTGGCCCAGTCCTGGGTTCCTAACTATACTCTCTGTTCTTAGACCTTCAGATGCCCCTCACTAACCTCAAGATCCTCACGCTGAATGTGAGAGGCCTTAACAACCCGATCAAGCGCAGGGCGATTCTCTCATATCTGGAAAGCACCAGAGCTGACATTTGCCTGTTACAGGAGACGCACCTGCTTTCACGCGACTGTCACCGACTTAAATCCTGTATGTTCCCCACACAATTTTTTTCGTCAGGTCCCTCCAAAGCAGCAGGGATGGCAATCTTGGTCTCCCAGGCCTTTCAGGGTAAGGTGGTGCAGAAGGTGGCAGAAATCAAAGGAAGACTACTGACTTATCAGTTTATGATTGGGGGACACATGTTAGTTATCGGGTCTTTGTACGCACCAAACGAGGGCCAGGAGAGATTCCTCCACGAGGCACTGACGGAGGCCACTGCAACAGTCGAGCGCAAGATACTCCTGGGGGGCGACCTCAACTTGGTGTTCAACAACTCCCTAGACAGGTCAGCACAGCGTTTCGGTCAGACAGGCGCGCTTTCCACAGAGGGGCTAGACAAACTGAAGGAATTAGGCTTGGTGGATCTATGGAGGTGTCACCATCCCCACCTCAGAGAATACTCCTTCTTCTCAAACGCTCATAAAACCTATGCCAGACTCGATTATCTGATAGGTTCTGAGGCGCTCCGCGACCTCACTTCAGATGTCGAAATCTTAGTAGCATTACTATCGGACCACGCTCCAGTCATGGCCACACTAGCCCTTCCTCCTACTAAACGGCCCACACGGCAGTGGCGTCTCCGAGACAACCTCTTGCAGCGCCTGGACGCAGTTGAGCAAATACAGCGCGCTATTGATGACTATCTATCACATAATGACAACCCTGACACACCCATGTCAACCCGATGGGAAGCCCTTAAAGCCGTGGTTTGGGGCAAGTTAATAGCCATCTCGGCGGCAGATAATGCTGAGCGCAGACGGAAGAGAGACGACCTTACACAGAAAACAAGGGAACTAGAAAAAATGCACCAGCGGACAGGGGCACACAGAATTTGGCGCCAATTGACCGCAGTCCGAACACAATTAGCAGCTATAGACCAGGACAGGGCGGAGTACACAGAGTTGCACCTGCGCCACTCGTTTTACGTTGGGGGAGATAGATGTGGGCGTCTGTTAGCACACAAACTGCGCGAGACTCGACAATTGCAGGGGGTGCCCGGAGATACGAGACAACCGGGGAGACTAGTAACAAAAGACGCAGCAATAGCCGAGACCTTTCGGGACTTTTATACCCAACTATACGCGGGGCAGAGGTTGGAGGACGCAGATAGAGACGCTTTCTTAACAGAGACACACCTCCCCACACTAACCCCAGAACAATCAGAGCAATTAGAGGGGGACATAAGAGTAGAAGAAGTCATAGCCGCCATATCAAGACTTAAATTAGCCAAATCTCCTGGGCCGGATGCCTACACCGCGGCCTTTTATAAACAATTCTGTCCTGTATTGGCACCACTATTAATTAGGCTCTTTAATACTTTTGTGACCCAAGGGGCGATCCCAAAGTCCATGCTGGAGGCCGCAATGGTGGTTATCCCTAAGCCAGGGAAAGATAAGGCCAGCTGTGGTGCATACCGCCCCATATTGCTCCTGAACATTGACCTGAAACTATACACGGGGATTTTAGCATGTAGGCTGGCTATATACATGCCAGGATTGATTGATCCCGATCAGGCAGGATTTATCCCCCAACGACAGACCAGTGACAACACCAAGATGGTCTTACACATTATAGAGAAAGCGTCACGGATTCCGGGAGACTTCATGCTCCTCACCATCGACGCAGAAAAGGCCTTCAACAGGGTCCACTGGCCTTATCTAGAGCAGGTACTGACTTGCGTCGGACTGGGCGAAAAAATGAGGACTCAAATTTTAAACTACTATCATTCCCCCACAGCGTCATTTAGAGTTAACGGGCACACATCAACCCCATTCCCCATAGACAGAGGCACAAGACAGGGCTGCCCCCTATTACCTCTGCTCTTTGCATTGTATATGGAGCTCATGGCCCAAAGAGTCAGAGAGCACCCACATATCACCGGAATACGATTTGGGGGAGATGTACACACCATAAGCCTGTACGCGGACGATGTACTGGTGACTTTATCAGACCCAGCTACGGCCCTGGGAGCTTTCCTGTCGGAGCTTGACTCCTTCGCAAAAGCCTCGGGGTTCAAGGTTAATATCGAGAAATCAGTCGCACTTAACCTTTCATTGTCACCACAAGCACAGGCATGTCTCCAGAACCAGCACCCCATACAGTGGACAGGGGACACGGTCCCCTACCTGGGAATTCAATTAGCACCCACTCTGCAAACAACGGCGTCAGTCAATTATCAAGGTTACACACCCAAATCCGCACAGGCCTGCAGCGGTGGAAGCACTACCCTATTTCATGGCTAGGGAGGATAGCCGCTATCAAAATGACCATTTTACCAAAGATCTTATACTTATTTCAGACGCTCCCTCTGCGACCCCCTTCAGGATGGTTAAACCGAGTACAGACGGAGCTCTCCCTCTTTATATGGCAGGGCCGCAAACCACGAATGAAGAAACTCATTAGCACTCTCCCACCCAGCGAAGGTGGGCTGGGGATCCCCGACCTCCAACTCTATTACAACGCTGCGCAATTACGACATCTGGTAAAATGGAACCGCACCGAGTCGGAGAAACACTGGTTATTCCAGGACGGAGCGGTGGCGGGCACTTCACTCAGGAAGATCCCATTCTTGAAGAAACCGCATACACCCCAATCTATACGCTTCCTATATCACACGGACAACACTAACGACGTGGGATCAGACTAACACGAAACATGAGCTAACCACTTTCCCCTCTCCCCGCTTTTCGACAACCCAGAATTTTGTCCAGGGATGGGTGAGACTGCCTTCACACATTGGCGTGCTACCGAGTGCCGCGCCTTGGGACATCTCTTTGACGAACAGGGAGTGCTTTCTTTCCCGCAGATTAGACCTGACTATCGAATTCCTGAGTCAGAAAGGCTGCACTACCTGCAACTTAGACACTGGGCATTACACCCCGACAATAGGCCACAAGCACAGAGACACCTCACCCCTTATGAAAGATGGCTTTTAACAAGGTCATCAGATAAGAAATTAATCTCAGACTTATATAAGATGTTGCTCAATAGACATACACACGCATACAACGCAAGCCGTATGCCCTGGGAGAGAGATTTGGGACGAGAACTTAGTAGTAAAGAATGGGAGGGTGTGTACTACAGGGCGTGACACACGGCAAGTAACATGGGTCTGACTGAAACGCTAACAAAAATAGTCACCTACTGGTACTACACTCCAGAGCGCACCCACAGACACATACAACAGTATTGGTCTCAGATTTTAGACGAAGTCGACAAATACCTCGACACTGAACTACCAAGATTCCCAGCATATACTCTTCTTGGGGTACCAAATCCCTTAACATACCCCCTCAAGTCCAGAAGAGGTCGCCAGATAGCGATAGCCTTGGGAACAGCTACTCAAAACATTTTGATCCACTGGAAAACCTCCCGAATTCCCACACACACGGGCTGGCTCCAGCGCCTATGGCACGTACTGGGGATGGAGAATATAACCCTTACACTGGCAGGGAAGGGCTCGACCTTTGGAGACCTCTGGCAACCATTCTTAACCCTACTCACTCCAGAGTTCCGAGAACTTACGTGCCCCAGATATCTGCGTCTCCTGCGCCTTCCTGTAACCTGCACTACTGCTCACCAAGACACGACGCAACAGTGAACCACCACGAGCCCAAAACACGACTTCTTAATCGCAGTGAACGGGGGCGGGGTGGGGGCGGAGGGAGGGGGGGGTGAGAGTTTATTTCTTTTGTTCCTTTTCATTCCTTGTTTGACTCTCCGGTAAGTCAACTGCCCGGGCTCTGTGTAGCCCATGATCTGGCACTACTTTCAAAGCGAGATGATTTGTTTGTTGATACAATCAATAAAAAAGATTTAAACCTAAAATGCTGGACGACAAGAACTTCAAAGGTGGTGACACACTGTGGTTGCTGGATTAGAAAAAATGCCGGCGTATGAATGAACGACACATGCAATTAAGGTGTGCGTATCACCGTGCAGCCTGAATTCTTCCCAAGCTAAGATGGCCACCCAATGCACAACACTTTGCGTGAGTCCTTACTCTATGGCCACATCAAAGACGAACAGCCGAACGTCAACTAATGCGCACGTATAGCGCAGAATTCAGCCACAGAAGAATGCATGTGCAAAGTGGCTCACGAGCCATGGTCCAACGGCAATGAGGAATATAACTTAAGTTGGCCCCAAATTAAAATGACCACTGTAAAAGCAAACAGCCGAAGTATGCTGATGCCTGCCTTACAAGTATATGCCAAATTTTTTTTTTTTGTCAACTGCTGCGCCGCGTCAAAATAAATGAAGTCACCTTACACTTCTCTACTCCAACAGTAGGCAGCCATGTGGGTTCTTGGGGTGAGACCCGCTCGTCGCCACTTGTTAAGTTATGACTCCAACACTTTGAAAATGTATAAGGTTTATTCTCAGCTCAGACCCCCGGCATCGGCAAAGCAGCCCTCCTCCTCAACTGCCTCCCATCATCCAACCACCAACCAACGTTCCCTCATTCCAACCCTGCCTAGAGAACATTCTAACCATGAAAGATATCCATGGTAACCTCTCTGATGCCCCAACAATGCCCCGTGCATCAAACACAACATGAACTAGGTGAACACTGCACTTTATGTCATTATGAACACAACTTCCAGTCCTGGGCTTTTGTGTAAGCCAAATGCATTCTGGCTGGTGTAATCTTGGTTTGATTCCACTCAACTAATAGACCTTCACATCTGTTAACAATGATTTGCAGGTGAAAAGTTTCTGGACTGGAAGTTCTGTCAGTGATGACATGGAGTGTGGAGGTCACTCTATCGTGCATGTCATATCCTCAGTGGATGAATCAGAGTTTCATTCAGACTTTAAGATAGGTCTTCTTGAGGGTTGTTTGTGGTTATTACAAAAAACCAGCCAGAAGAAACAGATTCTGATGAATATTTTTTGTTACGACAAATTTTTGTTCAAGAATGACTTCCACCAGGCCGAATGCCCTTGAAGGCAGTGCTTATTTTGAGCTGGTTGTTTCCGATCCTCAGCACTAGCACTTAATTGTCAACACCGGCACTTATGACAGTCTGCCACATGGTGGCGCTGTCTGTAAAATTTAGAGAGGAGCACAACAATAGTTGTTTATTAATTTATTAGACATTAAAAATGACTATTACCACCAAAACCATATTTATTGCTTTGTGTGGCCTGGAATAGTCTGAATCGTCACACTTGTATGAGTGGGATGGTCAGTAGTTATGTTGGTACTGTCATTGACAGCACTGCCTAAGCATCACTTGAAAGTCAGAGCTACATCCGGAAGTGTGGTGGATGAAGCTGGTCCACCACTTTATGAGTTTTATGCTGTTGCTGCTGGCCAAGACATTTCCTCTGATTGTATATGGGAGCAACTTTGAGGGAAAATCTAAATTACAGTACTCACCGTCTGTACGCAGAGCCGGCCTTTGCTCAAATAGTGCCCTGGGCATTGGCAGAGAGAAATTTGGGGCCCTTGCTGATGGTAGTGAATTAAATGAGGCAGCAGGGGGTCCCATTTCTGTTCACTGGTCAGTACCTGGATGACCAGGGACTGGCACCTGAACACAAACATCCCCAGACCTCCCCCAGCGAACCTAAATCACTGATAGCTTAGCTGCCTAACACAGATGATGGTTTTGTTGATATGTGCCAGCAGGGGTGAGGGGGTGAAGGTAGGGCAAGTAAAGGGGCTAAAAGGGTATTAAAAAAATTGCCCGCCCTATGATAATGAAGGACTAAAACCACTTTACACTGGCAAATCAGAAAGAAATGAACAGGCAGGGACAAGGACAAGGCTGGAGCAAGATGAGAAAGGAGCTGGTGTTGGCATACCCTTAATGCACACAGCTCCATGTGCCCCTGAGAAAATTGGTTCCCTGGGCCTGGGCCCAGCTCGCCCATGCTAAAGGCCGGCCTTTGCCTGTACGACATAGCAAAATTGCCATCACAGATCTGGATAGGGAAAATCTGTTAACATAACTCCCCCCCACATTTGCAGGTACATTTTTAGTATCCTGTGAAAGGGGGTGGGGGGTCTCAGGTCCCTTTAAGGTGGTTGTGAGCCCTACAATGCCTGTAGATTGTCTGCTAGGTAACGACCTGGAGCAGTCCTTGTGGAAGGATGTGGAGCTCAGGTCTCACTTGGAGATGCTTGGGTTGCCAGAGTGGGCATGCATGACCAGTAAGGTTGATCAGAAGGACATGGAGCCTGAAACAGGGGCCCAGGTGCCTGCCAAGAGAAAGGGCAAGGGGCACGGGAAACCCGCCCCTGAAGTTCCCAGGGTCCGGGAGGAGGCTGACCTTGAGGGGGACGCCCCGGCTCCCACAGGGGAGCAAATAGCTGAACTTGGGGACTTATCTGGGCTGACCCATTGGCAGCAAGAAGGTGGTCCCACCAGGGAAGAATTCTGCAGGGAGCAAAAGGAATGCCCTTCTCTAGAGGGTTTGCAACAGCAGGCTGCAATCCAGGCAGCTGGTGATCAGTCTGGATCACACTGGATCTACTGGGGGAATGGTCTCCTATACAGCGAGCCTAAGGTTGCTGAGCCTGGGTCAGCCCATGTGCTGGTGGTACCCCAGCACTTCAGGACCTTCCTACTGGGTCTGGCTCATGATGTGCCTTTGGCAGGACATTTGGGGCAGGACAAGACCTTTGAACAAATTGCTGGGAATTTTGTCTCTAAACGTCAGGAATATTTGCAAGGATTCCCACGCGAGAGTGGAATGATTTACATGTCAGGTATAGAAGAACGTGATGCTCTCAAAATGGCAACTGTCTGACATCCCTGAAGTGCATGGTATCACGATCGTCCGATCATTTTGCAACAGCAGAGTTAGCTACTGCTCAGATAGCAGGAACACCGTCTTCCATGCGCTGTAAATAAGAAAGTGAAATACAGAAGTGGGCGGCCTGACCATCAGCCACCATTTGGCAGATGTCATGCTGCTGCCTACTGCTGAATCGGGCCTTTGACCTCTGGGATAAGTATTGGTTTGTACAGCAAAATAGTCCATGGCAGCCCGGCCTTATAAACCCCTGAGACACAAAATCACATTCAGAAACGTCCTCTGCTTTTGTCCTTTGACTGGTTCCCGTGTCATTTTTAAACAGAGTGCACTGTGCCAGAGAGTGCGATATTAATATATTGTATGCCTCGGGGCAAAGTAACCTGTGTCACTACTCAGGGGTCTGAGCCTACTCCATAGATAAATCATTGCTTTCAGGGTTAACTCAATTTTTTCCCTGCAGTTATCGGACTAGGGCATACATTGCTGTACATTTTCCTGTGAGGACCTCCTTCTCCCTCCCTGCTCCCCACCCCCCCCTCTGCGTGTCATTCTTCTTGTATTATGTGAGCTGAGGAAGTTGACAGTGTTTGTTCAATGGCCTCATCATGTTACCCTTGACAGACAAATTTCATTTTTCAGCTCTCCAGAAGACTTCTCAAAATTTGGGTGGAAATGCAGGGTCTTGACAGTTCACTACTGAAACAGGAGATGTGCAGCGCTGCTGTACGCAATAATGTCTAATAGTAAGTCATTTTTAAAAGTGAAATTTAACCTGGGTGATTGTTAGACCTGGCATCTTTTGGCATGTTTTGCCTGTCTTTTTGCTTTCTGACCTCCTGGTTTTGACTCTGTTTTTGCTAATTAAGTGTCTCTGCACACTTTCTCACTGCTGATCAGTGTTAAAGTGCAAGGGCTCCGATAGTAAATTATGGTTATGGATTGGTGTTTCCATGTTTGGCTTATTTGATTTACCTTTAAGTCCCTAGTACAGTGCACTCTGTGTGCCCAGGGCCTGTACATCAAATGCTGCTAGTGGGCCTGGAGCACTGGTTGTGCCACCCACACACCCAGCCCTTCTTTAGGGGAGAGGATCTAGCCTTACGGCTAGAGCGGTCGACCTCAAAGCTGGGGAACCGGGTTTGAGTCTCGGCAACGATGCTCAACATCCTGTGATTCTGGGCAAATCACTTAATCTCCCTGTGCCTAACAAAAAAATCAATGTAACAAAACTGGTACTCATGTAAAGCGCTCTGATACCCGATGTCTCGGGTCTAGTTTGCGCTATATAAAACTCTTTAAAAAAAAGTGCTCCCACTTGCCAGGCCCCAAACCTTCCCTTTACTTACATGTACGGCACCCTTTAGTTACACCCAAGGTACCCCCATGGGGTGTATGTGAAAGGTAGTATATGTACTGGAGTGTGTGACATGTCCTGATAGTGAAATACAGTGTATTTCGTTTTTCACTATTGAAAGGCTGTCTGTCCCATAGGATAGAATGGGAGATGATTTGTAACATCTAACAAGGATAACTTCCCATTGAGACAAGCTAGGGAAATTGAGTTTGGGCTCTCTGAACTCTGAATTTAATCACACATCTTTTAGCAAAGATGGTTTTTAAATTATGTGTCTGAAAATGCCACTTTCAGAGAGTAGCCATTTTCTTGCTTAACCATCCTGTGTCCCCTCTGCTGGATTGTGGATTGACCATCTGGCTTTGGAGTGACAGGGGCTGGGGATGTGTATTCACTGTAGACAGCCACTAGGGGGGCTGAGGTGTGTCCTGCCTTTCCTGGATGAGTCAGGGCTGGGCTGAATAGACCTGGGCTGCATTTAGAGAAGTGGGAGGAGATTTCCTTGCACCTGAATAGGTCTAGTCTTCCTTACACAATGCTATCTCCACCTCCTACCAGGAAGCTGGACCAGAGAGGACAGAACTGGTTTGGACTAAGCGCAGAGACTCTCTGCCACAAGAGAACAAACGGAAATGTGGAATAAATATTGGGGTCCCGACCCAGAACTTTAGAACTCTTTTGGACTCAGAAACCTGCCAAGAAGAAGAGCTGGAGAAGCTGTGAGGAAGAACTACCACTTTGCTATGTGCTTTTCTGTGTTGGCCTGCAGTGGCTGCTTCTGCAGAGAAAGGAATGGACTGCACTTTCTGCAACTTCTTTGTTTGCGTTTGCGTTGCGGCTTGAGGTAGAACTTGCCCCCTCTTCAAGAAGTCTCAGGAACAGCAAAGTCTTCAAGTTCATCTGATACCAGCACTGGGAACTGTGTGTTTTGTGCTGCAACAGAAGAAAAAGCAACCCGACGCGGTCAACGATGCCGCTGCAGACTCCGTGTCCTGAAGGCACCGCAGAGGGCACCGCCGCACTTCGCACCACAACCCTGTCTTACCGATGATGCCGCCTGACGCCGCCACTGAGTCACTGCTAGCACTGCAACCTGTGGGCACTGCACTCTGCCCTGCATCGCTTTATGCCGCCTCCCTGGTATCACCAACGGCGCCGCTCCATGCCAACATCGATGCTGCTGCTTGCACTGTGGTTCGAGGGCACCACTCGTAAGTTCCACGACACCCCGTTCTAATCCTGCACCACAGCCTTGGCCTACTGACGCCGACGCCATTGACTCCAATTCATCAGCCTACAACAGAGCTTCAGCAACAACTACGCCACTGCTTGCACCGTGACCTGCCAGCACCGCGACAAGCACTGCATCACTTTGCACCGCAGCCCTGGTCTCACCGACATCACTGGACGACCGTCACCAAGCCACTGCCTGCACCACCACCTGAGGGCACCCCACGCTGCACCGCAGCCCCGGATGCCTGCTAACGCCGGCGCTCTCGACTTCAACCGCGAGGAGTTTGATCTGCAACGCGTGTGACTTCAAGGGCCCAACAACTCCTGCCCTGACCTCCGGAACCAACGCCTGCCGACGTCGGAACTCAACGAGAGGTCGCTGACGCCCTGCATTTCTAAACATACTGTTTTGCGGGTCTTCCCAACGCCGTAGCTGGCCCGCGATGCTGCGGTCAGCCAGAACTGTTTGGATTTGTTGTTCACGATGCCATGATAGCCCCAGACGGAGCTATCGGCTTCAAGGAACTGTATTTTAAGTCTATTTTTGACTATTGGGATTTCTGAGAACTCTATGGTGGATTCTTATCGTTTTTGATCTTGTTTTGAACAGATAAAATATTGGATATTTTTCTAAAACTGGTGTGGTGTCCTTTTGTGGTGTCTTCACTGTATTACTGTTGGTTATGTGTAAATGCTTTACACACTGCCTCTGAGATAAGCCTGACTGCTCGTGCCAAGCTACCAAGGAGGTGAGCAGGGGTTATTTTAGGGGTGTATCCCCCTTATCCTGACTAGGAAGAAGTGTCCCCACTTGGACAGGGTAACACCTGCCGACTAGAGACCCCCATTTCTAACAGTGATAGAAACCCGCCTGGTTATTCATTCACACATAGCGCTTCTGCCATCATGTATAGCTTCTGATAACACAACTTCAGAAACTTCCGCCCCAACGCAAACACACAGATACGTGCGTGGTATAGTTATGCTAAAATGCTCACCGCAAAACGCTGTCGCTTTTAGATTCTCAAGAGGGCTGCATACAGATTACATATGATCAAGAGTCGGATCATTGCTAGAGCGCCCTTTAGCATGAACATGGCATGACAACACATTAGAGCTGAACGACACCGCACATCACAGCTGAAAGAAGGTTGTCGTAAGCTTTATGGTCCAAATGAATTCATTTCAGGTTTCAAAAATGTAATCAAGAAAGCTGTTATCTGTATTTCTGTTTATGGAGAACTGGCCCAGCAGTTCAGGGTGGACCATATCTTTTGGGTCAGGACAAGACTGATTTACATGTAATTGATCTCTTTCTGTTATTCCCCAGATGAACTAATAAATAATAGGGTGGAATATGTCCCACATGACCTTTGACTGAGATTAGTTCATGCGCTCTACCCATCACTTTTTGTGGCAAGTGAGTTGTCCTAAGTAGGAGGGTCTCCCCAGATGTGGGCCCTATTTCTGCTCTGCCTTATGACTTAATCTGCATTCCAAAGATAAAGTATTGCTTGATTTGAGCCTGTGGTTGTGGTTGCAGGTTGGGCCACCTGGCACTCATTTTTGAGGACCAGGACTTATTTTTCATCATCAGATTTTGACATAAAAGAAGAGAGAGAAAGGCAGAAAAGGAGGAAAGAGGGATGAAGAAAAAGTAGGGGAAACTGACAAAGGGAGAATCCAAGGATGAAAAATAACCTGCAAGAGTGACATAAATGGACATGGAGTGTTGGGTAGTGGTTGAAAGAGGCATGAGGTGGAATTAGGAGTAGGCAACCTCAACATTCGGCAGCGCCAGGAGCAGTCTTCTGAGGGAATCTTTATGTCCTGGCACCTTTTTTTTTTTATTTTTACAAATTAAGCACTGATTTAAGTCCAACATGGCAGAATCTGGTCTTTGGTTGCCTGTGTTCCCATTCATAGGGGATCTGGCCTTACTTCGTTTCACCTTGGCTCCAGCTCTGGATAATATCTGGAATATTGTTTTTTCTGTTCTGGATTGGCCTGGTAACTGTTTTTTGCTTACTGATAAATGGAAAATATCTCCCAGAACGCTCTGCAGTATCAAATGTGAACTTGGTCTTGAAACATCATATATCATCTCATCGTGAACAAAGAGGCTTGTTTTCTGTGAACATTACAGCTGTTCCAATTCCTGATGGTATAGTCTGGGACAAAGTTGATTATGATGTATTTGGCCCCACTGAACTTTTGAGGATTCCACATTTATTTAAAATTTCTCTAAATTATATCATTATCTCAAGAACATTTTCTCATGATTGGGATTTTGAAACTGTCAATAATATGTTGTCTGCTGCATTTTCAAGCAATGAAATGTTAGAAAACACATCTGACTTTGATAGTATGTACTGTTACCATCATTATGGTCATAACGTTTTACACAAATCGAGTACCCCACGTAATGTTTTCACATACCACCAATGGGAACATTGCACAACACCACCAAAAGTAATTCGAAAACGTTTGCACAGAAATTCTCATATTTTTCAGGGTTTAACACTTCTGACCCTACCTCATATTACTATAAGGTTGCACCTACACCTGCACAGAAAAATATGTTGACCTACACTAAACAGATTTATTCTGCATCCTTTATTGCCCAACTGTCTGAACAGGGTTTCGACTTATTGAAGGACACAATAGACACAAAATCAGTCTGGGGTTCTAAAGAATGGCAAGTTCAGGGAACAGAAGCACTATTTAGAGCATGCCTCATTCCGCAACAAATGATATTTCTGAATGAAACTGTGCAACAGACTTCCTGTCTTGAACTAGCCAAGAACAAGGATTTGAACACACCGAGTGACATCATACAGTGTTGGGAAGTTGTGCCTCGATTGGCTAAAAACATCGACACTGTCCCATGTGAAACAACACTTATCCTTACTCTCAGATGAGGTGGATTTAAGGGATTTTTTACCAGATCCCCGAAAGCCACGTCAGAAGCGTTTCTATTATTCTGTCCATAACGAAATCTGGAAAATCTCTCAACAAGAAGCTGCGGAGAGACTTCGTGAAATAGATAGAATTAACTTAGAAAAGGCGTTAGCTGTAGTTGACAATGGTATGACTACATTAATATCCATGATTTATTCATTGGGCAACATTGTATCTTCTGCTATTGATATACTGGAACAGGACTTGTGCTTACTACAACACGGACAATCTCAACTACGTTCTATTATTTTATTAAGCAGGATGCTGCAATAATTGCGCACTGGTTATGTGCCTTGGCGATTTATCAACAGTACGTCACTCTTTTCTGCATATAATCTAACAGAAAAACAGATAATAATGGCACAAAGGGGAGCAAAATAAACAATGCTTCGTATTGAAAAACTGGACAAGTTACCTTTTACTGTGGTAGAGTCACCGTCCACTGAGTGGGCCTTCACCTGGCAAGTGTCAGCAGGGCCCGCATTAGAGCTGGTGGCGCCTGATGCGACAATGTTTGTTGTTGCCCTCCAATGACCACCTCCACCATGGATTCCCTCACCACCACCCTTTTACACTGTCCCACAAGTCTCCATAACCACTCTCTCTCAGGTTTAATTAGTTATATAGCGCCACTCATACCAGTGTAGGGTATCAGAGCACTTTGCATCACACACACATTACTCAGAGACAATCAATCATACGTTTGTAAATCAGTGTATAGGAAATGTTCCATAAGACATAGGCTTACAAGGTGTAGGAGTGACATGTCATCCATACTGGTAAGCAATATACTTTAAGAGTGCTGGGTCTAGAGAGGCACAAACTCAGAATTTAAAAAGAAACACCATAGTTGGGAGTTCTCTTTAATAATAAAAATAGATTTCTACCCAAGTGAACCCTTTTTTCAACATTATTCCATGCTTTAATCTATACTTTGCAGTGTGCATGCAGTTCTTTGATGACAGTTAATACTTTTCAGAATCAACCGCGAGGAAAATCTCTCTTGTATTAAATGCTCAACGAGGCACAGATTGAAGATACGCTGAGCAGAATAATCCAATTGCTTTCCTTCTAAGACCCTCATTACGAGCTGCTCGTTAAGGTCCCTGTTATTTACCCCCACCGTTACCGTTACCGTTACCTAGGGTTGTACTGACTGCAAAGGAGGAGTGAACTACTGGAATGCCCCGGTTACTTACCGGTAATCTTCATTACTCCGAGTATAGTCTTCCTCACCACATGAGTTACGCAGTGAGCTTTAGCTCCACACCAGAACACTCCAAAGCAAATTAGCATCCCATCCCTCCCCAACATGGCCGACCATCGTCACCCAGACCCAGTATAAGGGGAGGGTCAACCAAACCCACTTCCTGTAGAACTACCAAGCCCCAAGAACCACATGAAGCCGATAGCCAAACAGGGGGGGAGGGATGGGAACTCATGTGGCGAGGAAGACTATACTCGGAGTAATGAAGATTACCGGTAAGTAACCGGGGAATAACCTCCTCGTAAGTCTTCCTCGCCACCAGAGTTACGCAGTGAGCAAATACCCAAGCCCAGCGGCTTCATGTAAACTCACAAGAAACCACAGACAAAGGGACAAAGCGAAAACAAGAAGGTGCAATCGAAACAAACATTCGGACACCAACCAATAGGAAGCACAGACAGCGACCAACAAGAACCGGAAGGACCAGTACCTAGAACCGTCCAGCAAAGATCCCAGCAGAAGGACCACCCCACACCACTCCGCAGCGAACCAAGAACAGGAGTGGGGAGGACCAGGCGGAGGCCCAACAGACAAACAGACCCCCGGGAGACCGACCCGGTACCCGGCAGACACCACAGAACCTGGGGCACTGAGGCCAGCAAGAGAGGCCACGCAACCCAGCAACACCTGGATGAGAGAGGAACGAAAAGAGACAAACAAGCTGACCCAGCAGCAAGAAGACGCAGGAAGCCCCGAACAGAGCAACCCCGCCCCACAGACACCAAGCAGCGAGAGAGCAGAATCCACCCCAGACCAACGGCCGGAGGGAAAGAAGGCAACACACCCACCCAGGAAAGGGCGAAAAATGACGGGACCCAGGGAAGGAAAGGCAGGAACCAGATGAAACACAATCCGGAACAGCAGAACCCGCAAGAACGGAGGAGAGCGGAGAAGAACACAGCACCCCCAACCGACCCCCAGGAACACCCCACCAAGGCAAGGAATACCAAGACCAAGGAACCCAGGGGCACCAACGGACCCACCAGAAGGGCCCGCAACACCAAGGGAAGAACCCAGAAAGGCGCAAGGCAAAATGACCCAGGCCGCAGCAGAGGGCTGCGGGATGCCCACAAGGCCACCCAAAGAGCTCGAAGAGCCGAGACGGCCAGGCCCAGGGCAAAACACAGAAAGGAAACAAAAACCCCCGCACTGGGAACACCGAAAAAGAGTCAAAAACTCCCAGAAACACAATAGCGCGAACAAGGCCCGAAAAAAAAAACCACACAGGCAATAGAGCGCCATACATGAGCACCAGCCCAGGGCTGCGACATTTGGACACACTCACCCATAGTGAGGTACGGGGAGAGCAAGAGAACAGCACAAAACACAGGATGCTGAGCGACAGAGCTGAGACACCAACCCGGGTCACCAGCACCGAGGACGACCGCCCCAGACGAAAGGCAACATCCACTCCCCTCAACCAACGAGAGAAAGACCCCAAAAGGTGAGAAAACAAGACAGAAGAGAAGCCGGGCAACGGAAGTCCCAAAGCAACTCCATCGCCGCCAGGGAGCACCCCCGAGACAGCAGGCCCACCAAAGAAGCCAAAAGACGAAGACGAGCCAGAACCCCCACAGGAAACAGGGGGCCCCGCAACAGGGAAGGAAGAACCGGGAACACCAAGAACCCCCGGACGGCCACCACCCCCAGCAGAGGAAACCAAGGGCGGTGAACTCAGCCGGGGAACCACCACAAAACACATGACAGTTCCCGGCGAACAAAACCAGTGCAAACAAAGCAAACGGATGAAAGCGTAAGCAGGAAAACCGGCCCACGGTACAACAATGCATCCAGCAACCATACCCCCGAGCACGGGAGGAGAGCACAGAAGCGAGGCAGGGCAGAACCCAACCCCGCTGCAAACAGAAACACCGACTGGTACCCAAACCGGGCCAGCAACAGACGGAACACGGCCACACACAGGGTAAAGGAGGCCAAGGTGGGAAAAAACCCGAGCAGGCGAAACGCCCCACAGCACACCAACCCCGGGAGAGAAACCGCACAGAGCGAGAACACCCGTAATGTGACAATTCCAACTGACAATCCCAGGCAGTCTGCCAGCCAGGGAATAACCAGGCCCGACCCAGCTGAACCTATGAGAACAGAGGAAACCAGGCGCCCCCAGGGTGGCGCGGCTGTAGGCCCAGGAACCAGGCAGGCCACCACCACCCGCAAGACCGACCGGACCAGAACAGGAGGACCTCGAAGGGCCGGGACCACCCCCAGACCAGGCAAACAAAGTGCACACAAAACCCGGAAGCAGGGCCCGCAACCCGCGAGCAGGAGAGCACACAGACCCAGCACAGGACGGGAATCCAAGGACGCCCCCCAGTGCCGCAGGCTGGCAAAAGCCGAAACCACCCGGGAAAGGGGCACCAGAGAGGAAGACCCCTGGAAGAGGACTCCACCAACCATCAACCCCAAGCGGGACGAAGCCGCAGAGACAGTACCACCGGCAGATCATGGATCAAGGAACCAGGAGCCCCCGGCGACAAGAGAATGACCACCACGGGCAAAAGATGGAAGATGGCGATGCCGGGACCCAAATATGTGACCCCCAGACGGCAGCAGAAAACGCCAGGCAGGGAGCAGCAACCAGAGCCCCCAAGCCGGCAGCGGCCCAGTGGGAGCCCAAAAAGCAGAGAACACACCAGGCCAAGCCCAGGTATGGGAACACCAACCGGGATGCAGCGGGCCACACCACTGGGCCATGGTTCCCCTGACCAGAGGAATGCCACAGAAACAGGACGTGCAAGAAAGAGCACAACCCAAACCTCCCGGTCACCGGAGTACCGGGCACCCAGCCAAAAGCACAAGGCACGCCCAGGCGGACCCCCAATCAGGTACCAACCAGGGTCGACCCTGCATAACGTCTGAGACCAGAGAAGATCAGGGCCAACAGGGCGGTATGACGGCAGGCTAAGAACAGGCTCCGTCAGGGCGGAAAGCCCGCAGGCACAACCGGGAAAGAAAGACAAAGGACAAAACCCAGTCCCCAATCCCAGACCGAGGAGGGCAGCGCCCAACACAAATGGACACCGAGGCCCATAACGGAAAGAAAGGCACAAGCACAGACGCCGTGGGGACAGGAGACAGGACATGGTGCAGAGCAAACGAATGCACCCAAACCACCGAACGACCTACAATGTTCCAGGTCGCGGCCAAAAGCACAGGAGAAAAGTGAGTGCCGCCAGTCCGGAACGCAAGCAACATCACCAGACCGGAGGGAGCAGCCCAAAAAAAACCCGGCAAAGCCAAGCAACAAAAAGGGCAGAAAACCGGCAAAGACCCCAATGAAAGGAAGGGAGAGCTGGAAGGAGCAACGGCACACAAAAGCCCGTCGGCTACCCCCTCCACCCCGCCACCAGAAACTTAAAGCGCGCTGGGTGCCCACGGGCAGAACCACACAAACCCACCTAACACGCACTAAAGACGGAGGATTAGGCTTAGGGTGCCACACACAAGGAGACAACAGTGTCGAAGAGGGGAAGACAACATGAGCAAACCCCAAGGAAAATACGCACCCCGACCAGACTCATATGAGCCAGCACGCGTGACAGGGAAGCCTCACCGCGGGTGCAGTCACTACCGAAAGGATCCCTGTTCGAGACCGGGCAGAAACAGCTGCCAGCCGGACGCACACAGTGCATGCGATAACCACCACAACTCCCAGGCAAGCAGAGAAAAGAGAGGCTGACAAACCCACAGCAACCAGACGCTACACGCCCCAGGGACAGACAGCGGCCACCGAGGTGGGAGGAGGGGAGCCCGAGCAGGGTATGACCGGCCGCCAACCCTCCGCAGAGAAGTGAGAGGGTGGGGCCGGGGACGAAGGTGTAAGCAGAGCCCGGAAGAGTTCCCGACCCAAACGGGAAGAGGAAGAGACCGAAGCCCAGAAGCGCCGACCGGAGTCAAACAGCAACGCCGGAAAACGGGCCCCAAACAGGGAGGCCAACCGGCACACAAACACCGGCAAACAGTGAAACCGCCGGGAGCGCCAACAAGGAGCACAAGGAAATCCCACAGTGGGACCCAGTGCCGCAAACACCCCCCGAGACAAATACGCACAGGCCCGCACTCAGCCGGATGCAACGCCGTAGCGCCATGCACCATCCTGCGCAGAACACCCAGCCCACTGCTGTGCCCCCTGCACAGCAGAGCCCCCCGGTCCACATGACGCCAGAGGATAACAATAACCCCTCTCCTAATATTGTGTAATTGAGCGCCCTGAAAAGAGCGCGAGAGAGAGAGAGAGGCAGTGGCATGACCCGCAAACCGCCCTGCAGCGCGGGCCCAGGAGCAAGGAAGCCGCGGGCAAGCCCCGAACAGTGCCCCAACTCACGAGGCAAAACAAGGGACAGAGAGGCTGCGGGGCCCCGACACAGCCAAAGCACCGCCCGCGTGTCGGGGACACCCCAAAATGCCGGAAGGGAGGAGGAAGGGCTGCAAGCACGCCACGCTAGGCAACCCACCCCTGGCAGGGAAGCCAAGCGGGAAGCCGGCCATGCAAGGCGCCGCCCCCTGAAGATAAGAAGACCGGAGGCCGGAAAAACCTCCGGCTGCCCCACCGCAGTGCCAGCAAAGCCCAGGAGACGTGCGGGAAAACCGCAGGGGCCCCAGGTCCCAACAGACCGCCCGCGAATACCGCAAGACCCAGGAAAGGTGAGCAGGGCCGAAACCCAGCCGTTTGCACGCGACCCAGCAAGGGAGCAGAAATGGCCAAACAACAGGTGAGCCCGCTAGGGCAGGGCTGAACACACCCCGAGGAGCCCGCTGCCGACAGAGCCCGCTAGTGCAGGGCCTGCAAAAAAGACATTAGTGCGAGGGCCGCTAGCCATAAGGTGGGGGAAACACCCAATGCATGAGCCCGCTCGCGCAGGGCCTCCTCCCCAGGGCCCAGGGACCTGCTAGAGCAGGACCTCGCCCCCACTTACCTGATAAGACAACATGCTCTGGAGAATCTGCGCGCAGAACAAAAAAACAGGAAGTGGGTTGGGTCGACCCTCCCCTTATGGGAGGCATGGGAAGCTAATTTGCTTTGGAGTGTTCTGGTGTGGAGCTAAAGCTCACTGCGTAACTCTGGTGGCGAGGAAGACTTACGAGGAGGTAATGAGTGCTTCCTCGCCGTTTCCATCGTGTTCTCACACTGCGAATTTAGCAGCTGAAAGAAGCTAAAAATTTCTGAGCGAAAAACAAAAACTTGTGATTCTAATGAACCGGTACCTTTTGCTACCAGCCCATCAGAATTTATGGTCCACTAATAATGAATGTGAGGTAAATTATGCTTGGCCGTAAGCGTTGGAAAAGAGTAAACTCCATGAACTACGCGAAAACCAATAAAATGGAACTTTGCAAACCATTCCTAATAAAAACTTTGCACAACTGTACAGTAAGCCTTCACTCCACAAGATTGGCAGCCTTGCAAATCATGTATGCAAAGTAACTAAGTACTCCAAGCCTTGAGAGGTCAATTGTAAAAAACATTATAATGCAGGGATACCGTCCAGTAATTATAGGCAAGAGAAATTTACTTCACCCAGATAAATTTACTTCACATGTACTTCTGCAAATACCCAAAATCAGGCGCTGTGCAAAATATTCTTTTTGACTCAAATTTATGAAGAAATCAGGCAAATTTAACTAGATTACTGATATAGGTTTGAAATGTGGTTTGGCTGTGTTTTGGGTAATTTTTTTTCCGGTTGCATACTCTGCAAAATACTAGTTAGAGACTGGTTCGAGCAGATATCTCAAAGAATGACTTTTTTTTTTTTACACAAAACAGTCTTCCCTAAGCAAAAATTATGGAAAATTGCACAATTTCGAAACTGTGGGAATTTTTGCGAATTCCATGAAATATGAAATCGTGAATTTCGTCCCGGCCTACTCAATATACACCAATGAACTGAGCAGAAATGCAGCACTCACACCATTAAACACTCAGGAAGAAACGGCAAAGAATTTCGATATCTTCATGACATAGCCGCCACGCGCCACACCATTGCCACCGCTCTCTCATGTCTGTTGCATGCTCCTTTCAAAGAGCCCGTTGTGGAACAAAAACACACCCTCTTCTAGGTAGGTATCAGTGCACACTTAAGAGTGGATTTCATTGTAATCTTGACATCCGATGTCTTGGTCTGCAGTTTATCTCCTGAGCCCCGGATTAAGAGATCAGGTGGGACTGAAGCGCTGTTTTCTGCGAGTGGCGCTGACAGCTCGCGCTGCAGTAATAGCGTGCTCTCAAGATACGTATAATCTTTTCCGGGGGCGTTTTAGGCACCAATCTGTTTCTTTTCGAAACCATACACTGTTCCCTACTAAAGCAGGATTGCACTCATCAGTGGGAAGCATACCGGCAGCCAGCTGAACTGATCACTCCTGACAAAGCCCCGGTGCATTGTGGGTGCTAGCACCAGATGTGATGTGAAGTACAGTTTTGTGCTCGCAAAAGCCCCTTGAAAGATGTAGTGCATTCAGCTAACTTTTCTGCGTTGTTTGTGTATTTTACCGGTTTGTCTTGACCCCTCAGCTGTTCAAGAGTTCGCATCCTAGGAGAATATTTGAACTCTTTATTATACAGTCAGCACAAAAGCTGAATAGTTTATTCTGCTTTGGGTCTTGTCGCGGCGGGCCTTGGGCATAGGCGAGCTGGGCCCAGGCCCCGGATGCGAATATTCTGAGGGGCGCAGCACGGAGCTGCCTGACTTAGGGCCTGATCACAAGTTGGGCGGATGGGTTACTCCATCACAAACGTGACGGATATTGGATCCACAGTAATAGGAGTTCCATTACATCCAATGGAGTATAATGGAACTCGTAATAGGGCGAAAGGAATATCCGTCATGTTTCTGATGGAGAAACCCGTCCGCCAAACTCGTAATCAGGCCCTAATGTCATGCAAATAGCAGTTCGGCCATTCCTCTTGGTCTCAATCGGGTCGTTTAAAGACTTTGGGGCCGATTCACAGAACTAATCTGAGATAAAATCCTAAACTTACTACTTTTGGTATTCACAGAAGGCATTTAGTAGTAGTAAAGTTAGGACTCCTAACTTTACTACTACTAAATGCCTTTGTGAATACCGAAAGTCGTAAAGTTAGGATTTTGTCTCAGTTTAGTAGTAGTAAAGTTAGGAGTCCTAACTTTACTACTACTAAATGCCTTCTGTGAATACCAAAAGTAGTAAGTTTAGGATTTTATCTCAGATTAGTTCTGTGAATCGGCCCCTGTGTAATCAGCCCATAATGTTTCTCAGCCTAATTGTTAGCACCCAATCAACCCCCTGCCCTCCTCCCATCTTCCCATCTCCTGCCGTCACATCGCAACGACCCCCTCCCCCCCATGCCCTCACAACAAACACCTAATTTTCTTTCTGCCCAGGGCGCTTTTCTGTTCAATCCGATTTAGGGCTGACCATGGGTCTTGTTGCTCCCGGAAAGAATTTTTTCTCAATTTTTTTTTTGGTTGTCTGTGAGGCTTGTGGTTCCTGTCCAGATGGTGAGGGTATGTTGCAGTAGCTCCTCGTTCCTCCAGATTTTACACTTACGTAAGGCACTAGTCACAGAAACATAGCACGTTTTAGAATCTTAGGCTTAAGCCTACGGTTTGGATAGTGACTATATGAGAGTTTTACACAAATCATGTATGATACAGACTGAAATCTATGAAAATCACAGATTTAAATGTGCATTAGAGCTTAATTTAGAAAAAATAATTTCTAGGGCCTAAGGTATCACTGAAGATACAACTGCAGCTTGCACCACCAGCTGCTCCTGCAAATGTTGCAAGTGCTGCAAAATGCCAGTACCAGTGGCCTGGAACCACATGGGGGCACATGTGCGACCATTTCCTTTTGAGACTCGCAATTTGGGAATTTTATCGACTCGCAATTTGAGAGTCGCAAAAGGAAATGTACAAATGTGTCTCAGACATGTTTTGCGATTCCCAATGGGGTTACAAATTACATGACTTATCAATATTCATGAGGCAGGTCGCAATTTGCAACCCATTGGGAATGGGCAATAACACAGGGATGGTGGACTGCTGGGGACTGCAGACCCCCATGTCTGTGTTTGCTTTTTAAATAAAACAATGTTTTTTTTAAAATGCAGCCCATTTTCCTTAAAGGAAAACGGGATGCATTTCAAAAACAAAAATGAAACATTTCAGTTTCATTTCTTAAGAGTAGGCAGTGGTCCCGGACCACTGCCTACTCTTATAAAACATTTTCGCAACCGATCACAAAGGGGAAGGGGTGCCCTGGGGACCACCTCCTGTTTGCGACTAGCTTACCACCTACTTGAAGTAGGTGGTAAACTGCGATTGTTTTGCAACTGTATTCCGGTTGCAAAACAATCCTACATCCCCCTGCGACTCTCTATCAGGAAGGGGTGCTCTTGGCATGCCCCTTCCTAATAGTGACTTGTATACCCTATTTTGCAAGTCGGTAACAGGTTACAGACTCACAAAATTGGGTTGATACATGCTACAACCTTTTTTAATGTTCACAAACTGCCAGAATCTCCGTTTGCGACAGCTAAAAACGGTCGTACATATGGCCCTAGGATTATAATTTTTTTTGTGTATATTGAATTGCTAATTGATGTGCTTTGCTGAACACAGGCAAACAGCATCACCATGTGGTGGACTGCCATAATGAGAGTGTCAGTGTTATAAATTAAGTGCTGGCACTGAGCCCCTAACAACACTGGCACAAATTAAGCATGCAATCAGATTTTCAAAAGCGCACAGGCTTTTTTTGTCTAGTACTCATAATTTCACACACTTTAACATTCCCAACCCTTCACCTTCTTATGTAATGTTCACAATAGATATAATATTGTTTGGTGAGGATACAACCCCTTGGGGTATGTGATTCTACAAATACAATTTTCATTATCATCAGAATAATTTATTTGAAACAATAGTTTTACTGAAGTGGACACATAGTGTTATTTGGCAGTGTAATTAGTAGTTCCTCATTCCTTTAATAGGGATCAGCAGAGATTTATGCTTGCAGATATTAATCACGATCATAAAACATCTGCAGAAGAGTGGGTATGGAACATGTACAGTGCTTTTATGTGGAGAATTACATAGGGCTAACATGGCATAGAAGTTACGCCCTGCAGAAGGACCGTGACCCTGCAAACAGGGTGGAAACTAATGAAGAGATTCACTGGAAGCCTAGGCATTCAGTAGAAGGGCTGTGGAATCCCAATCCGGCAGTGGTACATCTTATGTAAGATGCAGCATGTGCAAGGCAGTGACAGCTTCCTTTACATACCCATAACATTAAAATCACCAGGAGTCGAACTACAAGCCTCCCTTAAAAAGTGTGTGTGTTGTATGTCAGAATATCAATAACAACAATATTGTCTGACATAAATACTGTGGCCTATCATTTAAAAAATATTGCACCCTTGGCTGTAGATTTTCTTGTATTAACTACAATGGGGCTTATTTTTTGTAAACGATATTTGGGTCACAATATTCTGGTACCATACCGTGAGTGTATATGTGTGTGTGTGATGGTGTGTGTGTGTGTGCACGCGCATTTCTCCATTTCAGTATGTGTGTGTGAGTGTGTGAGTGAGTGAGTGAGAGTGGGGGAACTTGGAAGAAACAGTGGAGACTCTGTTCCAGGGTGTTATGCGGGTGTGATGTGAGAGCTTGATGATGTATGATGAGGTTCTTTAGTACCTAGAGTAGAAGGGGGCAGAATGGAACATACGTTATGGATGCCTAACAGAACACAGGACGAGGTACATGGGCTCTTACAGACATTTCAGCAGAGAACATAACAGGCAGCAGCACCAGCTTCACTCAGACAACAAAGCACACGGAGTGCACAAATTCTTGTGCATGGGGCATCTTGGAGTGCAGAGAAAGAGATCTACCAAGCAAAGAGGGAAATTGTCTTCATCTAGAGATGTGTGTGCTAGTCAGAAAAACTCACCTAACATATTGTGTTTGTTTCAGGACACAGTATTACCATACTGTTTACCATACTCTGCCCAGCTCAGAAGAATGCTGCTGGAGTGTTGTGCTCAGTTAAAGAGACCTCCTTTAGTGCACTATGTCTACTTACGGAGGTATATCCATATATATCTAGTTCTGGAGAGCACCTTTGTCACATGTTGTCTAGTTCTAGAGGACTCATTCAGAGTTGGACTGGCTATAGCGGTCACCGGGCGTTTACCCAGTGGGCCGGAGGGGTGGGGGCCAGCTTTGTCACTGGGGGCCGGTTTTGCAGCAGTGCTGCTATATCGGCCCCAGGTAACAAAATAAAAGCAGCAGCGGTGCTCACCACCAGAGCTTTTCAGTGCCACAAACCCTCCTTCCCCGACCCCCTGGGGCTGGTCGAGTGGAATTGCCAGTGCTGGTTTCTCTTCCCAGGCCGGCAGTGGACTCATTTTATCAATTTTGGAGACTTCCTGAGGCCACATCTGGAGTACTGTGTCCAGTCTAGTAGTCACATCTGGAGTTTTGTGTTCAGTTCTGAAGTCCACATGGAAAATTGAGTATATTAGAAAGTGGGTGTTGTATGGATGGATAAAGCGATAAATGCTGGTGTGTGGATAGACAACAGTGAATGGATGGGCGAGAGTCTGAGTCTGCAATAATAAAGTACCAATAGGTCAAGCCATCTCTAGTGTTCATGGATGATGAAAAACCTGTGAATGCTGAATAAATGGTAAATGGTGACTGGAGAGTGAATGGTGGTTGGAGATTAGGTGGTGACGGCGACTGTAGATTCAATGGTAACTCTATAGAAAATGATGACTGTAGAGCGAATGGTTAATTCTTTTCATTCATATTTTATTTTTCGTGCTTAATTAAGCCTTTTTTTCACAAAAATGCCATTTACAAGTTCATACATTTCAGTTTACTGCTATCTGTTTGTCTGTTTAGTAATGAAACACAAAATTGTCTAGAAAGAGTGCTGTAAGGGTGTTTTCTGTAGGCCTGGGTGAAATTTTATTTGCTCCAGAGTAATCAGAGTAATTTCAGTAATTATCCATTACTCTTGTGATGTGAAATTACGCAGTCATTCCAGCTCGAGCAATTAAGAAAAAGTTGCGGCAAAAATCCTACCACGGGAACGCAGGAACAATGAACTAAGAGAGAGCGAGCGGCTGCTGATTACTACTGTGTAGCATTTGTTTCTATTTTCTTTTTTTTTCTTAAACTTTATTTATCATTTTCATAATAGTACATACAGCATATGTGAACTCACTGTTAGCTTGTAATCTGAAGAAGGAGTTATGGCATTTAACAATTAAAGAAATGAGATACATACAAAATGTTACCCGTCCTACATCTGGCACAGCTCAATCCCCTGGTAACGTACATCTCAATCATTTGTGATAAAGTGCCGCCAGAGTGTTCGCATATTTAATACGTACCAATATAGATTCCCAACTATCCACATTGTTTCTATTTTCATTTCAGCAATTAAGAAAAAGTTGGAGCAAAAATTCTACCACGAGAACGCAGGAACAATGAACTAAGAGAGAGCGAGCGGCTGCTGATTACTACTGTGTAGCATTTGTTTCTATTTTCTTAGCTCACAATGCATCCTTGGGCCCAATTTGGTCACAAGGGTGTATTTTGCACTAAGAATATAGCGCGAAATGCTAGATTATGCTTTTTCAAGTAATTTCAGATAATTATGAGTCATTTTGCGGTAATTATGAATAATTACGCTAGAGAGAATTATGCCAATAAGCGTCCACCCCTGCTTTTCTGTCTGACCTTTAGAGTGCACCATTAGGTTAACAATGATATATGCAAATGTCTCTGGGTACTGGGTTGCTTCTGGTTCTGCATCTGAATGTTTTTTACAAAAAGAACAGGCAGTGACAGCGTGTTGTGAAGGGGAATAACTGCACTTGATCAAGAAAGTGTTAGCTGAGGACTCAAGGCTTCTTGTTCACTGAATATTAGACACGTTTTAGTGAGGTGCAAAGAGGTTTATTTATACATGGCATGAAGCTTCAGCTCCCAGTGTGTGGGTCAGCAGTAAAATGGCACATTTTAGAAACACCATTAGATTTGGAAATGAACATGTCATATCTGCAAGGTAGCAATGTGGTTGAAGGAGTTAAGGCGTGGATGCTGATATTTAGTGTGAGATGTAGGTTAGGAGTTTGAATGCCAGCAGACCCAGCCCAGTCTTTATGCTTTCAAGACTTACAAATTTAAAGTGAGTAATAGTAACACCATTTATGTTAGTAATAGGGCAAAACAGAGATATAACGCACTAAGTAACAGCCAAAGGCCTGAGTGTCACAGCCATTTACACATGTAACATTGGGGCCTAATCACAAAAGTAAATTTATATGTTCGATTTAACAGTGTGTGAATTCACTCTTGCACCTAGGTGTAAGTTTGAACGTTTCTTCTATTCAACATTTCAGCGTGTAGAGACTGGATACACCTAATTGTAAACTTACATGTCTCCACTTCCTCAGCTCAGGGGGTGGATACATCTGAGACTGAATTTAGGTTTGTAAATTAACCAATAATTTTTCATATGTAAGTGGAGATCTCCACCCAGGTGATAGAGATCTCAGAGATATGGCAGCAGCATTGTTGGGACTAAAGAGTCCAGCAGCACTAGGGCCTCAGGATGTGGTCCTAGTCACTCCCACTCACCTGTACACAGCCAGGGCTATATAGCAGGTCAGTGAGACCCGCTGCACGGGATGCGCCCGGGCAAAGCCCAGGCCAAGACAGGGCCCGTCTGCGTCTGAGCATGGCCGACCGAGGCTGGGCTGGGCCACCCCTCTTGGTTCTTGCTGCCAACTGGCAAGAAGATCGTTGTAATTATAATTTTAGCAGATAAGGAGGTTATACAAGTTGTCTGTTCAGTCTAATATAAAGGAGCAAGCATGGTTAAGCAGAAAATAACTAAGGCTCCCGAAGGGAAAAACACGAAAAATGAAGGCTGGTGAAAGCACTAACTCTATTACAAATGATTTAAGCAGTGTTGTGGGTATATTAAACATGGAGATGGACAGTGCCGAAGAAAGGCTGACTGCAACTAAATTAGCTCTCCAAAGTTCCATTGAGGATGTTAGCGAGGAGATTGTCCTCTAAAATGTGGAGCCTAACCTCCCAAAGGAAAGTGATTCTACTGTAAACCATAAGTCCACACATGATCAACTCCCCTGTACTTCACAATGCCTTCCTCAAACAATTGAACTCTCTCAAAACAGTGAATCGATTTCCCCCCAGCGAAGAAAAGTTGCCAACCACCGGCGCCTTTGGTCGTAAGATCCCACAAATTAACCAGCATTAAAAGACACAATTGTAGGGGGATGACATCAATAGCTTCACTCGTGACCAGGAGTATGACTCAGCGCTTTCAAAGAGTTTTGAGATAATGATAAAAAGGGTTCACACTAACCCCGACAATCTCGAAAGAAAACTTCTATCCAAGCTAAAAGACACGAAGGAGAGAGATCACAATATTGAGAAATCTGTTAACGTACTGGTGGCTCGTTTTGCTAACCATGATTCCCTGCAACCTAAGTCCCTTGTCGCCACTGAGACTAATCCCATACTTCCAAGATTGGGACCTTCAGGTCTACCATTAGCAGGCCCTCCAATACGGAAATCCTCTGGTATTCCTGTAAGGAGAACTACTAGACTGACCTTTGATCCAAGTCCTGCTACCCAGCAAACGGTTTTAGCGTCCCAGAGTTCCAGCGCCCATCTATCAGCGCACCAGTACAGCAAATGATAGACTCCAACATGCCTTTAATGGAACCCATGTCAGCCACACTCCATTTACCACTGGACGCTATCTCTTATGTCATTATCATGAAAGATCTTCCAACTCTGGACCCCCATACTTATGAGTCTTGGTGGGATTTAAAATACAAGGTGGTACATTGGATGTCCAACCAGATCTCTGAAACAAACTTTCTTTTTCAGGAAATTCATATGGCGAGAAGGGTAAAGTGGATAGGCCCTACTAGGAAAATTGGACAGGAAGATTGTATTGTTGTAAACTTTTGTTTACCCACGGTGGTAAAATTCCTCCTTTTTGAACGTGGATGTAGGCCAGCCATTATAGGCAATCTTACGAGGAAAATTAAATTAGCACCCCTTGGTTTTTTCAATCTATCTCTGTATAGTTCTATACATCCCAGTTTTATCTGCCCAATCTGTCCCCCTACTCCAAGACTCCATGCACCCATCCAAATGTCCAACAGATTTGATCCTCATACTGGGTGTAGCGAGCAAGACTGACTACAGGGCATTCCTGACCCTGTATGGATGGTATTTCAGGGTAGTGCAGCAGATTCCCCCTTAGTGGAAAGTCTAGGCCCTCCTATTCTGCACAGTACAGGTGTAAAAGTAAAAATAATATGGAACATCACTGGCATTAAAAACAAACTAGGGAACAAAGATTGGGTGAGTCTAATTAACACATAAAAGTTGATTTGCCTACAGAAAACCTGGCAGATGGGGGATTTCCATTTAGAAGGGTACAAGACTTTTAGTACACTGGCGATTCCCTCCCCACATGGTTTAGCGAAGGGGGGCTTAGCTCTACTAGTATCTATCACCTGCCCAGTTATGGTAAAAAAGATATCAGCTAGTTCACCCTACTTCCAGATATTCCGCCTTAAGACTGCAGAGAAACATAACCTTATTCTGATTAACTATTATAACAACTTCTTTGACAATACAAGGAGCAGGGTCATTGTTAATCTAGGAAGGGAGCTGAAATCTCTAGAGAGTGGTGTCACTGATAATTGTATTTGCTTATGGGTTGGTGATTTTAATATTAGCAAATGCAATATGGCCAACAGTAGGATTTGTGGCTATGCGGATGTGTTTGGTGGCAAGCAAACTAATTTTCCACATAACCCATATGGAGAGGCCTTAAATGAACTTCTCTTTAGATATACCTTTGATCTTGGAATGTGCTATGGGGTTGGCAGATTCCTTTAAAGTTGAACCAAGCCACTTTAGCGACCATCACCCTTTATTGATAGCATTTGTTAGACCTAGCTTTTTCAGCGGTTTTATCCCCAGACTTTTTGCTTTTTGGCCTCCTGTTTTTTACCCTGTTTTGGTTGGTTTTTTGACTCTGGGCACTTTACCACTGCTAATCAGTGCTAAAGTGCATATGCTCTCTGTGTATATTGTTAATATGGATTGGTGTTTCCATGATTGGCTTGTTTGACTTACTGCTAAGTCCCTAGTACAGTGCACTGTGTGTGCCCAGGGCCTGTAAGTCAAATGCTGCTAGTGGGCCTGCAGCACTGATTGTGTCACCCACACAATCAGCCTTGCAAAAGGTTCTCAGACCTGCCACTGCAGTGCCTGTGCGCAGTCTGCTACTGGCATGTCGACCTGGCAAGTACACCCACTTGCCAGGCCTTAACCTTCCCTTTTCTGACATGTGAGTCCACCCTAAGGTAGGCCCAAGGTACCCCTGTGGGCAGGGTGCAGTGTCTTTGAAAGGTAGGACATTTTTTGATGTGTGTTACATGTCCTGATAGTGAACTACAGGGGATTTCGTTTTTTACTATTGAAAGGCTATCTGTCCCATAGGATAGAATGTGAGTTTATTTATAACATCTTATAAATATAACTTTCCCTGGGGACAAGATGGAAAGGTAAAGTTTAGTATGCCTGAACTCAGAATATAAAAATGCATCTTTTAGTAAAGATGATTTTTATATTTTGTGTTTGAAAATACCACTTTTAGAAAGTAGGTATTTTCTTGCTTAGTCATCCTGTGTGTCTCTGCTGGTTTGTAAATTGACTGTCTGGCTTTGGAGTGACAGGGGCTGGTGATGTGCATTCACTGTAGACAGCCACTGGGGGGGTTTGAGGTGTGTCCTGACTTTTCTGGATGAGTCAGGGCTGGGCTGAATACACCTGGGCTGCATTTAGAGTAGGGGGAGGAGATTTCATTTCACCGAAATGGGCCTGGTCTGCCTTATACAATGCTTTCTCCACCTCCTGCCGGGAAGATGTACCGGAGAGGACGGAACTGGTTTTGACTGAGCACAGAGCCTCTCTGACACCAGAGAACAAAGACAAATGTAATATAAATTTTGGGGCCCAGACCCCAGAACTTTAGAATACTTCTGGACTCAAGAGAAACATCTGCCAAGGAGAAGAGCTGGGAAAGCTGAAGGAGAAGTACTGCCCCTTTGCTGTGTGCTGTCTGGGGTTGGCCTGCAGTGGCTGTTTCTGCCAAGAAGAGGACAAATACTTTGCTGTGTGCTGTGTATCCTGCTTGAAGAAGATCTCCAAGGGCTTGAAGTAGAGCTTTCCTCCTCTTCTGAAGTCTCGGAGACACAAAGACTTCACCACCAGGTCCCCTGAACTTCCTTGCTGGGAGTTCTCACCTGCCAAGAGGTGCCTGTTACTGTGTTTGGCCTCTGGAGGCTGTTCCTGCTGTTGGGAACTGGAAAAGAGATGCAACTATGCATCCATACCCATTTCCGATGCATTGCCGCTGTGCCGCTGAAGAAACTGACGCAGCGCCTGCCCGCGGCTGGAGAAGTCTCTGCACGCCGAATCACCACACAGCTTCTGACGCAGGCCCTGCTGTGCGGCTGCAAGAACCGATGCATTGTGGGCCTGCAGCTGGAGAGACCAACACAACGCTGTTGCCACAGCCGCCGCATCGAGAACTGATGCATCCCCGATCCCCGCGCATCGCACCGGGGCGCCAAGTCTACAAGACCGCCGGGCTGCAGTAAGAAACCGAAGTATCACCTCCCCGCACAGTAAGAAACTGACGCATCACCTCCCCTTCAGTAAGGAACTGATGTATCACCTCCCCTGCGTGGCAGTAAGGAACCGACGCATCACCTCCCCTGGAGTAAGGAACCAACGCATCATCTTCCCTGGGTGTAAGGTGCCGATGCATCACCTTCCCTGTGGGTGTTTTTGTTTATGATTGTGACGCATCCAAGGTACTTTGTGTTGAAATTGTCGCATCTATAGTTTGCTATAGACAGAACTGATTTTACCTTCTAAGGATTACATTTTGATTACTGTATTTTGGATTTTTGTCGTTTTGGTCTTGTTTGGTTTAGATAAAGATTACTTATTTTTCTAAACTGGTGTGGTGTCCATTTGTAGTGTTTTCACTGTATTACTGTATGTGTACACAAATGCTTTACACACTGCCTCTGAGATAAGCCTGTCTGCTCGCGCCAAGCTACCAAGGGGGTGTGCAGCGGTTATTTTAGAAGTGTATCCCCCTTACCCTGACTAGGAAGAAGGGTCCCTACTTGGACAAAGGTGCAAACCATTGCCAACATGGACACCCATTTCTAGCAGTATTTAACATCAAGACTTAGTGGACCAACGGCCAGCAACTAGCAGAACACCTCGAAACCCAGGGCACAAATGGTATTAGCCTCAGGTGGATAAACATTAATGGAACTGCCCTGTTGGAGAAGGTTACCAAAAATAACCCTATTGAATTTACCATCTGAACTCCTCTTCACATGAAATCATAGTCGCTTTCAGTAAAATACTAACAGCAATTGCTGGGAATCTGAGATCAGACAGAAAGAGGACTAATCATAAAACCACTGCGTGGTTTGATCAGGACTGTTCAAGTGTTAATCAGAAATTGAAAAAAGGCCCTACAGACCCAGCCTAGAAATAGAGAGGAAATATTAAACTTGAGATGGTCCCATAAACAGGCTCTAAGAAAACAAAAGGTGGAATTGTGGGAGAAAACATGGGCCAATTTACAACAGGCAACTGAAACAAGGGATGCCACGCTTTTCTGGAAAACCATCAATCATCCCTTTTTGAAAGAGGCGTCTGCTCCTAGGGTGGAGGCGCTTGTACAACAGGCTGACTGGGTAACCTTATTTAATATCTATGTGGCACCCCTGGCGAAACTACTCAGAAAACTTGGCTTCACTTCAATTTCATATGCTGATGACACCCAGCTCTTACTATCGTTTGATAAAAATTCCAAGAACACTCAGTCTTGTTTCTCAGAAGGTATGACAGCATTTGCTGCTTGGATGACGGAGAATTTTCTCCAGTTAAATACTGGGAAAACATAGATCATGTCCTTTGGTGACGCTCCTTTGCCTATGGTCTCCAGAGTGGTGGCCACCCGAGTTGGGTGCTGCCCCTGCCCCTAAGATAGTGGTCAAGAATCTGGGCAACCATCAAGACCAGAAACTTATGATGAAAGATCAGGTGGCAGCCACAGTAGGTTCCTGCTTCCATATGTTAAGCCTTATCGCAGAGTATTTCCTTTTCTTCCACTCTCTGTGCGAAAAACACTTTTTTTTTCAGGCACTAGTGATAAGCCGCCTGGATTACTGTATGCCCTCCTGATTGCGGCAAACGATTCTTCACTACATAGACTCCAGGTGTACAAAATACCGCTGCCTGTCTCATTAAGAAATCACCAGCCAGAACAGCCTCCCTCCCACTCTTACGACACCTTCATTGGCTACCAATACGCAAGAGGGTTAGGTTTAAGTTATGCTGCATTGTGCACAGAGGTTTGAATGGCAAAGGGCCTGGTTATTTAACTGAAAAACTCATCTGATACCAGCCAAATTGATCTTTACGATCAGGAGAGAAATCCTTGCTCCTCACTCCCCGTGTTAGGAAATCTAGCATGGGTGGAAAAGCTTTCTTCCATTTAGCCCCCTACTATTGGAATCAACTTCTGATTCATCTTCGTACGTAAATGCTCAGAATATTTTTTGTTTAGAAAACTTCTCAAGACTGAGCTTTTCTGAACTGTCCTTACCTGGTCTGCACTAACGGCTACGCCTCCTACAGCGCGGAGATACCCCTTTGGAGGTGATTCGGGTGCTTCATAAGTAAATAAAATAAATAAAAATAAATCAGACATTATGGTAGTATTTATTTTTTTAACAACAAATTTTATTAGTTTTCAGAGGTACCAAAGAAGCAAAACCAGCAAGCATTATATGCGATACAGGCATATCGTAGAAATTTCGGCACCCTAGAACACCCCCGAGGTCTGCAGAACATCAGACCAGAACCCCCCCCAACCCCGCACCACACACCCAGCCATCGTCAGAAAGTGATATTACATAATCATGCTCCGTGCACACGCGCTACCCCGTGGCATTAAACAGGTGAGTTGCTTACTACAAGTCTATCCACCGGGTCCCTGGAAACCGGGGGCCCCAAGAGCGACAGGTCTATTCCTCTATACGTGGCCCAGCCCGACCAGACTTTCCCGTGTTTTTGCGGACAGCCCCGTGCCTGGAACACCGCCACTTCAGCCGACAGACATCTATCCATCGCTTTCTTCCAGTTACCGAACTTGGTGGGGACTCCGCCTTCCAGTGTTGTGCAATGTCCCGCTTGGCAAGTGTGAGACCCAAGAACAGCAGGTGCCTTTTGTATAAGTTTCCCCCAATGTCCTCTGTGCCGTGGAGAAGAATCAGTCGCGGATCCGCAGGGATGTCCCACCCAAGAACCCGCCCCAGGCAGGACCTAATGCCAGTCCAGAAATGTTGCAACGCGCCACAGCTCCAGACCGTGTGCATAAACGACCCCTCCTCTGTGCCACATCGGAGGCACATGGGCGACTGGATAGCCCCCATCCTGTAGAGGCGTAAGCGTGTGTAATAGGCCCTGTGGAGGTACTTAAATTGAATCAACTGATACCGGGTGGAGACGGCGGAGTACCGAGGGCTGGCCAATGCGTCGGCCCAGTCATCATCGGTCAATGTGCGCACATCCTCCTCCCACGCCGCCCGAGTCTTGTGGATAGTGGTAGTGGAGTGTGTAGTGATTGTTTGGTATACCTGCCTAATTTTGTGGGCCCCTAAATCCCCATAAGCAGGCGGCCCTCGAGCGGGTGAAACTCAGGCAGAGTTGTGAGATCCCTAATGAGGTGAGATACGGCATGACGGAGCTGCAGATATCTATGAAATTGTGTTTTATTTAGCTGGAAGTCGTCTTGTAGCTTCTGGAACGATTTGAGTGCAGACCCCTGCATTATGTCCCCCAATGTGGAGATACCTATGTCATCCCACCGGCGAAACCCCACCAGGGACGAGACCGGCCGGAGATGGGAACCCTGCCAAAGAGGAGTCGCGCCCATCAGCTTACCCCACCAGCCCATCTGGTGAACCACACACCTCCATATTTGAATGACAGTCCGGCAGGCCGGGGGGAGCCCAGACAAAGGCGAGGAGCTGTAAAGGAGGTGGAGCAGCGGGGATTCCGCCATGAAAATTCTCTCCACCGCATAAGCCGGATCTGCCTGAGAGCAGTACCACCAATCGTTAATCACAAGCAGGTGTGAAGCCCAATAATATGCCCGGACGTTCGCTGCCGCAATCCCCCCAAAATACGTGGATTGCACACATGTCGCGAGTGCCACCCCCCCCAGAGGAACCTGTTCAGAAGAGCGTTGATTTGGCGGAACCAAGACGGGGGATAGGAAAGGGGTAGTTCTGCAGCCGATATAGCAAACGTGGCAGAGACACCATTTTAAAAATGGCAGATCTGCCATATAACGAGAGAGGCAGTTGAGACCACACCGTTGTCTCGTCTCGTACCACCGAGAGCAGCGCTGCAATGTTATGCGACCACGCCACTGTCTGGCACCGCGCGATAAACACCCCCAGATATCGAAAGCCCTCATCCGCGACAATCAACTGCGAGGCCCAGGCTAGGGACCGCTGATCACCGGTGATAGGGAACAAAATTGACTTAGAGGGGTTACCATAGAGCCCCGAGGTCTCCCCAAAGATCCGCAGAATCTGGAGCACTCTGGGCCCAGAGACCCAGGGGTCCGACATGAAGAACAGGGCATCGTCGGCATATAACGCAATCTTGTCCATGTGCTCTGGCGACCAAACTAAACCCCGAAGAACAGAGTCCATGCGAACCCAGGCAGCCAGGGGCTCGATAGCCAACGCGAACAGGAGCGGGGAGAGTGGGCACCCCTGCCTCGTGCCCCTGCGAATAGAAAAGGGGGCGGAACAATGGCCGGCCACTCGAACCGATGCGGTGAGGCCTGTATATAGTAATTGAACATACGCCCTGAAGCGGGGCCCCAAGTTTACCGCCTCCAAGAGCTTGAAGAGGTACTTCAACTCAAAGAGTCGAACGCCTTGTCAATATCGGCAAGCAAGACAGCCGCGGGGCGCTCCAAACGATAGGCCTCCACCATGGCATTGTGGGCCCGTCTAATATTGTGTCTTGTGGACCGGTGAGGCATGAAGCCGGCCTGATCCGGATGCACCAGGTCTTGTATGCACGAGCGGAGTCGGTCAGCCAGAACCTTACCCAGCAGCTTAGGCTCAAAATTCAGGAGAAAAATGGGGCGGTACGAACCAGGCTCCTCCGGTGGGCGACCTGGCTTAAGAAAGACAACTATCTCCGTGTGCCTCCAGTCCGGGGGCAATACGCGCCTCTCCGAGGCATTGCGGAGTGCATCCAATGAGTGGGGTCCCAACGTCTCCAGATGGGGCCGTAGAAAGTCATTAGGGCCGGGCGCACGTCCCGGCTGTATATTGGATAGAGCTGCCCGCAGCTCGTCCAAGGTGATGGGTTCCTCCAGGACGGCTCGTTGCTCGTCTGAAAGGCGACAGGGAGAGATATCCACAAGGAAGGCGTCAAAAAGAGGTTCAGCAATAACCTCCCGTTCCTCATACAACTCAGCGTAGAAATCTACAAAGGCTTGTACAACCGCCTCCGGGGAGGCGCACATGTCCCCCGTGGGGGACCGCAGAAGAGGGACCTGCGTCGGGGCCGCCCTAGCCTGGCAGAGCCTATGCAACATCTGGCTAGACTTGTCGCCCCAGTGGTAAATCCTATGCTGGGTAGCCAGCCAGGCCTCTCTGGCAGCGTCCGTGTGGGTTTGGTGGAGCTGCTGTTGGACATGCAAGAGGTTCCTACGGACAACAGGGTCTGCACCCTCCACCACCAGAGACTGGATCTCCGCTTGTCTGTTTTCCAGGTCGGTCACCTGGGCCAAGCGTTGCTTCTTCTCCCCGGTGCGGTAACTGATGTCAGCCCCACGAATCGATGGTTTGACCGCCTCCCTTAGAGTAACTGAGGACTGGCAGGAGCCAACGTTAAAACTGAGATATTCAGCAATTGCCGAGCTCAGCATCTCCCGGTACTCCATGACGCAGAGCAGCCAGGGGGACATACGCCATCTATACTGGGCCCTGTTAGACATCAGGCGCAACTTGAGTTGAATCAGTGAATGATCTGAGAGGCCACGGGGCAATATCGAGGTATGTGACACCCTATGCAAGTAACTATGTGGGATAAACAGATAGTCCAGACAGGAAAGAGTGGGATGGACCGCAGATACGTAGGAGAACCCGGCTTCAGAGGGATGAAAGGCCCGCCACGTGTCCGCCCAGCCCAGAGTGTGCGCAAGAACGTTTAATTTAGACGTAGCGGGGGTATATCGGGTTGACGAGCTCTCCACCTGTCCGAAGGACCCATAATATCATTCCAATCACCCCCAGCACCATCAGACCCCCTGGGAGATCACCCCATAGCTGTGTCAGTTTATCTACGAACGTCTGGCCAAGTGGCGGGGGGGGCGTAGATACTGCCTAACGTGATCTGTTCTCCGGCGATAATACCTGTAATCACGGTAAAGCGACCACCCGGGTCCAACCAGTGTCTCACTACCTGGAGCGGCACTCTACGATGCACTAAAATGGCTGTGCCCCATGCCCCTCGGGAGAATCCTGAATGGTATACTGTAGTGAACCCATAACGGGCCAAGCATGGAGCTTTCGTGCCCAGCAGATGCGTCTCCTGGAGCAAGAGGACGTCAGCCGCATAACGCTTCGCCTGCTGAAGCACGGCCCCTGTTTAACTTTATTTAACAGGCCCCGTACGTTCCAGGCGAGGATGTTTAGGGTTCCCGGTGTTGAGCTACCCATCGTGTGCGCCATTGCTAGTTGTCGGGACGAAGTGGGTCGGCCAGTGTGCGCCCGACAGAATAATAGAGTGTGTGCGTGGTGCGAAAACAAAAAACAAATCAACCCGCAACCCAAAAACAATCCCCATCACCCCCTCCCTCCACCCCCCCACCCCCATACTTCCAGGAACATGAAGTATCTGTCGCGGTGGAACCCCCACCGAGGCCCTCAACCGGATGACCCAAGCGATTCCTCCAATGGATCCCCCCCTCCCAACTTCACCCAATATTACCCAAACTAATGGGGAATACCATGGCAGTTCCCTCCAGGGCAAGTAGTAAGGACCCCAGCCCTAAACCCCACAGGTGCTAAGAAGGCCACAATGAGGTGTCTTAGCCCGCCCCGATAGTAAGCAGGAAGCAAATTTGGCCCATGAGTCCCAGTCTACCTCAGTCCCCGGTGCCCGCCGGTTCCTGGGCACGCCAGTTGGAACGGGATCTGTTGTGTCTCGATGTTGCGCCTCTGCCCTGGCGGCCACTCCGATGCGAGCCCTGGGAGGAGTCCGAGTCCAGCGGGGGCGGCGAGTGTGGCTTAAGGATCCTGCGCTCATCTGTCCACACAAAGACCTCCTCCGGAGTATCGAAGGAGAAAGTCTTAGCATTGTAGATCACCTTCATCCGGGCCGGTAACAGCAATGCATAGGAAAGGTTAAGTTCCCTTAGCCGCCTCTTGGCCGCCACGAATGATTGGCGTTGTTGCTGCACCAGCTTAGTGTAATCGGGGAAAACCATGATGGGATGCGACTGAAAAACCATTTTGTCTTTATGTAGCCGGGCGTAGCGGAGAATGGCATCGCGGTCTGCATAGTTAAGGAGCCGGGCGATCACGGGCCTCGGGCGCTCGCCCGGAGGTGGCTTCTTGGTCAAGGCGCGGTGAGCCCTCTCCACCACGAAACAAGGGGACATGTCCTCCGGGGGCAGCAACGCCCTGAACCACTCCAAGATGAACGTGTCCATGGAAGAGCCCACGCAGCCCTCCGGAAAGCCCACCAAGCGTATATTGTTGCGGCGGGCCCGCCCCTCTGCGTCCTCAACCCAGGCCGCCAGGTCTTGCGTGTGCTTGGTCAGCTTGTCCACTTTTTGCTGGAGCACAGATACAGAGTCTTCCACTGTAGAGACCCTGGTCTCGGCCTCGGTGATACGGTAAACTGCCTTCCGCAAATCTTGGCGGAGAAACGATACTTCCGATCCCACGGCACCAATCTGGGCCTCCAGAGCGGTCCTGGATTAATTGATCGCTTCCAGCAGTATCGCCGTGTCTGTGGTGGTGTAGCGGTCCATAGTGTGCTGCTTGGGGGCCAACGCCCCCTGCCGATCCTTGCCCATGGTGGTCTGGATCTCCCGGCGGGGCCCTCCACCTGATCGTTCTCTACAGGGGTCGACGCCAAAGGCAGCAGCGCCGCGCAGCGCAGACTCCCCACCGGGCTCAACCGCAGGGAATCACCCACCACCCGCTGCGGCCCGGTGACCAGTGTCGTGTGCCCCCGCCGGGCCTCCGCAGCGGCGGCTCCTAGGTGTGCTTGGCCGGACCTGATCCAGTCGGGCGTCGAAGGCAGTTCTGGGCGCAGGGAAGGGGACCAGGCACCCGGGACAGAGCCGACTGCTCGCCCACGCGGCATACCCAGCTCCTGCCGGATCTACCGGTTCCCGGGCAAGCCCACCTCCCACGACGGGTAATCTAAGTTCTGCCCAGCAAGGGCCACAGGCGCAGCGGGCCCCACTGGCCCCCCAAGGATATTCAACAGATCCCACTTCGCAGCTCAGCAATTACCAGCCGGGAGTGACCATGCAGGATCCAGCGGAGGCGGAGAATGGCCCACCGCACCACAACAGGCCGGAAATCCTAGGCCCAGGGCCCCAGCAGGCCCACGGCACCGGCAGGGCGCAACAGGCGGGCCCCGCCGCCTCCGCCGCACCGTTCAGGCCCACAGGTGCTCGCAGCAATGTGGACGGGGAGGGGCGCTCCAGAGGCCTCGCGCACACCACCCCGGTACACCAAACCTCAGTCTGGTCGTGTCTAGCCGCGCCACAGCTTCCGGATCTAGAATGGCACCAGAGCTCTCCTCCTTCACTGCTACCACCCCTCGGACGGGGGGAGTTGCTCCGGCCGCGGATGCGGCCCGCCGGGTCAGGGATGGCTTCACAGGGACCAGCGGCGGCAGCGACCGGCCCACAACACCACAGCAGGCAGATGAGGCCCAGGACTCGGGGCCACAACAGACTCACAGCCACCGGCGGGAAGACCCAGGCAGGGTCTGCTAGTCTGCGGCGCCGCTCAGGCCCTCCAGGACCTGTGGTGATAAAGGTGGGGGGAGGGACGCTTCAATGGCGTTGCACCCTCTTCCCCCGGGTCTCCACACCTCTGGACAATCGGGGTCAGCCGCGCCTCAGCAGCGCCGGTCTAGGGCGACTCCGGAGCTCTTCAAATCGTCCACCCCAGTCCTTCAGACGAGGGGGGTACACAGCTGCGGCGAGCCCGGCCGCGCGGCCCGCAGACCCGGAGCAGGCCTCGGGGAGCCGGGAGCTCGCACTCGGTGATTCCGACCCACCGCTGCCGCAGAACCCGGCCCTCCGCTGCACGGCGGGGGCCCCAGCACGAATCTCTCGGGACTCGCGGCTGAGGTCAGGATGATGTAGGATTTAGGCCCTGTTAAGGGAGCGAACTGCGGAGCGCTAAGGAAACGCGACTGTATTTTTAACCCAGGTAACCAAGACCTGGATACACTTCCTGATTAAACATTCTTTGTGGGACCATCACATCCTAATTCTTTTAGCCTAGAAGAGATCATTACCGCCCTAAAAAAACCTGTGAATGGGAAGGCGCCAGGCTGTGATGGGGTCCCAATAGACACTTTTAAAGCATGTACCAACATTTGGGCCCCTATTTTGATGCAAGTGTGTAACGTGACAGCAAGTGGGTGTTTGCCCCAATCATGGACAGAAAGTATTACAGTCCAGATTTTTTTAAAAAGAGGCAGGGGAGATCCACAGTGCAATTTCCCAATGTCCCTCCTGGATTCATCAGCCAAATTAATGGCCAGAGTTCTGCTATAGAGGCTTGACTCAAGGGTGATAGAGAACCAGATCCTAACAGATGCCCAGTATGGGTTTAGAAGAGAAGTGGGAACCATGGAACAATGTGTCAACTTACATCTCCTCATTGGCAAACATACTCTGGCCAAAGAGGGTCACATCCATTTATGCTTTTGCTGATCTAAGCAATGCGTTTGACTTGGAAAACATTCTTTAACCCGCTGGCAGAATCACAACCTGCCTTTACTCTGCAGTCACTACCCCAACTGTGACATTCCCACGTGTTCCTTTACCACGCATGTCGTTACAAATGACTTGCTTTAGGAGGTGCGTTGTTGCACTGGTGTTGGATTTTAAGTCCAACACCTTCTCTACTGATACACTGACTGGAGTTGGAATAGTAAGTTGTTCTATTCCAAAGTCCAGCGCCACCCTAAGGCAAGTCGCTGTAAGAACTTGCGTGGTAAAGGAACGTGTGGTAATGTCGCAATCAGGGTAGTAACTGTAGAGTAAAGGCATGCATGGGAAATGTATGCAGGGTTCCGCCATACATCTGTTTGATTTGGTCATTCACTCCAAATGGTGGCAGTCATTAGTTAAGATGGGTGCTTCCACTGAGATTGGTACCTTCCTTTCCCAGTTATATGCAAAGCTAACAGCTCGGGTAGGATATGGGCCACGGGTAGAGGTTACATCACGCTTTAAAGTAACATGCAGAATCTGACAAGGCTGTGTCCTTGTGCCGCTTTAATTCTCGTCATATATTAACGGGGTGGATGAATCTCTGCAAAAGATCAAGGTGGCTCCCTCCAAGGCTGGTGAGTGTGTAACCCCTGTCCTCCTTTATGCATATGACACAGATCTGATTTCTAGAACCACAAATGGTCTCTAGTTATTGATAGATAGCTTCATCTTGTATAATGGAGGACAGTGACATGAAAATCAATTTAAAGAAAACATTTACAATGATATGTGGGAAAAGGAAGCCCAAAATGAAAATCCATTATATCAAGGGAGAGAAGCTTCCTGAAGTAGAAAGTTTCACTTATCTGGGTATCTACTTTACTAGCAATGGATATAGGGGGTCACATCTGAAAGCAGCGAGACTGAAATTCATAAGATCCTCTGAAGCACTCTTCAGATTTGCAGCTAAAATCGGGAATAAGCCCATTAGATAACCTCTGACCCTATACAAAAGTAAATGCATACCCAGTGTTAATTATGGGGCCTCTCTCTGGGGGTTGATTAATTATCCCCTTTTACAGACACAGGAGAATCTGTTTTTATGCGAACTCCCGGCCGATTAACCTCCTCTAATATAGTCCACAATGAACTAGCGGTTCCCTACCTAAAGAATGGCCTGCAGATCAGCCTGATTATTTTATGGTATTGTATATGGAGTAAGGTCAGCACTCAATTTGCTAGAGAAGTGATAGCAGACTGTCTTATTCTGGAGCATAAATCTAGAATACCATGGCTGACTGATGTGAATAGCCTTTTAAAGAAAATTGACGGGACTATGAGTATAAAGGACCTTGCTAGTGTGCTACAATTCAGTAAGAAAGATTTCAAGAAAAACTTATAAAGAAAAAGAGGGCTGATAGGAAATCTAAAGAGTGCTCTAAGCTATCTGTATCAAAGTATCTTGCAGGCCCGGTACAACAAAGTAATCAGAGCTATCTTTAATTAGTTTCTAATATTCAAAATAGATTTTATCTCACTTGATTGGGTATTTTACATTTTATGGTTGCTTTCCCTAAGACAGGGGCTTGGTCACAAAAGCTAACTAAATGTCCATGCGATGGCAAGTCAAATCAGTCCACTCTGCCCTTTATCCTTTTTTCGTACATTCTATAGTGATCTAAGGAAACAAATATTGCGACCATTGTTTTTCCAAGAAAGACTTATCTATCATAAAGATGCATTGAACTTGGTGTGTAAACTCGACAATGTGGCCTTATGTTACAGAGTATCAGTTTATATTGCCCATGCTGTCCGTAGAAGGAAAATGCTGACACACTTGGAAGCTCTCACATATGAAGTCGAGTAAGGAGGACTATTGGCTTTTTAGTAGTACGGCAACGAGTAAGGGTTTTATTATTAAATTTTATTAATCTGTGTTTTTACATGGAGATTTTTGCACATTATTGTAGTATTGAAATTAAATAATCCTAACATAATAAGATAGGTGGGTTTTTTAATGACGATAACATATATCAATATGAGCATGTGTTTTTATATGACTTCGATGTTCATTGTGACTTAACAGTACGAAGTTTGTATGTTGTGACACTTTTATGGATACTTCTTGTATCTGAATAACGATTTATTTGATTTGATTTGACAAAGATCTCCCTATGGGTAAGGGAAAGTATTGTGAAAATTCATAAATTTTATTATTTGAAATAATTATAAAAATGTTTTAATGTAGAACATAATGAAAAGTACTTTTAAATAATTATCTTTAACCTATAACTATTAAAATAAAATGTTACAACACATTAACTCTTCAAAATATATGTTTATTAAATAATGAAATTATTTAAATATATCAGTTTATTTTATGAATAATTTTGAACCACAATTAAAAACACACTCACTAGCATTTTTATTTGTAATGAATGTTTAGCTGATTTAATTAAAGATTATGTGTTGAACTAATTTAAATTATTTTCAAATTTTTAATAAAAATTTAATCAAATTGAATGTTTTTTAAATAAGTTAACTATGAATTTTAAAACAATATGAAAATATATTGTTAATTTTGTATAATCTTTCAGACCCACATTATGGGTCCCCCTTTTCTCAGCCCCTGTTTTATGGATTACCCCTAAAGTTTCCAAGAAGGCACTAGTCTGGATGAGACTTTTTTTCGGAAAGTTTTGTGGAGATTAGTCAAATGGTGCCAAAGTTATTAGGAAAACACATTTCCTTTTCTTGTGGAAACGTGGTCCTAACTGTAGCTAACCAGTGGCTGTTTTTGTAAGTCCCTGACTCCATTATTTTCCATGGAAGTGTGTTGGATTACCCGTGAGTGGCCATGTGTGGTGCAACACATACTTCAAGGCTGGCCTGGAGGTACATTTGCAACAGTTTTGTGACCATTAGGGCTGTAGTAAATTTAGAAATGTGGCTTGTGAATAGCTATGGTCTTACTCATTTGTGGGTATGTGAATGTATTAGCATATCCCTCCCTAAACCCCTCATTACCCTTTCCTAAAGCCTTCCTTAAATTGTATTAAATCCCTCCCACTGGTAGTAAACTTTCCCAATTTTCAAGCTATTCTCCGTGGCACCTCCTAGATTTAGTACTAAAACATATCCCTTCATGTGGTGAGATCTCTGTCACCTGGGTTGAGATCTCCACACAGAAAAGACCGAAGAGGTTGAAGTTTCTTTACATAGGTTTGTGATTAGCATTTTGCTGTGTGCTGAGTAGTACTACTGTAGTAATACTGTAGTACTACAAAACGCAGTTTGTGGCTAAGTCCTATTGATTTTTTTCCAGCAAAAATGGCAGAATATATAAATGTAGACATTTACTAAAGGTGATTTAGCAGTTGTAAACCCTGTTAATCCCTTGTGATATTTTCCCACAGCATAATATTATGCAGGAGTACATAACATGAGAGAAAGTGGGTGATGGGTATTTGACAGTGTCTACAGTATAATGGCCTAAGGCTGGAAGGGTGGAGAGGATCTTCCACAGTGTTGGAAGAGAAAAAAAAAATTCTTCAGGCTTGAAGATCAGCTCTATCTACAGAAGCATGGAACTTCGATGGGCAGCACATTCGCCCCCAGCATCGCATGTCTGTATATGAGCCACCTGGAAGAGGAACACATTTGGGCTAATAACCCACATTCCAACAGAATCCGAAGTTGGTTGCGATACATTGATGACATTCTGATAGTGTGGCATGGTAACCAAGAAAGTACAAAAACCTTCGAGGCCTGGATCAACCAGCTCAACCCCTTTCTCCGCTTTACCATGTCCACAGACAATCACAAGATATCATTCTTGGATGTGAACATCATTGCCAGGCCTGGGCGTAGTTCGCGGAGTTTTGCTACGCGGAACTTCGCGAAGTTACAAAAAACCTCCGCGGAGTTCCGCAAATGGCAGAGTGCAGTGCGAACTGCAGTTTGCGCTGGTATTCCTGCTGCTCGGGTAGAAATTCTACCGGAGCGGCAGTTCGCGCTCGCGAACTTACCATTCTCGATCGTGAACTTACCGTTCGCGATCGCGAGCGGGGAAAAAACTCCGCTGCACTACGCGAAGAGGAGTTTTCTGCACTCCACGAGCTCCGCGGAGCACGGAGTGCAGAAAACTCCGCGAACGGAGCAAACGGAGCGGAGTTCACCATCCAGGCCTAATCATTGCTAGAGGTGGAAGATTGGAAAGTTCCCTATACACAAACCCACAGATAAAAACAGTTTGTTGAGTTTCCACAGTGCACACCCTCGTGCACTTAGGGAAAATCTCCCGGTGGGACAATTTCTAAGGATTCGTAGGAATTGCTCGGATTTGGACACCTATAAAGTAGAGGCGGCAAATTTGTCTAGGAAACTGGAAGAAAGAGAATATCCAAAGAGAATAATAAACCAGGCACAGAAAAGATCACAAAATACTCCGCGCACAGCTCTGCTGGAAACCCATACTAAGAAAGAAATCGACTCTGAGATATGTGTGACCACATATAACTCTTCCTCTAATGCCATCAAGAAGATCATCAATAGCAAATGGAACATACTTACCTCGAACCAACTGAATTTCGAGAAACCTATGTTTTCATTTAAAAGAAATAGGAGCCTCAGGAACTCCTTAGTTCACACAGATACATGGAAACCTAGCCAAAATCGACAACTGACATTGTGGAACCAACCTCAGGTTAAAGGCCACTATCCATGTGGCTCCTGTAGTGTATGTCAATTTACCACACACACATCACATATTGATCTAGGACTCCCACGGATGTGGGAACAGTGTAGTCATACTAACTGCAATTCTGACAACATCGTATACATGATCACATACCCATGCGGACACCGCTACATTGGCATGACAACTAGGAAGATCAAAGTCTGTATCAGTGGACATAGGAGCATGATACGCAGAGGCATTACAGCTACGAGACTTACATCACACTACCAAGAGCGACAACATACAGACAATGATCTGAGATGGACTGTCATCGAAAAAGTGAAGGGAGGTCCAGGTTTGACTAAGAGACTATTACAAAAAGAGCAGAGATGGGTATATAATCTTAAGACCAATGAACGTGGTCTGAATGATTCCATTCCATGGGGACAGTTAGGATGCACCTGAGCCCTCTATTCATGTAAATTCTGTGTTGGGGAGCCCCCATGTACTTTATCTGAGTGGTACTTGGGTATTACTAGAGCATAATGATATGCCTGGAAGGCACTGAAGGGGACCCAGCTAGGTTTAACCAGTACTACGGTAACAATACCACCATATTTCGATACATACTTATCTGTAGGTAATGACAGCCACATAGAGAAATACGAGAGCAATACACTGTGCGCATTATCCACAGTGAATAACGTACACCGACTTATTTTAACTGTGACTATAGATTATAACTACAACTCCCATGAACCTTCACGAGATTCTGTAGTCTACTAGCTGTAAAAGCGACCATGATACCACGTTGCATGTATCAGTAAGGGCAGGGCCCAACTAACAACTAAATGCGGGCCCGGAAACATCCGCTAGCCCGTTTAATAAACTACGATAATAATACCATCATATTTCGATACATAATTTACATCGCATGCAATGACAGCAGCATTGAGAAATACGAAAGTAATACATTGATCGTATTTCAAGATATATATATTTTATCGCAGGCAATGGCAGCCACATGGAGAATTACGAAAATAATACATTGTGCGCATTACCTACAGTGGATTAGGTTTACTGGTTTACTTATACTGTGACTATATATTCTAACTACAACCCCCATGATCCTTCACGGGATCTTATAGTTTGCTAGCCGGATGCGTGACCATGACGCCACGTCCTATGCGTCTGCAAGGGCGGGGCTCAATTAACAACTAAACGCGGGTCCGGGTACTTCCGCTCGCCCGTTAAATAGACGCTGATCTCAGCCTCGGCGTACACGCCGGGAGATGCGGACCCGATTAGGTGCTGTAGTGGGGACAGGATCCTTGACAACGTGAGTGACTATGCAGAACGGAAGAATGAATGTGGGTTCTGCCTGATAATAGTAACTCGTGTATGGTGCAATTGGGATTCTAACACCACTATCTCTATTCTCTGACTACAGTGTGTGACTACAGGACTGCCCCGTCTCTTTGCATCCCCCAGAGACATGCGGAGTCCACCCGAGTTGGGTAATGTACTTCCTTGATATAACTCATTGAGGACACCATGCTTTAGGCGAAATCCATTGCGGGGGCGCCTCATGACAATTCAGGATGACTGAGCAGGGTGTTTTTAAATATGTTTTAAAAAATGTTTAATGACAGTTATGGTACTTCCCCACAATGAGGCGGGCTCATGATTAAATATATCACTTATCTCACTCCGGGTGTAACTGGTTAACGTGCACTTCACGAAAACCGATCACATGTTTGGATTTGGCGGATTTCATGTCCTCCTTGATCACTATGCACTATATGAATTATGAAATATAAGCATACACTATAGTGCAAAATTGCGCGCAGCTCACTATAAACACACCAGATGGGTGAGCCAGCACATCGCGAGCCAGGCACTAAGACTCATCTTGAGTCACTATACGTATGGTTCTCTTTTCTATTCAGGTTGGACATACCAGAATTGAGCGCCCACAATAAGGATAAGTATATCCAAGGAGCGAACGCGTTGGAACAGCTTTCTGCTCCACAAATATAATATTTTATATTTCATCCAGGGAGGGAATTTTCTCTGCTTTTTGCCCTGAAGAAAGCCGTGGACCCTCAGTGGCCATTCACAGGCTGAAACATGTTGGCAATGTACATAGGGTCATAGGACCATTATATCCTTGAGAAACCCTGTCTTTGTTTTTTAATATCCCCTGTCACTCCATATTAAAGGGATACCTGGAGTACCGGGAGGATTTTTAATCTTTAACCCCCCTGGCCTTTTCTCGAAAGTGCTCCCTGGAATATGGTTGAGCCCACCCTGACCTTTAGGAGTCAGGGTGAACCCGATGATGAAGCATGACACTATTAGAGTGTGTGAGGGTCGTGCCTAGCCGATAGCTTTATTTTTGGTGGGATACTTTTTTGGATGGTTGTTTGACAGTGTCTTCATCCTTGAAAGTTTGTGTATGCCATTGAACACACGTGTTTGTGCCACCTGATAAACTACTCTCTGATCCTTTCCCACCCTATACTTGGCCACAGGTTTAGTCGAGTTAAGGGCTGGAGTAAATCCTGTCTTAGGGTAGGACAGGGAATGGAACACAATTAAACTTCATGGGGTGTAAGAAAGAGGCTTATTGATGGGGAAAATGTTTTCTGTGTAGAAAAAAAATAAAATAATGTGCTACTGTGTGGCACAATTGGCATTTCCAGTGCTGAATTGTACTGGTGGTACAATTCAGAACTGATGAAATGCCAAAGCAATAACATCATATGACTTTCCCAGAAGTACCCCTGGAAACCTGTGACTGATGCTATTTCGCCGACGTCCTGTTGGAGAGATCTGTAAATCTGAAAAAGTTGAAACAACTATACCCATGTGGCTACATAACTCTGTTGGTACAGATATTCTATTTTTTTTTGCTCAAATAGGCCCCAACTTTTCAAAACCTGGCTATCATGTACCGATGCTGATCAAAGTTTAGGTGCTGCATAGTTTTACTCTAAGCAATCAGGCTTCATCAGCAGGGGCAATTGCCCTTTCGGTTGTTCATGTATTGCACCTGTAATTACATCAGTTTTTTCTCTGAGTGTCTGAAAGTGTGCACCGCCCTGGTTCAGAACGTCTCAGGAAATGTGACCAAGAGCAATATAGAAAGAAGCAGCGTATCAGCAGCTGAGGAAAAATGCTGAAGCTACTCGAGCAGGGTACATGGAGCCAGAAAGCAGAGAGAAAATAGGAGAAACAGTAAAATAGAAGCGCTGAATGCAGTTTAATGCATGTGTGTGTTTGCTTAGGTGTGTCTTTGAGTGTGGTGTGTGAGAGAGAGAGTGTGAGTGTGCTTGCACCTGTGTGTTGGCCCTAGCTTACTGGTATTAATTCTTCACATATTGCAGGCATCCATGGTGCCCACCCCTAGAAAAGGCTGGCCCTGCTATATTATTGTTGCTACTATAGCCTTATAGCCCTCCGTAGCATACTATACCGGCCAATAAAGGCCCATTCCAGCATTAAAAGCCAGAGAAGGTGAGGGCCTTTAATGACGGTATAGCCCAGCTACGGAGAGCTATAAGGCTTTTTGAACATTCCGTCACTAGAGGACAGAATGTTCTAACAAACAAAACAAAGGCCTCACAGAGCCCGAGGGGATTGAAATTCCCTTGGGCTCCATGAGGCCTTTGTTCACAGCAACAGCTGTGAACAACAAATTGGAATGTTGGAGCTCCGGGATTCTACCGGCCATTAGAAGCCTGGAGCACTCCATTGTTTTCAATGAAGCTCCCAACATTCCAATGTTTTTCTTGGTATGCTAGGGCTTACATGAAATGATGGTGCACACTGCAGGCAGGATTCTGGCCCTGGAATTTTGGAGGTAATTCTTGGTATATTGGGGCATGAAGTTGCCCAACCAGGCCAAATAATAACCCTGGAATATTTCTGTTAATTCCTGCCATGTTTAGTGCATCAATTGCATGATGGTGGCCAAAACTGGTATTACTGGCCCAGAAAAAATAGTAGCAATACTTGGCAAAAGGTCATCAATACTCACTGCCCACCTTTGGTATAATGCTGGCTTTGGCATGATTATATTAGAAACTCTTCATTTTGAGCTTTTGTGACATGAATATGCCCACACTGGATGGCTCTGATCATGGCATAAATGTACTTCCTGGCTTTGGCTGAGCATCTATGGCATCTGTGGCAGGATGACGGTCATTTCTGGCATACCTTTGAGTTCAGAGTATTGTCAAACTTATTGGAGTGCCTACCTTCTGATTGTAAAGTCATAGTTGTGAAGGGGCAGGCAACAGCTAAAACTGTGAAGGTTCAATATGGGGTGCCCCAAGTTTCATTCATGTCTCTGCTCCTCTTTAATTTGTGCATTTCACCCATAATTCAGCTTCTGACTATCCTTATTGCCAACTTTCAAAAGTACACTGTCAACATTCAGATGGTTATTTGGTTGTCTCATGATGTAACAGCTGGCAAATTGAAGGTGGCAGAAGTAGTCTTTGCTATTCAGTAATATATGAATATAGGCTAAGTAAGCTTAAACACTTCTAAGGTTAATTTGTTGCTTGGTGGCGCCAACCATTGGCTAAAGGACCATACCTCTGGTTACAGCTCCCTTAGGGTGGATGATTTTGACATTCAGCTAAAAAAGTGAGAAATGCCAGTGTCTTTTTTGATAAGTTTGATGTATACTCAACTTAATTAAGCTGTACAATCGTCGAGCTATCATCTTAAACTGTTAAAATCAATGGGCCCTATTACAGTATCGGTGGGCCCGCCACCAACATGCCGCCGGTGGCGGGCCCACCGAAATCCAGCAGAGCGGTATGACAGCAGCATTATGATGCGGTCGGTCGGACCGCTTTGGTCGGAGGGACCGACCAATGCTTCTGCCCATCGGTCGGAATGTATTTCCTACAATAGGGGTGGTGCCTGCTCAGACACTGCCGTAAGAATTACTATGTCCCTTTCCGACAGCCTTTCCATGGCGGGCCAACCGCCATTGAAAGGCTGTCGGAAACGGACATTGGGGGGCCCCTAGCAGGGCCCTTGTGCCCCCTCAGTCTCTGCTTTGAGGCCCAAACATCCATGAACCCTGTCCCAGGCACCTCATGGTGCCTGGCACACGGTGCATGGATGTTTAAACATGCCTATTTATATTGTGGCTTGTGCTGCAGCCCTTTTCCGGGCCGCTGCAGAAGCCACAATAGAAAACGGCATGTTTCCGACCTCCTGCAAGGAGGTTGGATCATAATTTGGGAGGTGGAACTGCCGACTACATGTTGGCCAGTATACATCCTGCAATGATGGCAGTAGGATGCTAGTCCAACGGCCATCATAATAAGGTCCAACATCAATCATCACAAAAGCTATAAGAGGCTCAAAGACTAACCATGGCAGTGCCTTGTTGGCAGGGACTTTAAGGCCAATGTTAGCAAGTTGCACGTTCTATAGAACTCCACAGTGTGAGCATCCCACGTTGTACCTAAGATGGCCCTTATTTTACATGCCTGTCTTACATTACATTTGATCCTGGTGGTCTCATGATCCAAATCTAAGAAGCTAACTTAACACACAAGCATTAGTTATTGAAAGTTCATGGTGGAACTGCTCTCCAGAAGATCTTTGACTCCTATAATAACTACTCATATTCAGAAAAGCTCTATCAACACGTGTTCAGGTAACTTTTCCTTGGCTTTGACTCAGCACTTGTTTGACCCTGTGAAGTTTTTGCGGTCCACATATTTGTTGATTGTTAGTAAATTGGTTGATTAGTGTTGGATGTGGCATAGGAAATGGTAAATCACACCATGCTGTTGACTTTAATGGCATGATGGTGCCTACTACTGGTATTATGTTGCTCCCGGCATCATGGCGGCAACTCAATGTATTCAAGGGGTAGTGTAGTCAGTGCATAGGGTGATGGAGAAGAGTTAGGGCTTGTTACAACTTTGGGGGTCCTCCTGCGGGCCACTACGCCAGTGCCCCATGGGAGGACCGCCAAAGCCGTACTCACACTGCCTGCCAGATTACAATTGTAATCCTTGGCGGGCAGGCGGTTCTGCGGCGGTGTCATGGCAGTGCCTGTCTAAAGGCCCATAGGTGTGCCTCAGACAGGTACCACCATGAGACCGCCGCAGCACATTCTTACATGCTGTGGCATGCACCATGTGGTGCATGCCACACCATGCAGGAACTGGGGTGCACATTTGCAGGGGGGCACAACATGTGCCCCCTACATCCATCCCCAGGCCCTGGAGCAGCAGAGGGCTCTGTTAGGACCCCCTTTGTTGCCTCACCACAAGTATTTCCATGGTTGGCACTGCCAGCATAGCATTAGGCCTTACCGTTGTGCCACCACCGTGGGATCCAGGATCCCCAGCAGCTGCAGCAGTCCAGTGGTGATCCAACTGCCAAACTTGGAATATTCCAGGTGGACCACCACTCTGACGGTTCATGGACCGCCACCACGGGTTCGCCACCGAACTCATAAATCACCCCCTTAGTATCTAATCTATAATGGTAGCCCCTAGCTGAAATTCCTCATAATGATCCTCTGTGCTATAAATGTTCAGTTAAGAGACAGCAAGAATAGTTAAATGTCAATGGTTGGTGTCTGTCCCATTGCTTGGGTTCAATCTATTCCTCAGTCTAGAGCCCTTAACTTTCAGAGATCTGCCTTAGTATTTGATCTTATTGAAGCACCTTTTGGGTACTTAGGCTTGAAGAAGCCCTTGCGTGCCCTGGAATGTAATGGAACATGAGTCTTTGTTGGTATCTTGGGTCTTTGCCCCTTGTAGGCCATGTGAACTATGCAGAGCAATTTAAACTTACTCTTAGCAGTTTTTGGAAACTAATAAAGTTCTTTCAAGGCTAGCTTCATGTGGTTTAACTTCTTCAGCTATTCGGGTGGCGTTTGGAAGACTGATTTTGAAGCCTCTGTATCCTGGCTAACAGCTTTTCGGGGAGGCGAGTGTACACGATATTACAATAATCAAATTGTGCTATTACCAAGGTTCTTGTAAACTTTACTTGGTGAGCCTGATGAAAGAGTGAGAGGATTCTCCGTACGATTCAGTGCCCATATGTATTGTTGTGTAGCAATGTGAGCAAGTGATGAAAATGGTGAATTGCAGTTTGGGCACCAAACATTTATTTAATAAATAGAAAAAGGTGGTACTTTAGGGCAAGAATGTTTTTTCATTATCCTGTTGAATTTATGTTTAAGGAAATTGCCTTATTTTTCTAAAATCAGAAGTGTTAGATAGCAAAATGTATGCAATTTTATAAATAGACGAGGTGATGTAGGCAGGCAAAATTATTCAATTTCCTAATATATATTTATAGAGGATATCTAGGTGATATACTCTGCAGGTGACTGTAATCCTAATTTGTAAGGCTGGGTTAACCAGCTGTTGTCTGAACCTGTAAGGTATCTGTAACCTAATCAACAAGACTGCTGTTTGACTATCTAGCTAGCTAACTGCTCTTCATGAGATTATTAGATTTTTTTTCCCACTGTTGGAAATTGGGTTACTAATGGAGTGTAGTGAAATCCTACTCAAGCAGCAACCACAATCTCTTTTAGAGTGACACACAAGCAAACCCCAAATTAAACTGTGATTAACCCTCTGGTGGCTTGGCACAAAGCAGTCATGCTTAACTTAGAGACAATGTGTAAAGTATTTGTGTAGCATTTCAAACAGTAATCAAGTGAAAACACAGCTCAAGAAAAAATCACACACCAATTTCGAAAATTTTAATAAAATGTAATGCATTATTTAAGACCAAAACAACATAATTCCAATTAGTACAACCGGAGATATGCATTTTCAAAGTTTTAAGTGAAAATAGTGTCTAGAAGCACAAAGTGCCAACTGTGACTATCTGGTCCTGCCGAACCGGGTCAAAAAAATCACAAGTTCAGGCTGACAGCGATGGAGCGTAGGCTGAATACACGGACCAAGTGAGGCCTGCTGAGCAAAGCACCTTAAATCCTGGTTGGCGGAGCATTGTGAGATTCTGCGTTGAGGATGTGTCTCACAGCAATGGTTCCCAGGAGCTGCGAGGCTGCGATGCGGAGTCCTGCATCATCGTTGAGGATGCAGTTGGCGAGAGGCTTGTGATGCGAAGTCCTGCGTCAAACATGCATTGCGCACCAATGGTTCTAAAGAAGATGGAGGGCTGTGATACAAAGTCCTGCGTTGTTCTTGAGGATACCGTTGAGGAGGGGCTTGCAATGTGAAGGCCTGTGGTGAGGATGCATAACAAAGTGGTGGTTCCAAGGAGGCTGCGATGCGAGGTTCAGTGTCGGGGATGGCTCGTGCTGTGGCAGTTCTGAAGTGGAGCTGCGTGGAGGTTTGGTTGTTCAGCGTTGGTTCTGACTGCAGGACCACAGCTGGGCTGGCAGAGCACCTTCAGGCCCACTTCCAAAAGCCCAGGACTGGGGTGGCACAACTTGGGGGGTAGGACTCACAGCAGAGAGAGTCCAGATGCTGTGTTCATAGTGGTTTGAGCCTTTTCTGTCCCCGAGTCTCCAATCAGGAGGCAAGCCAACTACCCCTTGGAGCCACCCAGGTGGTCCTGGGTTCAAGATGCAGGTCCAGTCCTTTCATTCTGACAGCAGGGCAGCGGAGTAGCAGTCCTTCTTGCAGAGTAACACAGCAGTCCTTCTGAGTCTTCCACAGGTCCAGATGTGTACTGAGGAGTTGGATCTGAAGGTCCAATATTTATACCTAGTGCCCACTTTGAAGTAGGATAAGTTTCTATAGGTTTCCAACCTCAGAGGTGCATAGAATTGCCTTCCTCCCTGCCCTGGGCACAGATTGTCTAGGGTCACAATACTCTTTGAGAGAGTGCTCAGACAGAGCCTTTGTGATGTGCAAGTAGGGTAGGTGACTACACCACCCACTCATTAAGTCAGAGATGGCCCATCCTGCCAACATCTATGCCCCTTTGTATCACCATCTGGGAGCAATATACAAAGACCAACTGCCAGCTACACCTAGTCATGTGACCCAGGAAATAGGCTGCAGGCACCAAATGGTTAGGAAAGAAAATGTCAACTTTCTATAAGTGTTCCAAAGGGCACATTGCTCACGCACCCAACTGTCGCACTGCGATATAGGAAATGTTCCCCACAATAAACCATTTGTTGCTGAGTTATCCATTTAAACCATTTGATACCAATATTTTCAAAATTCTTATTTCATCAATTTTCCTCATGATTTTAGTCACTGCGGAGACAGTGGGATTTCACCAAGATTCTTTATTCAACTTTTCTCATGCCTCCTGCATGCCCATCCAGGCTTTTTAACAGTGACACGTCCAGGTCAATCATACAACGGAGTAGGCTCATTAGATAATACCCAATGCATTTCAAGCCTTAAGGCTCTTCGTCAGGGGTCTCTAAAACAGATGAAAAAAACTGCTCAGTTGACTATTCAAATAAAACCTTCAATATGCAAAACTGTGTCCCAACGAACAATCCCCCTTCCCAAATCACCCATCAACCGTCAATACCCCCCACTCTAATTTTAATCACTAACCCAATGCACGTCCCGAACGCCCTCCTTACTCAAACCCTTCCCACCCAACCAAACTTCTACCATATCTGATGCAAAAACTCGTGTGATGCAACCAAACCCCTACACCATGCTTTCCTTTACCATGCCAGTTCTCCTTAATGCCCAATACTGTGCAACTAATGTCTCATTGATACCCCTACATCACAAAAATCCTCTACCCTCTTTCAAAATCCCTCATTCACATAACATCCACCCCATTGCCCTTTCAAAACCACCTTCCCCGTACCCTTGCTATCTATCCTACTATAAGTTACCTTGGACAGCCGCAACCGGCAGTCTAACCTCCTCCAAACTGTTATCCCTTTCCCTCCCATGCAGCCCGTAATTTAAACCGTATTCTCACTCACTTTGACATGTGACAAAAATGCGAAGTTATCTCTGAATAATAAAACCACAATGTTATCTCGGAAAAATAAAACATAAGCTAAAACAAAAAATGTGTCCACTGCAACATAAACAAAATGTTTAGAATCCACTCCAATGTTTCACTGTCTCCGAGACAGTTACGATGTTACGGAGTTACGGAGTTACGATCGAGCTAACACTTAGGGGTCGATTCCGATTCGAGCCGGAAATCTCTCTGACCGAGCCGGACCCGGAGAGATTTCCGACCGAATCGGACCCGTGCAGTCCGACCGAACGAGTACGATGCGTCCGTATGTTATCGGACACGAGTCGGTCGGACTCCCATTGAAGTCAATGGGAGCCGGTCGTACAACGCGTACGCGGGCTCCCATTGCCTCAATGGGTGCGAGGCGGACAAGGGCGCCCCTACAGCGAGTACGCCGCGAGGCGCTCGCGGCGTACACGCACAGGTAGGGGGACCCTTGGGTCCCCCCTGTGTGCGCCTCGCACGGGTACGCGTACAGGGGGGTCCGACACGGACCCCCAAAGTACGGCTCCGACAGCGAGTTCGAGTCGGACGGAGCGAGTCGGTCGGAGTTGTCGGGACGCCCGGACGAGTCGGTCGGCGAATTCGCATCGTACTCGCTCGGCCGGACCCGCGTACGGTTCGGTCGGGAAACAGGCTTTCGCATGGCTTTTTTCCCGACCGAATGGTATTGGGTGCGCCTCCGACCGAGATCGGAATCGGCCCCTTAGTGTGAACAACTGCAGCTGCTTCAAGAGACAGTTTATTTCATTTTGTTTATTTGGTTTCTTTTATCTGCATGCATTTTGTTTATGTTATAGTGGACACATTTTTTGTTTTAGCTTATGTTTTATTTTTCCGAGATAACATTGTGGTTTTATTATTCAGAGATAACTTCGCATTTTTGTCACATGTCATATGGGGCTCGATATGTTTTAGGGGTTTTGGAGGGTTTAGTACGGTAAAATTCTGTTTATTTTTGCTCAGGGAACGGGAAGTGCCTTATGGGAGATGGAGTTCTTGATAGAATGTTTGAGAAATGAAGCACGGCTATTGGGTGAATAGGTTACGTGACGACAGTTAATCAGGGAAACATCAGGTTTAATTGGCAACATGAGTGAGAATACGGTTTAAATTACGGGCTGCATGGGAGGGAGAGGGATAACAGTTTGGAGGAGGTTAGACTGCCGGTTGCGGCTGTCTAAGGTAACTTATAGTAGGATAGATAGCAAGGGTACGGGGAAGGTGGTTTTGAAAGGGCAGTGGGGTGGATGTTATGTGAATAAGGGATTTTGAAAGAGGGTAGAGGATTTTTGTGATGTAGGGGTATCAATGAGGCATTAGTTGCACAGTATTGGGCATTAAGGAGAACTGGCATGGTAAAGGAAAGCATGGTGTAGGGGTTTGGTTGCATCACACGAGTTTTTGCATCAGATATGGTAGAAGTTTGGTTGGGTGGGAAGGGTTTGAGTATGGAGGGCGTTCGGGACGTGCATTGGGTTAGTGATTAAGATTAGAGTGGGGGTATTGACGGTTGATGGGTGATTTGGGAAGGGGGATTGTTCGTTGGGACACAGTTTTGCATATTGAAGGTTTTATTTGAATAGTCAACTGAGCAGTTTTTTTCATCTGTTTTAGAGACCCCTGACGAAGAGCCTTATGGCTTTAAATGCATTGGGTATTATCTAATGAGCCTACTCCGTTGTATGATTGACCTGGACGTGTCACTGTTAAAAAGTCTGGATAGGCATGCAGGAGGCATGAGAAAAGTTGAATAAAGAATCTTGGTGAAATCCCGCTGTCTCCGCAGTGACTAAAATCATGAGGAAAATTGATGAAATAAGAATTTTGAAAATATTGGTATCAAATGGTTTAAATGGATAACTCAGCAAAAAATGGTTTATTGTGGGGAACATTTCCTATATCGCAGTGCGACAGTTGGGTGCGTGAGCAATGTGCCCTTTGGAATTCTTGTTAAGTGCTGTGACTGGGACGGTTCACAGCAGCTGATCGCACGCATCTACAGATCACAGTCTGTCTTTGAATGATTACAAACGAATAAGGGAAGGAGTGCAAACTTGAATGTAACTTTTTCTGCTTAGCAAAAAACTTTCTATAAGTGGCATTTTCAGAATTGTGACTTAAAATCTGACTTTACCATTAAAGAGGGTTATAAATTATAATTCTTTAGACACAAAACACAACATTCCAACCAGGTCCAGTCGTTTTCTGCCGCTGTTGTTTATTTTTGTGCCAGCGCAGTCTATATCATTTCACCTTCCGTCCAATGGGCGCAAGTGTCTGCGAGAGGAGATCCACCAGGACGTGCTAGCAGCTGGGAAATACGAGGTGAGCGAAAAGCCTGGGATGAAGTATCATTTGAAGATCGCAGACTCTGCAGGTCCCATCCTCTACTCCAAGTAAGATGCTTCGAAAGGGAAATTTGCCTTCACTACAGAAGAGTATGACATGTTTGAGGTATGCTTTGAGATCCAGCTTCCTGTGGGACATGGCCAAGTGCCGGACCAGCTTGTGATCCTAGACATGAAGCATGGAGTGGAAGATAAGAATTATGAAGAGATCGCTAAGGTGGAGAAGCTGAAGCCCTTTGAGGTTGAGCTGTGGCGCTTTGAGGACGTGTCTAAGTCCATCGTCAATAACTTCGCCTACATGAAGAAGAGGGAGGAAGAAATGAGGGACACCAACAAGTCTACAAATGTCCATGCCCTGCACTTCAGCGTCTTCTCCATGTGCTGTCTTATTGGACTGGCCACCTGGCAGCTGTTTTACCTGAGGCGCATCTTCAAGGTGAAGAAACTGATCGAGTGAATGGACCTGCGAACATCCGAGGTGGGGATGCTCCCCTTCCTCCGCTCGCCTGTTCCCATGGAGAGTCAGAGGAAGACACTTTCCACTGCCCAGAGCCTTTTTATGGACTACCAACTCCTTTTTTGTACCTGGCCCAGTAAATAAACTGCCTTGCAGGAGAGATTTCAGTGGCTCTGAAACCTCCTATCACATTGTGGCTGGGTGCAGATATTGGTGACAAGATCTTTGGGGTGCAGGCAAGGGTTTTATGTAACATTTAATTTGGGAAAGGTGAGGTTTCTTCAGTTCTAAGGTTTTTTTCTCCCTTTTCTTTCCCTGCCCCCAGTTTCTCCACACAATTTTTTTGTTGTCGCAGTTTTATATAGCGCAAACTCGACCCGAGGGTATTTGAGCGCTTTACATGAGCACCAGTTATGTTACGCAAGGGCACATTTATTTTTGGTAGGCATGGGGAGATTAAGTAATTTGCCCAGAATCACAGGATGTTGAGCCGACGCCGAGACTCGAACCTGGTTCCCCAGCTCCAAGGTCAGCAACTCTGGCAGTTAGGCCACATCCTCTCCCAGGCTGTTCTTTCCTAAATTGACACTGCACAAAATCTTCTTTCCTTGGATTTGGCCCTTCTAGTGCTGCTGAACTTGGTAAATATTTTTGGGATTAGAGTTCATGAGGTTGATAGTTATTGAAATGTCACCTTCTGTGACTACTAGAGATGGGGTATAGTAGGGTGTACACTTCCTAGTCTGTTCATGCAGTTCTGCTTGCCATGCTCTAGAAGTCGGGGAATAAATGAGGTGCCAGTGATGTCTACGTGGGGAATAGCAGAAGCTTTTGACGAAGACGTGGCCAAAATGCCATTATGCTTGCAGGTCACCAGCCTGGTGGGGTAATGGCCATGTTTCATCTATTTTAATGGTAGCACTGCACGTTTCTCTGGCTCTGGGAGGCATGGGATTCACTGAACTTTGGTATATGGCTTAATCCAGAAAAAAAATATTACCACTGGCAAAGCCCATTTTATACGGGGTTCAACCAGATCAGTTAAACAAGTGTATTTTTTACATGTAAATGTTTCTTCAATTCAGTGGGATGACCTTGATGCCAGCCTTTGAGGTGCTTTTTGCTTTTTCATTCTTCATGTAAGACCTGACATTCTGTAGTGCACCTGTGAAAGAGACTGTTCATTCTCTGCCATTGCACATCTGGTTGAGGATTTGCCTTAACTGCAATCGTCATTCTTTGTAACCTGCACGTTTTCTAATCTCAATTCTTCTGTGAAGATTGAGATCTCCCTCTGATTCCTCCTAAACCTTACTACTACATAGTTTAAGACTCATTGTACCTTAGGCATTAACTGGTCTAGTGAACAAATATGGTCTTTGCTCCACTCTGCAGCTTGGAGCTTCCTTCCACATTTGATTCGTACCAAAGCAGCCCTCATCTATGTTAGCAGACTGACTTGTTGATTTGGCAACATTCCCTTGTTCTTGTCCCACTCCTAATGCCACAGCTACCCTCAATCCCTTCCTGATACAGCCTTCACCCACCCTCCACAACGGGACAACCCCTTTTCTAGCCACACATGCTTCACACATCCCTGTCTGCCTTCTGTATCATGTACCTGTCAACCTGTTAACAATACACTGGTTAGTAAATGATCGCAGAGTTCTGAGTGCCCTTGAGGTGCTTCACAGAATACTCCATTGCCCCGACTCATGGTCTCTAGTATTACCTTTTGTTGTTGCTCGGGCTGTGCTCCGAAGAGTTTACATTCACATGACTGCTGATGCTGTGGGACCTAAACTGTCGTTTGAGATCTATTGTGTTGACAAGACGTCGTAGCTTTTCAGTTGTTCCACTTGACAGTCTTAGTCTCCGCATACTATCTCCTTCCGTTGGGTAACTGTTGCCTGTTAGTATTGAATTTGGTGGATGTTTTTCAAATATGTTCTAAAATAAAACTTTAGGGGGAAAAAAATCCTACCAGCACCCAATTGAAAGGTATCACTTAATAAATGTAATAAATGAACGCAATGCTATCCTATGGGAGAGGCAGGCCTTGCAGTAGTGAAAAACAAATTTAAGAGTTTTTTTTCTACGGGGATAGGTAAAACTTAAATGTACATGACCAACTTTTTAAATGCACTGCTCCCTGCCCTTTGGGCTGTTAAGGGCCTACCTTAGGACTGACTTACATGTATTAATAAGGAAGGTTTAGACCTGGCAAAAGGTTTATTATGCTAGGTCGAAATGGGAGTTTAAACTGTACACACAGGCTCTGCAATGGCAGGCCTGGGACATGTTTGAAAGGCTACTTAGGTGAGAGGCGCAATCAGTGCTGCAAGTTGTACAGAGTAATAAAACCAACAAAAGCAAAGTCAGCAAAAGCAGGAGGATGGAAGGCAAAAAGTTGGGGAAAACCATGCCAAGGAAGTTAGGTCCCACAGCCACCCTTCAACTTCCAGGGAGATTCTCAATCACAATACATAGCTGAGAATCTACTTGGAAAGTACATGATATAAAAATGTAAGTGAAATTCAGGAGTCTAGATTGATTCAACACTCCTGTGGGACGCCAAGGTTGCTTTACGCACCTTAAAAATAATAAAATATTTAATGCATGACATATTGGAACTTGTGACTTTTTAGAAAACATGCATGCAATTTGTGCTGTAAAATGCCTTCGAAAACACAATTTTCAAAACTTTTACATCCTCAAATTCTCTTCAAGTGAATTTGTCTTGTTCGCTCTAATTCTGGCGAGGTATTGTCCTCTACCACTTCCAAAAATCACCACCTGCCACAATTATAGAGAACAGAATGAAAAATAAGGGGAGACGCTAAATAGTTGGATAGTTCAGGCTAAAGACACAGAGGAGGACATGGTAGCTGATGAACTTTAGAATGCCTAGATAGGAAGTTAGAAATGTGATGGAGGCAAACGGATAATAATAAGACCAGGCAATATGATTGAAAAGGGGGAGAGGAACAGGCCAGCTCATGCGAGTTTGGTCTAAACAGGCCCAAATAAGCAAAGTCCTTTAGTCAACTGCCCTTCATTCACAACTCCTGGGACAGAGGTACCACTGAGGGTTAGACTTTCAGGTAGATAGAGAGCAAGAAGAAAGAATGTAGCTGCAGACCCACCACCACTGCAGGACTTCACTAGCATAGTTGCCAACTGTCCCGTTTTTGCAGGCACAGTCCCAGAAAGTTGGAGGTTGTCCCGGGTAATATTGTTGCAGAAACTGTTCCTCTTTATTACACACAGGTACGCAAACAAGAACTTTATATCTGCAGCAGCCCTGTGCTGCAAAGTGTCCCGGGATTTTTTTTTCGAATGTTGGCAACTATGCACTAGGTATAGAGGGGATTATTTACAAGCCCCTTGCCCCGCCGGTACATCACTTTTTCCCATATTACAAGTGACGCACCATTGGCGCAAGGAGCCCCATAGTGTGGTGCCTCAGACAGCCAAGAGGGACTATGGCAACCACTTAGAAAAGAAACAAGAGGGTACTCATGGCAGGATGACAGAGCCATGATGAAGACTGCACGATACAACCAGGGGATGAGTGGAAGGTCAGCAGAGAGATACCACCAATGCCCCACCAGGAGGAAGTCACCCGCTCTGGTCCAGGTTTTGGTTCAAGCTCTATCTTGGAATCTGGTTGGTTGATTTAATCATAATCTGGTCATATCTCATAATCAACATCGAATACACAGCATCTACCTACTACAGCACTGGTGAGTCACATGTGACCGTGGCACCAATAATAGCTTAGTTAGGTAACATAAATACACTTTTTGGGTGTATTATTCACGCTACAAAAGTGCAAAGTCTCCTTGAATTTGACGGGTTTTGACAGAAGCATTTTTATTAAACTATTCTAAAGATAAAACACATCAGCTGTGTCCTACTTTCTGACTGGGGGCCGGGGGTCAGTTTGTAGGTTTGAAACTGACGAAGGACTTTGACCCTTAGGCCCCATGAGTATTCCAGGATGGAACATTGAAACTCACATCATTACTTACATTTGCATCTGGGCAGAGAGGTTGATAAGCGTCCTGTAAGATTGATTGGCCTGCGGATCGCATTGAGCAGCATGCAGTTAGGAACCGGTTTTCCATTTTTGGTTATGTAAACCATAAGGCAGAATCAATGTGTCTTTCTGAAGGAGGGAATATTATGAGTTTGTTTTGCAGCCGAGTAATGACATCGTTCCTGCAACTGGCACACACAGATAGAAATTGTTTGCTTTTCTTCAAAATCAGGGGAAATGTAATTGAGGCCCGGACCCCGTGCCCAAAGAAATTGCCATTGAGTTAAAATGTTCTACTATTTATTCATAGCACTGAAATTACTAATTTTATCCTGGCAAATACCCTGCTTTGTAATTTATTGTTGTAGAATAAATAGCTGCAACTTTAAAGACAACTTTGTAAGCATGATGGATGCTAAGGAAAGGCAGAATCTCCACAAAACTTTCCAAAAAAGTGCTATTTTTTAACTAGTTTACACATGGAAAGTTTTGGGTGCATCCGTCAAGCACGAGCCGAGAAAAAAGGGCGGGGTCCCAATACGTGTTTTCCCCATTTATTTTTCAGTTGGAACTTTACACACAGCCTCAGCCCAAAACACTAAAGGGCTTTCCGCTAAATTTGGCAGAAAGCTAGATCTTGGTCCAGAAAGAGTGCTTTTTTGTATTTTGTTGTAAATACATTCAGTAGTTTTGGAGAAATTAAGGTTATTTTTTTGTGTGTATAACACACCTTGGAAGAGTCGCGGACCCAACGAATCTCCTGCTGAGATCTGATCGGCTGCCACTACATCAACCAGGAAGTGGTAGCAGCCATCTTAGGACTCGGGAATCAGTCCTGAGTCCTAAAAATATGCACAAAAAAAAGACATAGGGGGGAGGGGAGGGATATCCTGCCTCCCTAGGCCTTGTAGCGGGGTCCCAGAGGGGCCCTGCCTGAGGCCAAAAACATATATATATATTTTTTTATTTTGCTGCAGATTTGAAGAGGATCCACAAATCCGCTGCAAAAAAAAAAAAAAAGTGCGGGCTCCGTGCTTGTTTTATTAAAATCCTCGGGGTTGGCCCAGGCCAAAGTAGGTGATGCATGTCATTTTTTTGGGGAGGGGGCATGGTCCCCCTCCCTGAGCCTCTCTGAGGCCCTGGGGACTGTAACCCCGAAGGCTGAGGTAAAAAAACAAGGGAGGGGGTGTGGCCCCCCTTCTCGGAATCTAATTAGGCCCCGGAGACACCATCCCCTAGGGCCAAAAAGAATTAAAAAGGGGAGGGGACTGCATGGTCCCCCCATCCCTGAGCTTTTTAAGGGTCCGGACATCCCATCCCCGGAGCAAACTCAGTGACTGTGGCCCGGGGAGGCCACCCTCGGGACACAGTAATTGTTTTCCGGTGCGGGCAGGGAAGCATATGTTTGCTCCTGTTTGGCAGGAGCATTTTTAAATTACCTGCCAAAAGGGAGCAAACATGGGAGTCTGCTCTCAACCAGCAGGATATTTGAAAATACTTTCACAGGCTGGGAGCAGACTTGTGTATTGTTTCTATGCTTGCACTTTGCGGGCAGGGAAACAAAAACACATATTGCTCCCTCTCAGCGGGAGCATGCAAAAAGCAGGTGATCCCCCCCAGGTGGGAGTAATGTCGGCTCCCGCACCATGCAGGGAGCCTGCTAGGTCCGAGGGGGCCATGGGGCTCCCCTTGTGGCCCCCAACATGCTGATTGGTGGGTGCCCCAGGTGGGCACAGGGGCACCCACTTATTATAAAGTGAGGCCCCAGGGGATGGTGTCCCCGGGGGCCTGAGAAGGTTTGGGGACAGGGACTGCGTGGCACCTGCTCCCTTTTAAATACAATGCGTCCAAGGGGGATTGAGTCCTTGGGAACTTTGAATGCTCGGGGAGGGTGACCTTGCAGTCCACCTCCCCTTTTTTGTTTAATTTGGACTAAGGGGATGGTGTCCCATGTCCTAAGTAGGCTCAGGGAGGGGAGCCCCACAGCCCCCCTCCCCTTTTATATTTGAATCTGGTGCAAGGGGAAGGAGTCTCCGAGGCCTTATCCCCCTTCTTTAATTGAATTTGGCCTTGGCGGATGGGGTTTCCGGGGCCCAAAGAGGCTCACGGAGGGGGTCCACAAGGTCCCCCTCCCTTTTTTAATCAAATTTAGGCCTGGGGGATAAGGTCCAGGGGGTCTAATGAGGATTAGAGTGTGGAGCCACACAGCCCTCCCCTTTTTAATGGAACTCGACCCTAAAGATGGAGTCCCTGAGGCCTAGCTGCATGCTCCCTCCCCATAATATATATCAAGCTTCTCCAATTAGTAGCCTCGTCCAGCCTACTAAATCGGACAGAAGATTGTGCTTGGCTGAATTAATATATTTATACCAAAATTAAAAAGTGTGTGTTGGAAATGGGATTTCTGGTTGGCTAGGGCATGCGCCTAAGCCAAGCAGAAACCACCACTCTAGTCAGGGCAAGGGAGTTACACACTGAAGATAACCCCTGTTCACCCCCTTGGTAGCTTGGCATGAGTAGTCAGGCTTATCCCAGAGGCAATGTGTAAAGCGTTTGTGCAACACACACATACAGCAGCGACACACTAGGCACACCACAAAAGAAACCTCACACAAGGTTATATAAAAAATAGCTTTTGTATTACTCATAAAACACATTAGAGCATAATCACATCTATACACTGTGCCACCTGGCACTAGGTATCACTTTACAGGAGCTTATATACATTACAGGGCCAATCGGGCCACTGTCATAAACATTCAGCGTCATCATTAAATACTGGCAGGATTGCACTTAGCACCTTATACAAGACATCATTCGTAGTGCACCATAGTAAACACTCATCAGAGTGCACCCATCAATACAATCACCATAGTGATGCGCAGGGTACCAACCTTGGCAATGTAACGCCAAAGCCTAATCACATCAGGGTATAACATAAATCATAAATCCCTGGGCCAATCGGGCAATTGTCATCACAGCACACGTAGGGCACTAAAGTGAACACCTTATATACATGTTATCAGGGCCACACAATAATGATACTGTACATGTGGTGCAAAAACCCTGGCAATGTATCACCATGCAAACACAAAAAGGCTGCCCCTCACGTGGGTTCCTACAATTTCCTACAGACTACTGTTGAGATGCAACATCAGTGGGGGCATCTCATAAAAAGTTTCGGACTGGCCTCACACACCGCCCGGTGTCATGCTTCATCATAGGCTGTCCTCGCCCTCTAAAAACTTCGTTTGATAGAGGGCGGGCATACACCTGGAGACAGGGATGCACTTCTACAACTAAGTGATGGCCGTGTGAAAGTGAAAGGTGATTTAAAAACCATCACACCTGTCACTCAACAGTGTTTTATTCAGGGAACAGATGTATGGTATTAAAAATAGTTATACGGTGATCTGGGACATTATTCTCCCTTCACCGTATTAAGTGTGGTCAACATGTTTCTGCGTTCGTGTCCCCGTAGGGTACGTCGCATTCGTCAGGACCAAATGGGTATATTCTTTTGCCTCTAATGCAAAAAGCAACTGTTAATCTGGGGACGGGGATAAGAGATAAATAAACTACAAACGCCCGTCTGGTGTAGTACCACTGTAACAGATCCTGTAGGAAAAAAGGAAACAAAGAAAAGAAAACAAACAAACCAACCGTGTCAGTAAGTTAAAACGACAATTGTTGTCAACCAACCTAGGTCACACCTATAGCGCGCGTGGTGTGGTCTATATGAGACACGTGACATACGTACGTGTCATCACATGATCAATTGCATAATCCATTTCTTACCCTGAAATACTATCCTCTATACTCCATGGGAGGGCGAGGGTAGGAGGGCCTACTTTTGACTTTCTGTATAAGAGAAATGCTGATTTTAGAAAATGGTAATGATCTCATAATGTATCCATAAAACCAGAAAACTAAAAAACATGCAACTGAAATAGCCCAAATGGTTATTCAGTAATAGTGATTGACACCCAATCTCTCCGAGAAAACTGGGATCAAGCTTTCATTCTCACCCTTACGCATTACACTCATACGCTTACTGTCTGACTTCAGCGCTCCCATCGGTTCTCTCTACAGGCGTCCTCTCGGTCTCCCCGTCGATGGAGACTGATGTTCCCTTGGTGGTATATATACTCTAGAAAATTAGTTAATTGTTTAATCATACGACATAATTGAAAAAGCACCTGGGGCGCTAAGAGCGCTTCCTGTGTCCAAATGCGGGCGGGGCTAGGTGCCTGGCAAGGGGAGTATGTGAATCTACGCACTCCTATTGGATGAAAAAGGTTGTTTTAGTGCAATCGTAAGTGTACTTCTTGCGCGCACGCGCTATTGAATGAGGGACGCGTTGAACTCCAGCGGCAGTGGCCATGCGTAGAGACCCATGGACTGCGCGTGTGCAGATGAAGAGTGTCTATTATCCTTCTACACTCTGTACCTCTGTGTGGCATCATCATCACCTGTGAAATGGAGCTCTCGATTCGTAGCTGAACGTGTCTTGAGGGCGCATGTGCTATTAATAGCGGAGCAACCAAAAATCATGCAACCTAAACCACGTGTTAGAAGACGTGGATAGCGCATGCGTTAAATTTGGGTATTCTAGTGATCCGCATAGCTATGTGGAAACAAACACCATTTATCGGGTGGAGGCTAGTCATACCAGGCACTATTTATCGGGTGGAGGCTAGTCATAACAGGGAGGTGCACAGCGCGATATCCGTACTACGTATTAAAAAATGCATTAAAAATTGCAAACCAGTGATGTTTAAAGTGTGTATTAACTTACGCTAGAGAACATACTCAATTATATTTATATTTATATAGCCTCAATAGGTTGGAAATCTATCCTATGGGCAGAGTACTCTATACTAAAAATAACATAAAACTTTAGATAATATACAACCAGAGTGTCAACATCCTGGATTAAATGGTTTTCAAAATCACACAATGTATTGGATCTCCGGTGATTCAAATGATGTGATCGTAGGGCATAAAACTCATTCTCTCCCCTACAGTGCATTAGACCCTGCGTTAGAGGGCTAAATATATGATGGTCAACCAGTAACTATGTACTCGTGTTTAATCTATATTGCAGCCGTGGTGTATACTACTCTATTGATCCCTTAAAATGTGATGGACATAAGGCAGTGGGACTAAGTATATTATAATCACTGGTCACATTGTATAACAGTTGCCACTGTCTACTTCTAAGGGTTGTTAAGTCTATGCTCACATGGGCTGCCCATTTATGGTCTAAATACGTCACTTGGATACACGGTCTCGGATCACCTTCTATAGTATTGTGCAACTATCTAAATGATTGATCCATGTATTAAGGTTGGCTAGGTCACTTTGCCAGCTGTAGCCATGGTATATCATCGTTCAGGCCTCGCTCCCATGTATGTAACCTGTACACCCACCGTTGTTCCCGGATGTGTAACTGTCTAGAAATGTCTATTTTCCTTTTTTTCATTACTTCAAGAATGATCCACCGCAGATCAGAATCACTATGGTTTTTCTCGGTAAAATGTTTTGTCAACTTGGTGTTTGTTTTTTGCACCTAATGGTGCTACGGTGTTCACTGATCCTCGTTTTACTCTCCTTGTCGTCATCCCCACATATTTCAGATTGCAAGGACAGGTGAGTAGATAAACTACATTTTCCGTATTGCAATTACTGAAACTCTTAAGTCTCCAGGGATTGTCTGTTCCAATATCTACCTCCTTAGTAGTGGTAGTCAGGGGGCAGCAAACACAATTACCGCACGGATAATGCCCTATTGGTTTTGGTTGGCTCCATAAGGTCATCTGGTTTTCTGTGTCATCGTAAGGGATCTTCGAGTGTACCAAGTCATCTCTCAAGTTTCTACTCCGTTTAAACGCAAAAAGTGGGGTTCCCACTTACGGTTTCCACTGTTCAAAATTGCCCATTTCTTTTTAATGATGTTCTGCACTCTATTTGAAACAGGGGTATATGTGGTGACGCATACCAGCCGGTCTGTTTTATCTTTCCGGTTGGTCTCTAATAGGAGCTTCCCGATTATTGTTCTTCGCCCTTTTCTTTGCACGCTTCACCATCTTGCTCGGGTAGTGTCTTTCCAGAAGTTTACCCTCTAGTTGTTCCGCCTGTGCTCGAAACACATCCACCTCCGAGCAATTCCTACGTACTCTGAGGAATTGTCCGACTGGAAGATTATCACGAAGAGCCCTCGGATGGTAGCTCTCATAGAGAAGAAGACTGTTCTTGTCTGTCGGCTTTATGTGTACTTTGGTGGAGATTCCTTCCGTTGTTAATGTTATATCTAAATCGAGGAACACTGCGTGGTTCACCTCGATATTATAAGTAAACCTAAGGTGGGGGTCTTTGCTATTGACCCACTCCACAAAAAGTTTGGCTTCGTCCGATGTGCCCTTCCAGATGATCAAGATATCGTCTATATACCGTTTCCATGTTCTCATCTGGGTTGTGAACGGATTTGAAGGGTTGAAAATATAGTCCTCCTCGAACTGATGGACATACAGGCACGCCATACTAGGCGCGAAGGTGCTGCCCATGGACGTGCCCTTAATCTGATGATATATTGTGTCCTCAAATTCGAAAAAGTTCTCCGTGAGAGCTAATTCAGCGCATTCCATAATGAAATGAGTTGGTGTCATGTATGTCCAATCTTGGGCTTGGAGGATTCGTTCCACCACCTCCAGTGTTCGTCTCTGGGGATGCTCGTGTAGAGCGCTTCGATGTCCATTGTTATGAACATATCCTCATCAACATTTGTTTCCAAATCCCTTAGGTGACAAAGTACGTCCTTGGTGTCTCTTAAGTAAGACCGAGATTTTTGTACAATTGGTTTTAAAACCAATCGCAAAATTGTGAGAGAGGTTCAAGTGCTGAACCTATTCCCGACACTATCGGTCTGCCTGGTGGTGGCATTCTGTTTTTATGAATCTTAGGAGGGTGTAGAACCTGGGAGTCCTTGGTTCCGTGTTGATTAGGAACTCCGCCTCATGTTTCGTAATCCAATCGTTGGTTTCAGCCTCACAAACCATAATCTTAATTTGGTTCATAATTCGAGGTGTGGGGTCTTCACGGTGTGTTTCATAGCTCGTAGTGTCGGATAGGAGACGTAGGCATTCTTCTCTATACATGGTGTAATTCATCAGGACTGTCGCCCCTCCCTTATCAGCTGGTTTTACCACCAACTCATGATTATTTTTGAGTTGTTCAAGGGCTATTCTCTCGCCTCTGGTCAAGTTCTGGAAACCCCTTGTATGCTTGTAGTCAGGGTAGGGACGAAACCTAATCCTTTTGCGAGAACGGCCTCTTCTTCCGTGTTGAGTATCTGATATCAGAACCCGAATCAACCGATGTTCCCACCACCAATGCAGCCCTATGGGTACTGGCCACAGCAATTCTTCCCTCCTGGCTTTGGATTCCAACAAGGACAGCAGCCTTTTTTATTCAGGGGCCAAGGGAGAGGAAAAGGCAGACAAAAAGCAAGAAGACCAACCAGAGTCCAATGGGAGGACGAGGCAACCACCAGCGGGGCAGTGACACGGAGCAGGGGCAGGGGCACCCACCAAACAATGAGCAAAGAATGACGAATATCGTGAATCTGAGTGACCATGTACTCAACACGGAAGAAGAGGCCGTTCTCGCAAAAGGATTAGGTTTCGTCCCTACCCCAGAGAATGATGCCTTCTTCCTTCATACTGAACTAGCACAGTTTTTTAGGAAGATAAAGCTAAAGGATTTCTTTGGTGAAATGCAAAGCCTAGAGAACAACCGTACTAATACTGGTCTACGAACAAAGTCGACATTCACCCCGCAAACCCAAAACATTTCTTGTAATGTTCTGGCTTTTGAACAAGCGGTCCTCACTGAAGTTGGGAGGATTGACTACAAGCATACAAGGGGTTTCCAGAACTTGACCAGAGGCGAGAGAATAGCCCTTGAACAACTCAAAAATAATCATGAGTTGGTGGTAAAACCAGCTGATAAGGGAGGGGCGACAGTCCTGATGAATTACACCATGTATAGAGAAGAATGCCTACGTCTCCTATCCGACACTACGAGCTATGAAACACACCGTGAAGACCCCACACCTCGAATTATGAACCAAATTAAGATTATGGTTTGTGAGGCTGAAACCAACGATTGGATTACGAAACATGAGGCGGAGTTCCTAATCAACACGGAACCAAGGACTCCCAGGTTCTACACCCTCCCTAAGATTCATAAAAACAGAATGCCACCACCAGGCAGACCGATAGTGTCGGGAATAGGTTCAGCACTTGAACCTCTCTCACAATTTTGCGATTGGTTTTAAAACCAATTGTACAAAAATCTCGGTCTTACTTAAGAGACACCAAGGACGTACTTTGTCACCTAAGGGATTTGGAAACAAATGTTGATGAGGATATGTTCATAACAATGGACATCGAAGCGCTCTACACGAGCATCCCCCAGAGACGAACACTGGAGGTGGTGGAACGAATCCTCCAAGCCCAAGATTGGACATACATGACACCAACTCATTTCATTATGGAATGCGCTGAATTAGCTCTCACGGAGAACTTTTTCGAATTTGAGGACACAATATATCATCAGATTAAGGGCACGTCCATGGGCAGCACCTTCGCGCCTAGTATGGCGTGCCTGTATGTCCATCAGTTCGAGGAGGACTATATTTTCAACCCTTCAAATCCGTTCACAACCCAGATGAGAACATGGAAACGGTATATAGACGATATCTTGATCATCTGGAAGGGCACATCGGACGAAGCCAAACTTTTTGTGGAGTGGGTCAATAGCAAAGACCCCCACCTTAGGTTTACTTATAATATCGAGGTGAACCACGCAGTGTTCCTCGATTTAGATATAACATTAACAACGGAAGGAATCTCCACCAAAGTACACATAAAGCCGACAGACAAGAACAGTCTTCTTCTCTATGAGAGCTACCATCCGAGGGCTCTTCGTGATAATCTTCCAGTCGGACAATTCCTCAGAGTACGTAGGAATTGCTCGGAGGTGGATGTGTTTCGAGCACAGGCGGAACAACTAGAGGGTAAACTTCTGGAAAGACACTACCCGAGCAAGATGGTGAAGCGTGCAAAGAAAAGGGCGAAGAACAATAATCGGAAGCCCTATTAGAGACCAACCGGAAAGATAAAACAGACCGGCTGGTATGCGTCACCACATATACCCCTGTTTCAAATAGAGTGCAGAACATCATTAAAAAGAAATGGGCAATTTTGAACAGTGGAAACCGTAAGTGGGAACCCCCACTTTTTGCGTTTAAACGGAGTAGAAACTTGAGAGATGACTTGGTACACTCGAAGATCCCTTACGATGACACAGAAAACCAGATGACCTTATGGAGCCAACCAAAACCAATAGGGCATTATCCGTGCGGTAATTGTGTTTGCTGCCCCCTGACTACCACTACTAAGGAGGTAGATATTGGAACAGACAATCCCTGGAGACTTAAGAGTTTCAGTAATTGCAATACGGAAAATGTAGTTTATCTACTCACCTGTCCTTGCAATCTGAAATATGTGGGGATGACGACAAGGAGAGTAAAAACGAGGATCAGTGAACACCGTAGCACCATTAGGTGCAAAAAAACAAACACCAAGTTGACAAAACATTTTACCGAGAAAAACCATAGTGATTCTGATCTGCGGTGGATCATTCTTGAAGTAATGAAAAAAAGGAAAATAGACATTTCTAGACAGTTACACATCCGGGAACAACGGTGGGTGTACAGGTTACATACATGGGAGCGAGGCCTGAACGATGATATACCATGGCTACAGCTGGCAAAGTGACCTAGCCAACCTTAATACATGGATCAATCATTTAGATAGTTGCACAATACTATAGAAGGTGATCCGAGACCGTGTATCCAAGTGACGTATTTAGACCATAAATGGGCAGCCCATGTGAGCATAGACTTAACAACCCTTAGAAGTAGACAGTGGCAACTGTTATACAATGTGACCAGTGATTATAATATACTTAGTCCCACTGCCTTATGTCCATCACATTTTAAGGGATCAATAGAGTAGTATACACCACGGCTGCAATATAGATTAAACACGAGTACATAGTTACTGGTTGACCATCATATATTTAGCCCTCTAACGCAGGGTCTAATGCACTGTAGGGGAGAGAATGAGTTTTATGCCCTACGATCACATCATTTGAATCACCGGAGATCCAATACATTGTGTGATTTTGAAAACCATTTAATCCAGGATGTTGACACTCTGGTTGTATATTATCTAAAGTTTTATGTTATTTTTAGTATAGAGTACTCTGCCCATAGGATAGATTTCCAACCTATTGAGGCTATATAAATATAAATATAATTGAGTATGTTCTCTAGCGTAAGTTAATACACACTTTAAACATCACTGGTTTGCAATTTTTAATGCATTTTTTAATACGTAGTACGGATATCGCGCTGTGCACCTCCCTGTTATGACTAGCCTCCACCCGATAAATAGTGCCTGGTATGACTAGCCTCCACCCGATAAATGGTGTTTGTTTCCACATAGCTATGCGGATCACTAGAATACCCAAATTTAACGCATGCGCTATCCACGTCTTCTAACACGTGGTTTAGGTTGCATGATTTTTGGTTGCTCCGCTATTAATAGCACATGCGCCCTCAAGACACGTTCAGCTACGAATCGAGAGCTCCATTTCACAGGTGATGATGATGCCACACAGAGGTACAGAGTGTAGAAGGATAATAGACACTCTTCATCTGCACACGCGCAGTCCATGGGTCTCTACGCATGGCCACTGCCGCTGGAGTTCAACGCGTCCCTCATTCAATAGCGCGTGCGCGCAAGAGGTACACTCACGATTGCACTAAAACAACCTTTTTCATCCAATAGGAGTGCGTAGATTCACATACTCCCCTTGCCAGGCACCTAGCCCCGCCCGCATTTGGACACAGGAAGCGCTCTTAGCGCCCCAGGTGCTTTTTCAATTATGTCGCATGATTAAACAATTAACTAATTTTCTAGAGTATATATACCACCAAGGGAACATCAGTCTCCATCGACGGGGAGACCGAGAGGACGCCTGTAGAGAGAACCGATGGGAGCGCTGAAGTCAGACAGTAAGCGTATGAGTGTAATGCGTAAGGGTGAGAATGAAAGCTTGATCCCAGTTTTCTCGGAGAGATTGGGTGTCAATCACTATTACTGAATAACCATTTGGGCTATTTCAGTTGCATGTTTTTTAGTTTTCTGGTTTTATGGATACATTATGAGATCATTACCATTTTCTAAAATCAGCATTTCTCTTATACAGAAAGTCAAAAGTAGGCCCTCCTACCCTCGCCCTCCCATGGAGTATAGAGGATAGTATTTCAGGGTAAGAAATGGATTATGCAATTGATCATGTGATGACACGTACGTATGTCACGTGTCTCATATAGACCACACCACGCGCGCTATAGGTGTGACCTAGGTTGGATGACAACAATTGTCTTTTTAACTTACTGACACGGTTGGTTTGTTTGTTTTCTTTTCTTTGTTTCCTTTTTTCCTACAGGATCTGTTACAGTGGTACTACACCAGACGGGCGTTTGTAGTTTATTTATCTCTTATCCCCGTCCCCAGATTAACAGTTGCTTTTTGCATTAGAGGCAAAAGAATATACCCATTTGGTCCTGACGAATGCGACGTACCCTACGGGGACACGAACGCAGAAACATGTTGACCACACTTAATACGGTGAAGGGAGAATAATGTCCCAGATCACCGTATAACTATTTTTAATACCATACATCTGTTCCCTGAATAAAACACTGTTGAGTGACAGGTGTGATGGTTTTTAAATCACCTTTCACTTTCACACGGCCATCACTTAGTTGTAGAAGTGCATCCCTGTCTCCAGGTGTATGCCCGCCCTCTATCAAACGAAGTTTTTAGAGGGCGAGGACAGCCTATGATGAAGCATGACACCGGGCGGTGTGTGAGGCCAGTCCGAAACTTTTTATGAGATGCCCCCACTGATGTTGCATCTCAACAGTAGTCTGTAGGAAATTGTAGGAACCCACGTGAGGGGCAGCCTTTTTGTGTTTTTTTTTTGTTTTTTTTGTGTTTGCATATAAGATTGGAGGCTGGCTTGCCCTTTGGCCCCGTGCCTCTAGTTCCCATCCTCAGCCCAGTCTGAGGTAAGTGTGTGTGTATTAATGTATCACCATGTACATAATAATGTCGGGGCACAAATGTGAGGCCATTACCGTGAGGCCTATTCCATAAGAATTACCAGCATACCCATGATAAGGCGCCCGGACACCGGCGCTCCTATTAGGCACTCTACGGTAATTTAAAAATTAGCCTCACCATCGGCGCAGCGGTAGCCCGAAGTCCAAAAAGTCAGGGCTCTCCCCACTGTGTGTCCCTTCTTACCCGAGGCCTCCAAACTGGCCCCCCGGCTGCCGATGCAGCAGAAACCAGGCCCGTAATACACAGGGGGGCAAGGGGTGGCAACGCTACCAACAGGTAGCACACTGCCCTCGAGGGCGGGAAGGCCTCACTAGGTCTCCCCCGCGTAGGCAATTCCTTCCAATGGCCGGACTCACCCTCACTCCGGCGAGTCCGGTCCCAGGAAGCTGTTGTGTGGCCTCTCAATGGCCACGGCCATGGCACTGCGGCTTCTCCATTCGTTTAGGGGCTGGGAGAGGGGGAGCACTGCTTCCCCCAAGCACGGAGCCCTCCTGAGGCTCTCGGCGCGCTTCCACTTGTAGGACTCTGCCCCCAACCAGGAGTCCTTCGCCTGACTTCTGCCCGGGGTCTCGGTACACGGGCCCTCGTTGCTACGGCAACCCGCAATCAGGCTTCCTTGGGCCACAGCTCCGCCCCAGGTCAGGCTCTACTCGCCTGACTTCCTTTTCGCTGTGGGGGCTTCCTGCGGAGTTGCAGCGAACCTCAGCTCCTGTGCCTCAGCACCTCAGGTCTCCCTCCAACAGCGGGTCAGACCTCGACCACCACTACAACACGAGCCCAATCCGGGGGCTCCAGCACACCGGGGCCAGAATCCTGCAGGGCTCCCAGCCCAGGTCAATGGCCAATAGGCAAATCCGAAGCACCCTACCTGTCTCCCACTTGAAGACCGGACAGGGAGCAGGCAGTGCTCTTAGTCTTCCCTGGCAGAAAGCGCTTCTCCTGCGCTTGAGCCTCCCCTAGGCCAGGGACACCAGCAAGGCGCCAGCTGGTAAGCCAGCACGCAGGGCCTCCCAGCTGAGGGCAGCAGCTGGGCCCCACGGCGGTACCTCCCGGCAGTATCTCCTGGTCCAAGTAAGCACCAACAGCACACAGCCATGGGGTCACAGCCCCAATATTTATACCACAGTTGTCTTTGTTCTTCCCCCTGGCACAGGGCTCTGTGCCCAGTCCAAACCAGTTCTGGGGGGCACTTACACCCCTCTTTTCAGGTGCACAACAACCCTTTTGTTAGTGTAGGCTCTGGCCCCAGACACACCACAGGGGGGCGGAGCCAGCATTGTGTAGTGCAGGCACAGTCCTATTCAGGCCCAGGTGCTACTCCTCCCACTACTCCAAATGCAGATCATCCTATTCAGCCTAGCGCTGACTCACCCAGCCCCTCTGGAGCCACTGCATCTCCCCAGCCCCTGTTACTCCAGAGCCAGACATGCAATACACATCAGGCAGGCAGGCACAAAGACACATAGCACACAGAAATGCCAACTTCTAAAAGTGGCATTTCTAAAATAGTGATAATAAATCTGCACACACCATTACACAGCATTTATTACCACTATTCCAAATATACCAAACTTGACCATGCTACTCCTCTCATGCCAGGAATTACCACTGAAACACATATCAGGGAATCCCAAATGCATTCCTATGAGAGGGCAGCCTCACAGTAGTGAGAAACTAAAATGGCTGTTTGTCACTACCAGGACATGCCACACAGTTAAGGCACATGTCCTACCTTTTACCTACAGCGCACCCTGCCCATAGGGCTAGCTAGGGCCTACCTTAGGGGTGATTGATATGTAGTAAAAGGGGAGTCACAGACGTGGCACCATTACATCATTACAACGACTTGCTGTAGGGGGCATAAGCTGTTGGATTTACAATCCAACACCTTCCCTGCTGTTGCACAAGCTGGAGTAGGAATAGTAAATTATTCTATTCCCAAGTCCAGCGCGCCCCCTACAGCAAGTCGCTGAAATGACTTGCGATGTAATGGTTTGCGTTGTAACAATGCAGTCGTTGTAACAACCGCCTTCTAATGGCATGCGATATAAAGCATGCGTACTAAAGGTATATATTCCTGCCTGCAGCCTGGCGGACCACTGTGGCCAACCTCGCAGTGTGAGGTTTGCTGTCTGCTGTAAACCACCCACAGCACACAGCCAAATGCCATGTGCAGTGGGGGCGTTTGCTTTATGTGTAGTAATAAAATGTTACTTTACATTTAAAAAATGCCTAGAAATTCACTGAAACAATCTAAGGTTAAAGTAGCATTATAGTTAGGTTAAATGTTCAGTAACAACGTAACGTTTTAAACTGTAAAAACTACAGAAATTCAACAGTTATAGTTATCTCAAGTAACTATAACTCACACCCTCGTCGTGCACTGCTAATTACCCCACATATAGCATCACTCATTACATCTTCTATGACATCATTGATACTAGCACTGCAACATTTGCAATGAAATTATTGACGAAAACTGTGCATGGTGTGGGTGCATGTTTCACCTAACTATAATGTTACTTTAACCTTTGTTTTATTCAGTTATATATATATATATATATATATATATATATATATATATATATATATATATATATATATATTATCTACTGGCGGTCGCCAGTAGATAGTTATAGTTACAACCTATTATCCATAGGAAATCCACGACATTCTATTTGAGATAACTCTCTTGCCAGTTGACGTATCTTCGCGAAATTTTCAAACTTTGTGGCCCGCTCCGGTCCGCTCCTTCCCTGAAAGTCTCGGGAGATTCGTCAAGCGGGGCCGAGAAAAAGGGGGTCCCAAAACGCGTTTTCCCCATGCATTTTCCCATAGGAAACTTTAGACACGGCTACAGCTCGAACTGCTGAACGGAATTACACCAAATTTGGCAAAGAGGTAGTTCTTGGTTCAGAAAGAACCCTTTTGTTAAATCGTGTAAATCCGCTCAGTAGTTGCTGAGAAAATGAAAAGTAAAAAAGATAGTGATATCTATGGCCGAGTAGGGTCCGCGTACCCTCCCGATCACGAGCTGCATGTTAATTGGCTGTCAGCTGGCTGTCAACATTCCGATTCAGGAAATGTTGGCAGCCATTTTGTCCCCTCGGTAGAACCGAGGGACAGAAACAAGTGCGCAAAGCGCACAAAGGGGGCAGGGTAGAAACACCCTGACCCTCTAGGTTTGCTCAGGGGTCCCACAAGGACCCCTGGGCAAAAAAAATAAAATAATTTTTAAAAATCGGCAAGATGCGCTCAGGTGCGCGAATCCTGCCGAAAAAAATCGAAGCGCGGTCTCCCGCGCTTGACTGTATCTTTGCCCTCGGGTGGCCCAAGTCCCGGGGGCATGGTGGGGTATTTATGTGTGGGGGCCTCAAAGGGCCCCCAAGCCCCGGGGACCGCCACCCCCGGGGCTTTTTTGAAAATGTTGCGGGAGGGCTCTGAGCTCTCCCGCAGCCCCGGGACCACCACCTCCCCGGGCTTTTTTTAAAAATTGAACAACCTGTGTGGGGGCTCCAGCCCCCCACACGCCCGGGACCGCCACCTCCCGGGGCACTAACAAATTAAAATGGGGGTCCGTTTGGACCCCCGAAGCCCCGGGACCACCACCTCCCGGGCTGATGCTGAGAGGAGGGGGCCGCGCGGCCCCCTCCTGGAGCCCTTGATGGCCCTGGGGACCACCACCCCCAGGGCCGGCTCCTGCAGTGTCCCGGGTGCCTACCCCCGGGACACTGCTGTTTGCAATGACAGGACGGAGCCTCGCGGCTCCCGTCCTGTCATTGCAACTGCTTTGGATATTGGAAGAGAGAGCAGGAAACCTGCCTCTCTTCCAATATCCAGCACATTGCTTTTCCACATGGGGAGCTGCATCTTAGCAGCTCCCCATGTGGAAAGGAATGCCGGCTCCCAAGGGACGCGGGGAGCCGGCAGGACTGTGTGGGGGATTGGGGACCCCCACAGTCCCCAACGAGAGGCCAGCCCCGGGGATGGGGTCCCCGGGCAAGTAGTGGCCCGGGAGGGGGCCACGCGGCTCCCTCCCCAAAGTTTTCAAAAAAAAAAAGGGTATGGCTGGCCCCGGGGATGGGGTCCCCGGGCCTTAAAATGGCCAGAGGAGGGGGCCACGCAGCCCCCCTCAAAATAATAAAAATAAATATAGAGGCCATGTCCCGGGGATGGGGTCCCCGGGGCCAATACAGGCCCAGGGAAGGGGGCCACGCGGGCCCCCTTCCCCGTTTTTTTTATTTTGTAATTTAAAAGAGGGTAAGGCCCTGGGGGATGGGGTCCCCAGGGCCCAAAAACAGAAAAAAGGAAGGGGGCTACACAGCTCCCTTCAGGGGACAAACATTTTTTTTTTTTTAAACGATCGGGCCCGCAGGGCCCCGCCCCTTCCTTCACCACTCTGCAAACGCGCCCTGGCGCGTTTGCAGAGGGGGAACGAATCCCCTTGAATACTGGGGTCCCTGGGGCCAACTAGCCCACCAGGAACCTCCAGTATGCGCCAGGGGCTGCCTTGCAGAGAGGTGTACAGAGGCCACGCCCCTTTTACACCTCTCTGCAACGCAGCTCTGTGGCGCTTTGGAGGTATATGGTGGGCTAGTTGGACTCCGGGGACCCTCAGGATTCAAGGGGACTTAATCCTCAACTTAAAACGCGCCACGGGCGCGCTTGCACAGTGGTGAAGGGAGGGGCGGCTTCAGGTGACATGTGTGCAAACAGGCCCCGTGGCGCGTTTTAAGATGGGGAATTAAATCCCTTCAATCCTGAGGGTCCCTGGGGGCCAACTAGCCCAACAGGTACATCCAGAAAGCGCCACAGAGCTGCGTTGCAGAGAGGTGTAAAAGGGGTGTGGCCTCTCTACAGGTCTCTGCAACGCAGCCCCTGGCGCATATTGGAGGTTCCTGGTGGGCTAGTTGGCCCCTAGGGACCCTCAGGATTCAAGGGGACTTAATCCTCCAACTTAAAACGCGCCACGGGGCGCGTTTGCACAGATGTCACCTCAGGCCCCGCCCCTCCCTTCACCATTGTGCAAATATTCTTCTAAAATCATCCGAAATACGAATTCCGATTTACTCACCTGTTATAAGGAGAGACCTCAGTGCTGCATCTTTCAGCCCAGTACTGGTCCTGAAAAGTAATTTTAACCGTACTTACCAGTAACTTGAATTTCCTTCCATAGGATATCATTGCCTGCTTTTTGCTGAAAAAGTTTCTAAGTGTTGATTTTTGAAACATACAAATATTCCTCTAAAATCAGCCGAAATACGAATTCCGATTTACTCACCTGTTTTAAGGAGAGACCTCAGTGCTGTATCTTTCAGCCCAGTACTGGTCCTGAAAAGTAATTTTAACCGTACTTACCAGTAACTTGAATTTCCTTCCATAGGCTAACATTGACTGGTTTCACTTGGAAATTCTTCTAAGTGTGGAGTTTTGGAACTTTAAAATATTCCTCTAAAATCAGCCAAAGTACGAATTCCGATTTACTCACCTGTTATCAGGAGAGACCTCAGTGCTGCATCTTTCAGCCCAGTACTGATCCTCAAAAGTAATTTTAACCGTACTTACCAGTAACTTGAATTTCCTTCCATAGGATATCATTGCCTGCTTTTTTCTGAAAAAGTTTCTAAGTGTTGATTTTTGAAACATACAAATATTCCTCTAAAATCAGCCGAAATCCGAATTCTGATTTACTCACCTGTTATCAGGAGAGACCTCAGTGCTGCATCTTTCAGCCCAGTACTGGTCCTGAAAAGAAATTTTAACCGTACTTACCGGTAACTTGAATTTCCTTCATAGGCTAACATTGACTGGTTTCACTTGGAAATTCTTCTAAGTGTGGAGTTTTGGAACTTTATAATATTCCTCTAAAATCAACCAAAGTACGAATTCCAATTTACTCACCTGTTATCAGGAGAGACCTCAGTGCTGCATCTTTCAGCCCAGTACTGATCCTGAAAAGTAATTTTAACCGTACTTACCAGTAACTTGAATTTCCTTCCATAGGATATCATTGCCTGCTTTTTGCTGAAAAAGTTTCTAAGTGTTGATTTTTGAAACATACAAATATTCCTCTAAAATCAGCCGAAATCCGAATTCTGATTTACTCACCTGTTATCAGGAGAGACCTCAGTGCTGCATCTTTCAGCCCAGTACTGGTCCTGAAAAGTAATTTTAACCGTACTTACCAGTAACTTGAATTTCCTTCCATAGGCTAACATTGACTGGTTTCACTTGGAAATTCTTCTAAGTGTGGAGTTTTGGAACTTTAAAATATTCCTCTAAAATCAGCCGAAATACGAATTCCGATTTACTCACCGGTTATCAGGAGAGACCTCAGTGCTGCATCTTTCAGCCCAGTACTGATCCTCAAAAGTAATTTTAACCGTACTTACCAGTAACTTAAATTTCCTTCCATAGGATATCATTGCCTGCTTTTTGCTGAAAAAGTTTCCAAGTGTTGATTTTTGAAACATACAAATATTCCTCTAAAATCAGCCGAAATCCGAATTCTGATTTACTCACCTGTTATCAGGAGAGACCTCAGTGCTGCATCTTTCAGCCCAGTACTGGTCCTGAAAAGTAATTTTAACCGTACTTACCGGTAACTTGAATTTCCTTCATAGGCTAACATTGACTGGTTTCACTTGGAAATTCTTCTAAGTGTGGAGTTTTGGAACTTTATAATATTCCTCTAAAATCAACCAAAGTACGAATTCCAATTTACTCACCTGTTATCAGGAGAGAACCCAGTGCTGCATCTTTTAGCCCAGCACTGACCCTGAAAAGTAATTTTAACCGTACTTACCAGTAACTTATATTTTCTTCCATAGGAATCCATTGTCTGCTTTTCAGCAGAAAAGTTTCAAAGTGTCGATTTTCACAAACTACAAATATTCCTTAAAAATCGCCTGTATGACTTAAACGCATTCTTTCAACTGTTTACAGGAGATGCACCAGTGCTGGATCCAGGATCCAACACTGAGTAAGAAAAAGTAACGATAACAGTTTTTACCTTCTAAGTGAATTTCCTTCCATAGGATAACATTGGTGATTCTATGAGAAAAAGTTTCTAAGTGTGAACTTTTAAAATACAATAATATTCCTTAAAAATCACGACTGTAACCAAAACGCTTTTACTCAACTGTTTACAGGAGATGTACCAGGACTGAATCTAGGATCCAGTCCTGTGGTTAGAAAAGTAATCCATAAAGTAACTAATTGCATTTAACTAGAAATTCACATTGAGCTGAATGTTGCATTGTGTTTGAAAATGTGTTGCCCATTGCAACAACTGTAACTACTGTACTTAAAAGTCTATTGCCTATGTGCAAAGTATTTAAACTAAAGTAATTCATTCTGAGAAAGTATTTTTGTAATGTAATGTATAATGTAATTACAATGTAATTTAAAAAATAAAATATGTAAAAAAAAATTGTTTCTAAAAATGTAGTAAATCAGTATGAAAAAATTTATATAACAATTAATACATTTAAAAATTGTCATTTACAAAACCTTTGAAATTCACTGAAAAACCGTAGGTTTCAGACATGTTATAGTTACAAATTAGCATTTAAAAACCTTTGAAATTCACTGAAAAAACCATAGGTTTCAGGGACGTTATAGTTACAAATTAGCATTTAAAAAACCTTTGAAATTCACTGAAAAAACCATAGGTTTTAGGGACAGTTATAGTTAGTTGGACATTGCACTCGTACAAAACCCGTGAAATTCCCCCGTTATAGTTAGTCCAGCTAACTATAACTCGCGCCCACAATGCACTGCTGATGACGTCACATATTACATCACTCATGACATGGTCAGTGACATCACTGATGACATCACTGATGACATCTCAAATGACATCACTGATGACATCATCCACGTGATAATCTGATGCACCTCCTCACACCCCAATATAAACTTTGATACACCCACTCTAAATTACAGACTGCCATTCGCAAAACCATAGACACTCCAACACCAATAACTACATACCCACTCACTGATTCTTAGGTCTACGCACACATCCACTCACTCACCCGTACAGTCACTCATACTTACGGTCACTCAGTACAGGACTATCATATGCACTCATACTCCTATATAGACACTCAAACACCGCCACTCATCCATAGAGGTACTCACACACCTAGTCAGTCATGCAAATAATTAAACACACTACCATTTACTCACCTATACAGTTATACACACACCAGCTCACTTACTCATACAAATAGTAGCACATTCTTACGCTCTTATACAATCACTGATACAAGCACACACTCATCCATACAGCCACTATCACAATCACTCACTCTCGCTTATAGCTATTTATATACTCCAACACACATATATACTGCCTTTCACATATGTAGTTACTCACACATGTACCACTGGGACATACATTCACTCACTAACACACTCTTACACACACTTACCCACCCATACAGTCTATCCCAGATGCACTCTTGAAACCATCCACCCAGTGAATCACCCACTCACACATCTATGCACAGAGTCGCACACAACCCTCCCACACAAACACTCAGGCACCCATACAGATACTCAGACAAGCATTCAATAACTCATATAGACACTCATGTAGCTATTCACAAACACATGCAGCCACTTACACAGCAACAGACAGACGGATACAGACATTCACCCAGTTTAGTCACTAACCCATGCATTCAGTAAGATACGTTAAATCACTCACTTATAGAGTCAGTCACGCACCTACTAAATCATCCATACAGACACTTACACACCCACTCATTCTTCAATACGTCTTTTCCTATATATATTAAAAATATTTCAACTTTACAGAAACACACAGTCACTGGATGATGTCATCAGTGATGTCATTTGAGATGTCATCAGTGATGTCATCAGTGATGTCACTGACCATGTCATGAGTGATGTAATATGTGACGTCATCAGCAGTGCATTGCGGGGCGCGAGTTATAGTTAGCTGGACTAACTATAACGGGGGAATTTCACGGGTTTTGTACGAGTGCAATGTCCAACTAACTCTAACTGTCCCTAAAACCTATGGTTTTTTCAGTGTATATATATATATATATATTACCTAGGTAGTTATAGTTAGAACCTAGTTTCCATAGGAAAAGCATTTTTTGTTTTGCCAATAACTTTGGCGCCGTTTGACCAATCTTCACGAAATTTTCAAAACTAATAATTCATTCAGGCCACCTCCTGTCTTGAAAGTTTGGAGGTGATTCGTGAAGGGGGTCTGAGAAAAAATGGGGGTCCCAAAACGCATTTTCTCCATGTTAATTTCCATAGGAAACTTTAGACACGGCTACAGCCTGAACTGCTGAACGGAATTATACGAAATTTGACAGAGAGATAGCTCTTGGTCCAGAAAGCACGCTTTTGTTTAAATGGTGAAAATCTGTGGAGTAGTTTTTGAGATATTTGAAGATTTACAGATATCGATATTTCAGAATTTTGAGATCTGATTGGCTGAGGCGTTCCGAGCACGAGCTTGGCTGGGATTGGCTGCCAACACTTCAAACTAGGAAGCGTTGGTATCCATTTTGTGAGTCGGTTGAAACGAGTAGGGGGAAAAGGGGGGAAAAAGTAGAAGAGGGCAGGGTAGGAACACTGTGACCTTTCTAGGGTGCTCAGGGGATGTTACAGGGAGTCGGAACGTAAAGAAACATTTTTATATGTTTTCGGCGGGATTTGCGTAGGGACTGGAAATCACGGCGGGCAAAAGAAAAACGAAGCGCGGTGTCGAGTGCTTCGTTTAATTAAGCCCCCGGGTGGGCCAGTTCCCGGGAGCAATGTTTAGTTATGATGCGGGGTTTACTTCTGTCACGGGGAACAGCACTTCTTTGGAGTAAATATAATGATAGGGGGGGTAGACGTCTTCCCTTCTCCTCTGCTCTGAGGAGCAGGACGTGTTTTGGAGGTATATGTAAAATTTAAGTGTGGAGGGGTGAAGCTTCCCTCACACTGTCCCGGGGGGCACTACTTCTTTGGGTATTCATGAATTAAAATGCGGGGTCTGTTGCGGACTGCCGGCCCCGGGGAGTGCGATGTTCGCGGGCTTTAAATTGGATAGAGGCACATCGTGTAATTTCCCTTGAGGAGCTTTCCATGGCTCTGGGTATCGTTATGTCCGAGGGCCGGTTCCAACAATGAGGCGTGGTGCCTACGCCATGGACATTATAGTTTGCAATGGCAAGGCGGGATCTATGGAGAGTTGCGGCTCTGTCATAGCAAACTTTTGCTTTGCTAGATGGAAGCAAGAGGAGGAAATTTGCTCTGGCTTTTATGAAGCGAAGCAGATTTGCTTTTGGTGAAAGGGAGCTTGCATGAAGCAGCTGGCTTTGTTGAAAAGGAATGCCGTCTGCCGCAGGAGGTGGGGAGGTGGCAGGGAGTGCAGGGAATTGGGGCTCTTTGCCAGGTTACCAAACATTTTGGCGAGGCTGGCCTGGGCCTAAAATAGTTCGGCTGAGGTGGTGTAACGAAACTTGAGGGGGCCTGTGTTGCTGAGTTATAGGGTGGCTCTAAAAAGAGCCCTTGTTTTCATTGTGAGTTTGTTGGAGCTACATGTAAGTGCGGATGCAGAGCTTCAGGTTGTTGAGATAAACTCTGTTTCCTTGATCTGTGAAATGAACTCCATCACTTCTGTAGATGCCATCCATATCAAAACGTATGTTGTTGTTGTAGATGGACCCCATTCTATGATCTCTGAGGTATGCAGACACAGCTTTATTTACATTCTTCCTAGCTTTCTCAATCTGAGGACAGAATTGATTTGACCATTTCCACTTCTGTCTTTGGCATATATTGGAGTATACAAAGACAGTTTGAGGCAAAAGCAACATCAATTGTGCAAAGGTATCTTTCATGAGCATTTCCAGACCTACCCCAGTCAATGTGCCTAGGTCATTGCCACCACAGTGCACAATCATGAGGTCAGGGGGTTGGAGATGCAAAGAGGTTTTAACCAAAGGCAACAATTGGTGCCACTTTAATCCTCTCTGTGCAAACCATTTAATGTCCACATTTTGTAAACCTAGGTCTTTGTGAATACGTCTGTGTAGAGCATACCTTTTGCACCAGAAAACATAGCTGTGTCCTACGATCCATACTAGCATTTTGAAGGTATGGCTGGAAGGAATCAAAAGATGTCTGTAGCTCGTGTAGTAGGTAGGTAGAATGAGAGATACGTTGAAAGGTGGAGAAGAAGCTTTTTTTTTGAGAAAACGATAACTGATTGGGTGATGAAGAACATTGTGTAGTGAAAACTAGGGTGCATGTTAGTTTCGTGAAAAAGTATGTTTCTGATTGGTTAATAAAAATGTTTGAAACGTACAGTACATAGGATAATATCAGACGTGCGGAGTGCAACCACACCTGCTACTTGCATTTGGAAGGTACTGTTCTTAACTCAAAAAAATTGTGACACTTTTGACCTGCACCTGCTGTTGAATGTCCCAGAAACGGTTAGGAGGAAGTATGGTGAACTTATGACCTGCACGTGGCATTGAATGTTCCAGAAACTGTTGGAATAAAAGTTGGTGAACTTGTGACCTGCAGCCTTCCGTTGAATGTTGCAGAAACTGTTGGTATGGAAATTGGCGAAAAGGTGATTGGGGGAGGAGTACAAATAACTGTGGTATTAAAATATGAAATGCAAAATTAATTACAACTGTTAAGCTATTGAAGTTAATTTTTCAAAATGAGTAGTATGTCTAGAAAAAGTGTGTTCAATAAAATTTGCAGTAGTATTATTAGAAATAGGCTTCTGAATTGTTGTAAGGGTTCAGGACTATATGGCGATGCGGCAGTGTGGGGGAGTGTGGAATCTACAAAATAAGAGAACCAGTTTGGGGCGTTTTAGAAGAGAGTTAGAGAGGGTTAATATGAGTAACCAATAGGAATGTGTTTTGCAATTTGAAATAATGAAGGAAGGATTTTTATTTGTTATGTACATGTATCTGTGTGGAAAGAGAGGGGAATTTTGCCATTACTAGTTGTATTCTTGAGGAGAGTGTAGAATTATACATTTATTGTCTGAGAAAGAAAATATTGCATGCGTTTGTGAAATTCGAAATCTGCATACCAACTACAGAGGTGAGTTAGAAATTAATAAGGTGTGTTATATATTGTGTAGTAGTGGTTAAGTGTTTGAGACAATATTTTTAAGTTTGAATTTTTTTTTTATTTGGTAAAAAACATAGTATTACTGAAGTGTGGTGTTTCACATTTGTTACAAAATGTGCATAGAGTGTGAGTAGTTGCTGAAGAAGTACCCTATATATATTTAGGAGTTTTCGAGGAAGAAGAAGTGTAGTTTGTCATGTTTAAAGGAGTGTATGGTTTTGAAAGTGAGGTACAGGGTTAATTTGGCTTCCAAAATGGATTCAGGCAACATAAAGAAAATGTCGCATGTTGTTACTTGTCGAAAAATAGTGGGGGGGGGGGTTAGAAGAGGCATGTTTTATTAACTTGAGGGAAATGAAGGAAAAAAAAAGAAATGTTGCGTGCAGACGTTGTGCTCGAACGTTTGACACTGGTGAGCTATATTTGTACATAAGTGTAGGCAACTGTCACTGGCCGTGCAGAATGTGGAGACATTAGAAGGCAGGCAGATCGAGAGACTAAGAATGACACGTCCCTTTCAATATGTATTTCTACACGTGTTATGCATCGGAAGATTCCATAATTATATAGCAGTGGTATATATGTATTTGTATGTTTCCTTTAAGTATGTGCTACTACCAAAAGATACAGGTCCATGTACGCATGGTTTCAGTGATATGGTGACACTCTCAACTGTGATATGAAAAGGGTTTCTGCTTTGCATTTGGATAGAGTCAACACTGTTAGTAGTTGCTGAGTAGTGAAGAATGAAAAGACAGATGTGGTGAAATACATGGTGGTAAAGGGATTAGTGATTATAGTACTTCGTATGAGTGTTTGGGAAGGTATAGTTGAAGTTAGCCGTATATATTTAAGTGTTTTCGTGAAATGATGTGTGATGTTGGAAGGGTTACATGGTCTTGTGTGTAAGGTACAGTGATGAATTGGGGACCAAAATCGGCCGGGGTAATGTTCAAGAAATGGCCTTTTGCAGATTGAAGCTTGTGGGAAAATACTGGGGGGGGGGGGCTTTAACATGGACATGCTTTATTAACTTCAGTGAGATGAAAAAAATGAAATGTTGTTTGCACACTTTGTGCATTGGTTTGTGCACACTTGTGAAGCACACATGAATATAGGTTAAGGTATTGTCAAGCTTTGTGCTATTGCTGAACCTGCGTACATCACAGGGGCGGGAGATCGATAGACTGGGAATGACACGTCCCTTGAGCCCCCCCCCTGTTTCCTCCCTCTCTGTAATGTTTTTTGCTGTTGACGTTTGTAAAAGGAAGGTAACAGATGCACATTGCGTTGATCGTCACTGGGCTGCTGGGGGCATCTGATGGGCAGAGAGAAAGTCATAATCGATTTCTGTGCTATATAAAAAAGTTGCACACAGGGGAATATTATAAAGGAAGTGGCGGAGAGAGGCGTTAGTCTTCTTGGCTTAACACCTCTCTGCGCCACTTGGGAAATGCGAGGCTGCACCATATTAACAAAGATATGGTGCAGCCTTGTGTTTCCCACTGCGATGGCGCTAAGTTTCACAACTTAGCGCGGAAGGTGGCACCCTTGCACCAGAGTGCAAGGGTGTCTGCGAGCAGGGAGGTTTTTTATGTACAGGAAGGTGTCCCTTCCTGCTGATAAACAAACCTAAAATGCCAGTTTGTAACTTACGTGTGTGCTGCTTCATGCTAAATTTTTTTTTTTAAATTAATTAATTGTTAATTAATGTTAATTATATTGCAGGAGTGGGAATAGTAAATTATTCCCACACGCTATCCAACACTTTCCCTACTGTTATACTTGGTGGAGTGGGAATAGTAATTTTTACCCACCCGCTATCCAACACTTTCCCTACTGTTGCACTCGGTGGAGTGGGAATAGTAATTTTTACACACCCGCTATCCAACACTTTCCCTACTGTTACACTTGTTGGAGTGGGAATAGTAATTTTTAGCCTCCCACTATAAACACTTTCCCTACTGTTGCATTCACTGGAGTGGGAATAGTAATTTTTACCCTCCCGCTATCCAACACTTTCCCTACTGTTACACTTGGTGGAGTGGGAATAGTAAATTATTCCCACACGCTATCCAACACTTTCCCTACTGTTGCACTTCCTGGAGTGGGAATAGTAATTTTTACCCACCCGCTATCCAACACTTTCCCTACTGTTGCACTCATTGGAGTGGGAATAGTAGTTTTTACACTCCCGCTATCCAACACTTTCCCTACTGTTACACTTGGTGGTATGGGAATAGTAAATTATTCCCACTCGCTATCCAACACTTTCCCTACTGTTGCACTCACTGGAGTAGGAATATTAATTTTTACCCTCCCGCTATGCAACACTTTCCCTACTGTTACACTTGTTGGAGTGGGAATAGTAATTTTATCCCCTACGCTATGCAATGTTTTCCCTACTGTTATAATTAATGTAGTGTGAAATATTATGTAAAAAAAAAAATCATTTTAATTATTTAATTTATCATATATACAATGTATTTTTATATTTATATTACAGGTTTATTTAGATATATATGTAATTATAATTTAAATTATGTTTTTAACATTTTATAATTAAATTTAATAATTATTTATTAATATTATTAAGTTAATGTATATATATAAACAATTAATTATGCATGTTTAAAAAAAAAATCCATTACATTTATTATTAATTAATTTTTATTTTTTTTAAATAATTCTAACTTTGTTTTATTTAATAATATTTATAATTTAATTAATTTTATATTATTTTTAAGACATTAAAAAAATCGATATTTTATACAACTATATTTTTAACAACGATATTTTGGTTTCGATATTTTGGTACTTACCTTTATGGAGATAGAAAGTCGATATTTTGTCCATCGATATTTTGGCGACGATATTCTGGTACCTCGATATTTTCACTGACGATATTATGTCAGTGATCCGGGGAAAAGCAAGGCTGCACCATGTCCTTGTGAATATGGAGCAGCCTTGCTTTTCCGAAGTGGTGGAGACAAGCGTTAAGCCAAGAAGGCTAATGCCTCTCTCCGCCACTTCCTTGTGAATATCCCCCTTAAATTTGCTGAGGTATGTCTATGCTTGAACATGTATTTTCACACGAGTTATATATTGGAAGGTGCGATAGCTATAAAACACAGGTATAGATGTATTTGATTTTTTTTTAAGTATGATGCTACTACGCAAAGGCGCAGGAGATGTATGCATCCTTTTAGTAATATGGTGAGACTGTCAACTGTAACCTGGAAAGGGTTTCTGGTTTGCGTTTGGTTAGGCCAAGATTGTTAGTAGTTGGTAAGTAGTGAACATGGAACAGGCAAATGACGTTAAAAACATGGTGGGAAAGGAATTAACTGTCAGTATTGTATTTGTAACATATGACACAGACATGAAACATTTAAATTTTGTTATTTTAAAGTAGATGGCGGAATGTGTAGTATATGTGCCACAACAAAAAAGAATCTGTATGATACAATTATAATCAGTATAGTAGTGAATCGATATCTGATAAAGGGAGATGTCATCAGAAAAACAGAATAGAGAAAGGACTATCTTGAGTTACGTTTCAGTCTCAGCTAAAAAGAAGTGTTATGATAAAATAAAACATCTCAGATGTTTCTCTGAAGACTACATAACTTTTAATATAGATAGTAAAGTCCCCAACGCCAAGTCGCCCGTTTTGTGGACTAGTTGTGCAACAACCAGGGAAACAGAGCGGAAACATCAAGAGAGCGTAACCAAGTCTGTAAAGGGTAATTCGTAAACAAACTCAATGCCTGAAAATCCAAAAAGGAAGGAAAAGCTAAAAGAGAAAAAAAAAAAACAGTGTTCATGAAGTGTGGAAATAAGAGGTCGTCAAATCGGGTTACCATACGCACTTATGGAGATTTATTGAAGCTCAAAAATTCAGAAGCACCGTGATATGCAATCAGTTCCAAAAGGTCATCTGCACCTCTCCAAGCAAAGAGTGTCGCCATCCAATTCAGCAAGTGGAAAAAACAGACATGGTCATTGTAATCTTCTGCAAGCAGGACCATGTCAGGGCAACTTGGATGATATTCGATGATACTCTGCTGCAAGAGGCTCTCCGTATAAGCGCATGTACTCCATCTTCCCGTTATTGCATTATGAAACGCATCGATCAAGCGTGTGTCTCCAGAACAGTCCTGGTCATGCGCGAACAATGGATGCAGCAACAGTTCATAATCCAGGGGATCTCGTGAAGTAGTAGAGAGGCAGACATCCAGGGCACATTCAAAAGTGTTGTAAACAGGTACGTATTATCTTTTTACTGATATAGTTACTTAGGCAGTAGCGATGGAGTCATAGAATCAAGTACGTACTAGTACCACAAATTAAATCAATCATGGATTACTTATGCAGTTATGGAATGAGCGAGGGAGTACTTTTGCACTGAACCATTCACTGAGGCACTATGGGGCTTATTAAGAAGCCCCTATCGCCACCACAACATCACTTTTAGTGACGTTGTGCTGGCGATAGGGGCTTCGTCTTATTAACAAGGCAGTGTTAAGCCACTTAATGTGGCTTAACGCTCCCTTGTTAATAAGGCCCCCTTTTACGCTGTGTTTAGCGCGAAAGGGGCTTGCAGTGGTTGTTGTGGTTGGCGTTCCACCAGAACACCCATTGATTTCAACGCTGCCCCCTATTAACAAGGGCAGCGTTAATAGGGGGCAGCGCCAAAATTAAGTCCAGGAAAACCCTGCTCTTAATTTGGCCAAAGGAGTAGAAATGCTTTATTTCTCCTCGTTTTTGCTTTTTCCATGTAAAAGCAAAATGGCATGGTTGGTTTATGTACAGGAAGGTGTCCCTTGCTGTACATAAACAAAGCTTTTTTCAAAATGCCGTTTTGTAACTTACATGTGTGCTGCATGAAGGAGCACACACGTAAGTTACAAACTGGCATTTTAGGTTTGTTTATGAGCAGGAAGGGACACCTTCCTGTACATAAACAAACCTCCCTGCTCGCCGCCACCCTTGCACTCTGGTGCAAGGGTGCCAGCTTTGGCGCTAAGTTGTGAAACTTAGCGCCATCGCAGTGCGAAACGCAAGGCTGCACCATATCCTTGTTAATATGGTGCAGCGTCGCGTTTTCCAAGTGGCGCAGAGAGGCGTTAAGCCAGGAAGGCTAACGCCTCTCTCCACCATTTCCTTGATAATATGCCCTTATGTATGCACAGATGAATTTTTTAAAGTACTATCTATGAACTTATCCATTCAGTGATGTACAATGGAAGTATTTCTCCAATTATTCTAGCAATACACTGTGACTTATAGAAACTGTGAGGCAGTATGCTATGATGGCCACTAACCTGTATTCCAGATTGTTCAGTCCTGGCGCCGACGTGAAACAGAAAGGCAGTAGTAGAATATACACGGCCAAACTATATCATGTCAGGGGAGAAGGAGAATAGGGACGAGAAGAGAGAAAAAGAAAAATAACGAAATGTCATCAAACGTCTTACTGCGTTAATGTTTGTGTTCTCAGGCACTCAGGAATGTAGGGTTTCTCAAGGCATTCAGTGAGGCACTATGTATGCAGACATGAATTTTTTAAAGTACTATTTGGCAATACAGTGTGACTGTTAGAAACTGTGAGGCAGTATGTTATGAGGGCCACTAACCTGTATTCCATATTGTTCAGTCCTGGCGCCGACAGGCACCCAACCCCTCCGAGGTGAAACAGAATGGCAGTAGTAGAATATACACAGCCGTACTATATCATCTCAGGGGAGAAGGAGAATAGGGATGAGAAGAGAGAAAAAGAGAAATGACGAAATGTCATCAAGCGTCTTACTGCATCAAAGTTTCTCTTCTCAGGCACTCAGGAATGTAGGGTTTCTCAAGGCATTCACTGAGGTACTATGTATGCAGAGATGAATTTGTTAAAGTACTATCTATGAACTTATCCATTCAGTGTTTTATAATGGAAGCATTTGTCCAATTATTCTGGCAATACACTGTGACTCATAGAAACTGTGAGGCAGTATGTTATGACGGCTACTAACCTGTATTCCAGATTGATCAGTCCTGGCGCCGACAGGCCCCCAACCCCTTTGAGGTGAAACAGGGTCACAGTAGTAGAATATACACGGCCACACTATATCACCCCAGGGGAGAAGGAGAATAAGGAGGAGAAGAGAGAAAAGAGAAATGACGAAATGTGATCAAGCATCTTACTGCGTCAATGTTTCTGTTCTAAGGGACTCGGGAATGTAGAGTTTCTGAAGGCATTCACTGAGGTACTATGTATGCACAGATGAATTTTTTAAAGTACTATCTATGAACTTAGCCATTTAGTGATTTATAATGGAAGTATTTCTTCAATTATTCTGGCAATACACTGTGATTCATAGAAACTGTGAGGCAGTATGTTATGATGGCCACTAACCTGTATTCCAGATTGTTGAGTCCTGGGGCCGACAGGCTCCCAACCTCTTTGAGGAGTAATAGAATGAAAGTAGTACAATATACACGTTCAGACTATATCTCCGCAGGGTGGAAGGGAATGGAGACGAGAAGAGAGAAAAAGATAAATGAGGAAATTATATCAAACGTCTTATTGCGTTAACGTTTCTCTTCTCAGGGACTCGGGAATGTACGGTTTCGCAAGTGAACTGTGTCTTCTGAATTTTGTCTCGTTGTGTACAGGAGTTGGTGACGTTGGATATAAATGCAAATAAAAAATTAATGTAACAACTGAATATCAAACCACATTGAACTTTTTAGCATCTTTTGTACAACTAGCTAAAGTTTCGATATCTTGATAAGTGTTGATATCTAGATATAATAAAACTTTTTCCAAATATTATTCTTTCAAGAAATACTTTTAGTTACTTGTTTCCTAGAGCACAAGAAGCAATTACAATGGTTAATTCCATCATTTGGATAAATACTCACGTATTATACATATCTTCTATTCCTTAATCGAACAACTTACAAGTCTGTAATCTCTTTTGTTGTCGTAAAAAAAGAATCCGACGCTGGAGAAGGGAAGCTGTATCGCAGAGTGGAGACAGGTAAATGAGTCGCAAAAATGAAAGTAAGCGATTCTGAAAGGGCGGGGTGTGGTTTATATAGTCTTTGGTTACTAAGTAGTCTATGGAAGCAACGTGCTGCCCCAGGCATCTAGGTATCACGTTTTCAATTAAGATGTGCTCTCGTTTTGACTGTTTTACAGGTGCACATGTTGGGAAAGGTTGAAAACTGTTAACCGCTAAAGCTTGTCATTTGCATCCTCACATGTGTTAACTGTTTGACATGTGCACACGTTGGTAGAGGTTGAAAACTGTTAACTGCCAAAGCGTCTCATTTGCATCCTCGTGACTGAAAACGCGTCACACTTTCTATGATTCCCAATACAAGACATATGAATAAACTATGGTTCAGAATACAAGAAATAGAAATAAACATAGGAAACATTTAGCAGCATCATGCTTCAATATTTTCATTAGTGCGAACTAAGTTTTAATCATGGCTGAATTAAGAGTCATGACACAGTACTGTTACAGTCATTTTTTCAGTACACAAGTATGCATGTATTTATGTAATTCACTGAAAAAAACATAGGTTCCAGGGACGTTATAGTTATAAATTACCATTTAAAAACCTCAGAAATTCACTGAAAAAACCATAGGTTTCAGGGATGTTATAGTTAGAAATTAGCATTTAAAAAACCTTAGAAATTCACTGAAAAAACCATAGGTTTCAGGGAGGTTATAGTTAGAAATTAGCATTTAAAAAACCTTAGAAAGGCACTAAAAAAACCTTAGGTTTCAGGGACGTTATAGTTAGTTGGAAATTTCACTCATACAAAACCAGAGAAATTCGGCTGTTATAGTTAGTTGAGCTAACTATAACTCGCACCCCCGCAATGCACTGCTGATGACGTCACATATTACATCATTCATGACATGGTCAGTGACATCACTGTTGACATCACTGATGACATCTCAAATGACACCACTGATGAGATCACTGATGACATCATCCACGTGATAATCTGATGCACCTCCTCACACCCTAATATAACGTTTGATACACCCAGTCTAAAATACAGACTACCATTTTCGAAACCATAAACACACCAATACCAGTTACTACATACCCACTCACTGATTCCTAGGTCTAAACACACGTCTACTCATTCACCCATACAGTCACTCATACATGCAGTCACTTATCAATACAGCACTATCATTTGCACTCATATACCTATACAGACACTCACACATCGCCACTCATCCATAGAGTTACTCACACACCTAGTCAATCATGCAAAGAATCATTCACACTCCTATTTACTCAGCTATACAGTTATACACACACCACCCCACTTATTCATACAGATACTAACACATACTTACTCTCTTATACAATCACTGATACAACCACACACTCATCCATACAGCCACTCTCATAATCACTCACTCTCACATATAGTGATTTATATACTCCAGCACTCACATATACTGCCTTTCACATATGTAGTTACTCACACATGTACCACTGAGACATCCATTCACTCACCAACACACCCATACACACACTCACCCACCCATACAGCCCTTCACAGATGCACTCTTGAACCCATACACCCAGTGAATTACCCACTCACACATCTATGCACAGAGTCACACACACCCCACCCACCCACACAGACACTCAGGCACCCATACAGATACTCAGACAACCAATCAATAACCCATATAGACACTCATTTAGCTACTCACCAACCCATGCAGCTGCTTACACACCAACTGACAGACTGATACAGACATTTACACAGTTTAGTCACTAACCCATGCATTCAGTAAAACACATTTAATCACTCACTTATACAGACAGTGACGTACCTACTAAATCATCCATTCAGACAGTTATGCACCCACTTATTCTTCAATAACAAGACAGAGTTTTCTCTATCGAAACGCGTCATGCTGAGGCACTGGCCAGGATTGACTGGTTGCTGGAGTTATGAGGATTAAATAAAGCACTTTATCTACCTACTCTCGTCCTTTGAGTGGTCCGTACCTGCCTGTGTGCCGTGGAGGAGTGGTGCCATTCAGGAATGGTCTTTATGTATATATCATATATATATATATATATATATATATATATATATATATATATATATATTCATTGAAAAAACCATAGGTTTCAGGGACGTTATAGTTTGTTGGACATTTCACTCGTACAAAACCAGAGAAATTCTGCCGTTATAGTTAGTTCAGCTAACTATAACTCACGCCCCCGCAATGCACTGCTGATGACGTCACATATTACATCATTCATGACATGGTCAGTGACATCACTGATGACATCACTGATGACATCTCAAATGACATCACTGATGACATCACTGATGAGATCATCCAGTGACTGTGTGTTTGTTTAAAGTTTAAATATGTTTTATATATATGCCAAGGTGTATTGAAGAATGAGTGGGTGTATAAGTGTCTGGATGGAGGATTTAGTAGGTGCGTGACTGACTGTTTAAGTGAGTGATTAAATGTGTCTTACTGAATGCATGGGTTAGTGACTAAACTGTGTGAATGTCTGTATCAGTCTGTCTGTTGTTGTATAAGCTGCTGCATGGGTTGGTCAGTAGCTACATGAGTGTCTATATGGGTTATCGATTGGTTGCCTGAGTATTTGTATGGGTGCCTGAGTGTGTGTGTGGGTGGGTGGTGTGTGACTCTGTGCATAGATGTTTGAGTGGTTGATTCACTGGGTGTCTGGGTTCAACAGTGCATGTGGAAACAGCGGTATGGGTGGGTGAGTGTGTGTATGGGTGTGTTGGTGAGTGAATGGATGTCTCAGTGGTACATGTCCAAGTAACTACATATGTAAAAGGCAGTGTATGTGAGAGTTGGAGTATATAAATGACTATACGTGAGAGTCAGTGATTGTGAGAGTGGCTGTATGGATGAGTGTGTACCTGTATCAGTGATTGTATAAGAGAGTAAGTATGCATTTGTTTCTGTATGAATAATGATGTGGTGTGTGTATAACTGTATATGTGAGTAAATGGAAGTGTGATTGATTCTTTGCATGACTGACTAGGTGTGTGAGTAACTCTGGATGAGTGGTGGTGTGTGAGTGTCTCTATAGGTGTATGAGTGCATATGATAGTGTTGTATTGATGAGTGACTGCATGTATGAGTGATTGTATGGGTGAATGAGTGGATGTGTGTATAGACCTAGGAATCAGTGAGTGCGTATGTAGTAACTGGTATTGGTGTGTCGATGGTTTCGAAAATGGTAGTCTGTATTTTAGAGTGGGTGTATCAAAGTTTATATTAGGGTGTGAGGAGGTGCATCAGATTTTCACGTGGATGATGTCATCAGTGATGTCATCAGTGATGTCATTTGAGATGTCATCAGTGATGTCATCAGTGATGTCACTGACCATGTCATGAATGATGTAATATGTGACGTCATCAGCAGTGCATTGCGAGGCGCGAATTATAGTTAGCTGAACTAACTATAACGGCGGAATTTCTCTGGTTTTGTACGAGTGAAATGTCCAACTAACTATAACGTCCCTGAAACCTATGGTTTTTTCAGTGAATTTCTAAGGTTTTTTAAATGCTAATTTCTAACTATAACGTACCTGAAACCTATGGTTTTTCAGTGAATTTCAATGGTTTTTTAAATGCTAATTTCTAACTATAATGTCCCTGAAACCTATGGTTTTTCAGTGAATTTCAAAGGTTTTTAAATGCTAATTTCTAACTATAACATAGCAGTCTCATTTTCAGAGTGGTGGAGAAAGATGAGCATGGCCTCCAAACACCTTTTAGCAATCCCACTGTGTAGGATTTACTGGAGGGGTAGTTAGCCCCCAACGTCAACCTTGGGGGCCAAATACCCCTTTTATTACCTCCAGTAAGTCCCACACAGCAAGATTGCTAACTTGTTATATCAGGCCCCGCCCCCTCCCTGCACCACTGTGCAAACGCGCCCCCTGGCGCGTTTTAAGTTGGGGGATTAAGTCCCCTTGAATCCTGACGGTCCCTGGGGGCCAACTAGGCCACCAGGTACCTCCAGTAAGCACCACAGAGTTGTGTTGCAGAGAGGTGTAAAAAGGGGCATGGCTTCAGACCACCTCTCTGCAACGCAGCCCTGTGGCGCTTACTGGAGGTACCTGGTGGGCTAGTTGGGCCCCAGGGACCCTCAGGACTCAAGGGGAATTAATCCCCCAATTTACAATGCGCACAGTGGTGCAGGGAGGGGGCGGGGCCGAACAAAACAAGTGTGCAAATGTGCCCCCTGGCGCGTTGTAAATTGGGGGATTAAGTCGCCTTCAATCCTGAGGGTCCCTGAGGGCCAACTAGCCCACCAGGTAACTCCAGTAAATAACTTTGGCGTTGTTTGACGAATCTTCGCAAAATTTTCAAAACTAGTGGGTCGGTCCGGTCAGCTCCTGTCTTGAAAGTTTTGGGGTGATTCGTCAAGCGGGGGCCGAGAAAAAAGGGGGGTCCCAAAACGCGTTTTCCCCATGTAATTTTCCATACGAAACTTTAGACAAAGCTACAGCCCAAACTGCTGAACGGAATTACACCAAATTCGGCAAAAAGGTAGGGCTTGGTTCAGAAAGATCCCTTTTTGTTAAATGGTGTAAATCCATTCAGTAGTTGCTGAGAAACTAAAGAAAGAAAAAATGTATATATCTGAGCACGAGGAGGGTTCGCGAACCCTCCCGAGCACAAGCTTCACTCTGATTGGCTGCCAACACTCCAAACCAGGAACTGTTGGCAGCCATTTTGTGACTCGGTAGAACCGAGCTAGAAGAAAACTGTTTAAAAAAGGATGAAAAATAAGACAAGGGGGCAGGGTAGAAACACCCTGACCCCCTAGGCCTTCTCAGGGGGTCCCAAAAGAACCTCCAGGGCCCCAAAAGTTTTATTTTTTTATTTTTAAATGGCAGAAGTCGCACTGGGGTCGCGAATCCTGCAGAGAAAATAAAAAAATGAAGCGCGGCTCCCGTGCTTCGTTTTCAAAGCCCCGGGTGGGCCAGGTCCCGGAGGCAATCATTGATTTATTTGCTGGGGCCCGTGGGGGCCCCCGCAGCCCCGGGGACCACCACCTCTCCGGGGCTGAAATGTAAAAAAAAAACTGTGTGGGGGGCTCCTGCCCCATCCCACACTTCCCCGGGGACCACCACCTCCCCGGGACATTCAATATTTAAATACGGGGCTTTGAAAAGGAGTGAGGGGGGCTCCCTCCAGGAGCCCTTGATGGCCCTGGGGACCGCCACCCCCCAGGGCCGGCTCCTGCAGTGTCCCGGGGTGCCCACCCCCGGGACATTGCCGTTTGCTATGACAGGGTGGGAGCACGGCTCCCACCCTGCCATAGCAAACTCTGCTTTGCTTCCTTGAAGCGAGAGCAGGAAAACATGCTCTCGCTTCAATGAAGAAAGCAGAATTGCTTTTGAGCAAGGGGAGCTGCATGTCAGCAGCTCCCCTTGCTCAAAAGCAATGCCGGCTCCCGCAGGAGGCGGGGAGCCGGCAGGGACTGTGGGGGCATTGGGGCTCCCCCCACAGTCCCCAACATGAGGCCAGGCCCCGGGGGATGGGATCCCCGGGGCCAGAAGTGGCCCAGGAGGGGGGCCACATGGCCCCCTTCCCTCAATAAAATATATATATATATATATTTTTTAAAAGAGGCACAGCCCCGGGGGATGGGGTCCCCAGGGCCAATAGAGGCCTCAGGAGGGGGGCCACGCAGCCCTCCTCCTTAAAATAAATAAATAAATAAATAAATAAATATGTGGCCATGCCCCGGGGGATGGGGTCCCCGGGGTAAAAATGGACCGGGAGGGGGGCCACGCCACCCCCCTTCCTTTTAAAAAAAGGAATTGGCAATGCTCCGGGGGATGGGGTCCCCGGGACGAATATAATGAAATGAAATATAATGAAAGTGGACGTTTTTTTTCCCGCAAACGTTTGGAGTCGCGACCCTCGTGCGGCGCTCAGCGCGGCCCCTAGTGTGAACGTGATGGGTGCGCGGTGCTCAGCACGGCTCCCTAGTGTGAACGCGATGGGTGCGTGGCTCTCAGAGCGGCCCCCAGTGTAAAAGCGATGGGTGCGCAGTTTGAAAAGGCGCGACTCCAAGCAAAAATAATGAAGCTTGGTTATATGTTGGGTTATTGGGTGGCTCTAAAAAGAGCCCTTGTTTTGATTGGGAGATTGTTGTAGCTACATGTAAGTGCGGATGCAGAGCTTCAGGTTGTTGAGAAACACTCTGTTCCCTTCATCAGTGAAATGTACTCCATCACTTCTGTAGATGTCATCCATATGGAAACGTAGATTGTTGTTATAGATGGAGCCCATCTTATGGTCTCTGAGGTAAGCGGAAACAGCTTTATTGACATTTTTCTAGCTTTCTCAATCTGTGGTCAGAATTGATTGGACCATTTCCATTTCTGTCTTTGGCATATGTTAGAGTATGCAAAGACAGTTTGGGGGAAAAGCAACATCAATTGTGCAAAGGTGTCCTTCATGAGCATTTCCAGACCTACCCCAGACAATGTGCCTAGGTCATTGCCACCACAGTGCACAATCATGAGGTCAGGGGGTTGGCGATGCAAAAAGGTTTTAACTAAAGGCATCAATTGGTGCTACTTTAATCCTCTCTGTCCAATCCATTTAATGTCTACATTTTGCAAAGCTAGGTCTTTGTCAATACCTCTGCGTTCAGCATACCTTTTGCACCAGAAAACATAGCTGTGTCCAACAATCCACACTGTAAGCATCTTGAAGGGATGTCTGGAAGTGATGAAGAGATGTGTGTAGCTGAGGTAGTCAGTTGGTAGAATGAGAGGTATGTAAAATGGTGGACAAGATGCAATTTTTTACATTCAAAAATAGGGTGCATTTTACTTTTTTTTTAAAGCATTTTTCTTATTGGTTAGTAAAAAATGTTTGAAAGGTACAATAGAAAGGATAAGATCAAATGTTGCCAAGTCAACCACACCTGCTGTTTGCATTTGCAACATTGTGTGGTGAACTTGAAAATATGGTGAACTTGTGACCTGTGAGTTCAGTTGAATGTTCCATGAACTGTTACTATGGAAACTGGCATGGAGCAGAATGGGGAAGGCTTGCAATTTAACAGTGGTTTTAAAATGTGAAATTGTAATTTATATATAAGTAATATTTTTTTCTATGATATTTCCCAAGTCAGTACTATCTTTAGAAGTGGTGTTTAATTAAAAAATAGTGTTGAATTTATTTGCTATATCTTTTGAACTCCCGTATGAATCCACGACTCCATCGCGGTGGTGCACAATGGGGTCGCGACTTCTAAAAAATGTAGAACAGTTTGGGCACCTTTAGAAGTCAGTTGCTAAGGGTTATTATGTGTAACCAATAGAAATGTGTTTTACAATTTGAAAAAATCTGGGAAGCAATGTGATTTGTTAGTTATATGTATATGTGTGGAGAAAGAGAGGGAAACTTTGCCATTACTGGTTTTACCTTGCTGAGTCTGGTGCATTATATTGATTGTGTGTAAAAGAAAATCCTGTCAGAGTTTGTGAGATTTTAAATTCAACACATTGATTTGCAAGGTGAGTTATAAATTTGTGAGGTTTATTTTTAAATTTTTAACTTTTTTCAAAAACTGTGTTGTTTGAAATATATTATTAAATGTATAGATGTATATTGCAGTTTGTTTTATTGTACTTAAATGTTGTTTAAAAAAGAGTCTGTACAGTAATATGTGTATTTTTTAAGATGGATTACTGATGTTCATATAAGATGTTATTAATTAGGCTTGTTTTTTAAGTCTGTACAAAGGTATAGTTGAATGTTGCCGCATCATTTTAGATAGTTGGTTGAAGACGCAGCACAAATTTGTAGTTTGAAAGATGTTCATATAAGGTGTAATTAAATAGGCTTCTTTTTCGTTGTCTCTACAAAGGTATAGTTGAATGATGCCGCATAATTTTAGATAGTTTGGTAAAGATGCAGCACAACTGTGCAGTTTGAAAGATGTTTATATAAGGTGTTATTAATTCGGTTTCTTTTTTCTAGTTTGTAGAAAGGTAAAGTTAAATGATGCGACATATTTTTAGATAGAATGATGAAGATGCATCACAAAAGTGTTCTTTCTAGGATGGTCATATAAGGTATTATTAATTAGGTTTCTTTTTTCTAGTCTGGAAAAAGGCATACTTAAATGATGCCACATAATTTTTCAGAAAAAGATGAAGATGCAGCATAAAATAGTGGTTTAAACATTGGAGAAATAAGGTGCGGTTAATTAGGCTTCTTTTTTCTAGTCTGAACAAAGGAAAAGTTGAATGATGCCACATAATTTTAGATAGAAAGGTGAAGATGCAGAATAAAAGTGTGGTTTTAAAAATGCTCATAAAAGGTGTTGTTAATTAGCCTTTATTTTTAAGTCTGTTGAAAGGAATAGTTTAATGATGTCGCATATTTGTAGATACAATGGTGAAGATGCAGCTCTAAAGTAAACCACCACATGTTACCCTTGCAGGCATGTTGCACTTATCTACTTAAGTAGGTAATAAGTAATGACTCATCTATGTCTTCAGATTGTATTTATACAATTATCTGTATGCTTAGTGAAGTATTGAGAGGCTGCCTGACCAATTTCAGGACTGCAAAGGTAGTGACTGGGTGATTTTAAAACTACATGACTAATGATTGACTGATTCCATATTCTCCAATCACCCAGTTAGTATGCTAGCACTCATGAAATCACTCCACCACTACCCAAGCACTTATGAAATCACCCAGGCACTACCCATGCACTCTCCCAGTCACCCAAGCACTACCCATGTACTCATGCAATAACTCAAGCATTACCCATGCACTTATGCAATCACACATGCAGTACCCATGCAATTCTGCAATCACCCAGTCAGTATCCAAGCACTCATGAAATCACTCCGCCACTACCCAAGCACTTATGAAATCACCCAGGAACTACCCATGCACTTTCTCAATCACCCAAGCACTACCCATGTACTCATGCAATAACCCAAACATTACCCATGCACTTATGCAATCACACATGCAGTACCCATGCAATTCCGCAATCATCCAGTTAGTATCCAAGCACTTATGAAATCACCCAGGCACTACCCATGCACTCTCCCAATCACCCAAGCACTACCCATGTACTCATGGAATAACCCAAGCATTACCCATGCACAGATGCAATCACACATGCTCATGGAATTCTCCAATCACCAAGTTAATATGCATGCACTCATGAAATCACTCATCAACTACACAAGCAGTTATGAAATCACCCAGGAACTACCTATGCATTCTCCCAATCATTCAAGCACTACCTTTGCAGTCATTAAATCATCCATGCCCTTCTGTTGCATTCGTCTACTCACCTAGACAGTACTCAATGATTCATTGATCCCTTCAGATGCTATTTATACACTTAACCATGCAGTCAATGTGTATGTATGCACTCAGGCAATTAGCTAGCCACTATCTATTTTCTTCTGCAAAAATTCTAGTGACTTCCCTTGCTCCCAATAATCCGAGCACTACGTACGGAGTTTTAGAATCACTCAGGCAGATGTAGTACATGTCTCAGTTTGTAGGTTTTCCTATATTTCAGAAATGTTGTTTATATATTTCTTTTACATAGGATGATGATTTGGGAAGGTAGACCCATATGTATGTGTGCTTTTAGCAATATGGGGACATTTATAGTTGAGTCATGTAATAGTGTGCGGGTTTATATTTGGCTAGGCCCAACTGTCATGTTTTTATAACAACACCCAAGTACTCGCCATGCAGTCTTACAATGGTGCAGGCACAACATATGCAGTGCTGTAATCACTCAGCCATTGCTCTTGCACAGATGCAATCATTTTGGCACTATCTGTGCACTTATGCAATCACCGAGGTATAACGCATGCAGTAATATAATCACCCAGGCACTACTGTTGCACTCCTTCAATCACAGAGGTACTATCTTTCTACTCTTCTAATCACTCAGACACTAGTTACGCTGTAATGAAATTATCCTGTCACTACATTTGGAGTCTTTAAGTTAGTCAGACTCTACCTCGGTAGTCTTGCAATTATCCAAGAAGTACCCATGCTCTTTCAAAATCTCCCAGTCATTTGCTATGTAGTCATGTAAATCCCCAGAGATTATCCCTACAGTTATGCAATTGCCGAGGTGTTACCCATGCACTCCTTTAATCCCTTTCTTCTCTTTCAATTATATATCCACTTTTCTTGTAGTTATGGAATCAGTCAATCATTACTCATGTAGTTTTAAAATCACCCAGTCACTATCTTTGCACTCCTGTAATCAGTGAGGCACAATATTAATAGTTAACTAAGCATCCAGGCAGTACTCATGAACTTATAAAATCATCCACTCACTTGCTATGTACTTCAGTAATCCTTCAGAAATTACCCTTGCAAGAATGTTATTATCCAGGGTCTAGTAATTTGCTTTCCCTACAGTCATGTAATTATGTAGGCTGTACCTATGCAGTCATCTAATAACCTACATAGTACTGTTGCAGTCGTAGAATCACCCATGCCCTTCTCTTGCATTCATCTATTTTCCTAGGCAGTACTCAATAACTCATAGATCCCTTCAGGTGCTATTTATACACTTAACTATGCAGTGAATGTGTATGTATGCACTCAGGAAATTATCTACCAACTATCTATTTTCTTCTGCAAAAATTCCAGTGACTACCCTTGCTCCCAATCACCCAAGCACTACCTACGGAGTTTTGAAATTACTCAGGCAGATGTAGTACATGTCTCAGTTTCTAGGTTTTCCTATATTTCAGAAATGTTGTTTATATATTTGTTTTACATATGATGATGATTTGGGAAGGTAGACCCATATGTATGTGTGCTTTTAGCAATATGGGGACACTTATAGTTGAGTTATGTAATAGTGTGCGGGTTTATATTTGGCTAGGCCCAACTGTCATGTACTTATAACAACACCCAAGTACTCGCCATGCAGTCTTACAATGGTGCACGCACAACATATGCAGTGCTGTAAACACTCAGCCATTGCTCTTGCACAGATGCAATCATTTAGGCACTATCTGTGCACTTATGCAATCACTAAGGTATAACACATGCAGTAATATAATCACCCAGGCACTACTGTTGCACTCCTTCAATCACAGAGGTACTATCTTTCTACTCTTGTAATCACTCAGACACTAGTTATGCTGTTATGAAATCATCCTGTCACTACTTTTAGAGTGTTTTAGTTAGTCAGGCTCTACCTCAGTAGTCTTGCAATTATCCAAGAAGTACCCATGCACTTACAAAATCTCTCTGTCACTACCCATGCACTGCTCCAATCACCCAGCCAGTACCATTTACTTATCCAATCACTGCACCAATACCCAAGCACTTATAAATTCACCCAGGCACTCTCCTTGCAGTACTCTAATCATCCAGTCAGTACCCATGTACTCATGCAATGACCCAGGAGTACCCATGCAGTACCACAATCACCTGTGCACTACCCATACAATCCTCTAACCGCCTAGACACTGCTCATTCACACCTTCAATTACCCAGGTAGTACCCATGCAGTCCAGCAATCCCCCTGTCACTCCCCGTGCACTCCTCCAAATGACCCAGTCACTACCATGTACTTATCCAATCACTCCGCCAATACCCAAGCACTTATAAATTCACCATGCACTCTCCTTGCAGTACTCTAACCATCCATTCAGTACCCATGTACTCATGCAATGACCCAGGCACTAACACATGCACTGCTACAATCCCCTGTGCACTACCCATGCAGTCCTGTATTCACCTAGTCACTACTCATTCACTCCTTCAATTATCCATGCAGTCCAGCAATCACCCTGTCACTGCCCATGCACTCCTCCAATCACCCAGCCAGTACTACGTACTTATCCAATCACTCCGCCAATACCCAAGCACTTATAAATTCACCATGCACTCTCCTTGCAGTACTCTAACCATCCAGTCAGTACCCATGTACTCATTCAATGACCCAGGCAGTAACCATGCACTGCTACAATCACCTGTACACTGCCCATACAATCCTCTAATCACCTAGACACTACCCATTCACACCTTCAATTACCCATGTAGTACCCATGCAGTCCAGCAATCACCCTGTCACTGCCCATGCACTCCTCCAATCACTCAGCCAGTACCATGTACTTATCCAATCACTCCGCCAATACCCAAGCACTTATAAATTCACCATGCACTCTCCTTTCAGTACTCTAACCATCCATTCAGTACCCATGTACTCATGCAATGACCCAGGCACTAACACATGCACTGCTACAATCCCCTGTGCACTACCCATGCAGTCCTGTAATCACCTAGGCACTACTCATTCAATCCTTCAATTACCCATGTAGTACCCATGCAGTCCAGCAATCACCCTGTCACTGCCCATGCACTCCTCCAATCACCCAGCCAGTACCATGTACTTATCCAATCACTCCGCCAATACCCAAGCAGTTATAAATTCACCATGCACTCTCCTTGCAGTACTATAATCATCCAGTCATGTGTAATTGTGAATATATTCCGAAAACTATATATGCACTTGTTTGTAGCTTTTAAATAGAAGGTGATTCTTTAGTAATAGATTAGTATATTTCGAAATAATTTTTTTAATAATATTAAATTCATTTTAAATATTGTTTTTTCAGATATTGTTCATTATTATTAAGAAACACTTACCATGACAAAAAATACGGAAAAGAGAAAAGAAGAAAAGAAACAATACTATTTAAAGAAAAGACAACAGCAGGAATTAGATGAACTACAACATGTGGGAAAAAAGAAAAAGTCTTGTGGTAAGAGAACAAAGGAATTTATTAAAAGAATTTCAAGGAGAGGAAAGGATTTTGGAAATGATGAAAATATAAAGAATATTTGTAGATTGAAAAAGAATGAAATAAAAAGACAAATTAATAGAAATTCAGGAAATGAGAAAAAAATCTATGTTGAAAGAAGAAAGAAACAATTTTATGAAATTATGAAACATATGTATAAAAGTAGAGTACTACAAAATTTGTTGAAACATGGCAAGAAATATAAAAAAAGATCTGCATTGTATAAAAAGAAAAAAAGATTGAAAGTATAGTCGAAAAGGCTTTTAAATTGAAAAGAAGATTGTTCATTTTAGTTTTAAAGAGAATGCGAACATTAGATAAACCAATGTATTCTATGAAGAACAAAACTAAAGGGAAAAAACTAATCAACAGAACTAACTTTTGTAAAAAAATAAATTGGGTGAATGGAAGCATACTTCTAGTTCAGAACCTTTTTTTAATGAAGAGAGCTATTTTCAAAACAATACATTAGTTCACGCAGTTGATACCAATGGTCGTACTTATGAAGTGAAGAACGGTTGTGCAATTGAAAAAGAAAAGATGGTTCTTAGAAATGTAGAAGAAGTGATAGCTGATAGTTCTAGGGAGACGTACTAAAGCCCCAGTGTATACTTGGGATTGTAGTAGTATTTGTAGTATACGACAGGAGTCTATTGATATTTTACGAAATTTGTTACAGAGTATACTAAAAAGGTATTAAACAAAAGATTAAGATGTTGCAAGGACTAGATCCTTGCAAAGTGAGAAAAAATACTGGCTTGCAAGGTCATTCTCTGGCTTGTCTTTCTAGAAAAGTGTGTCAAAGTGTTTTTCATCATTTAAGAATGTTAGCCGTACATCACTCTGCAATGCGGAAGTTAGTAAGAAGATTGTACTATGTAAAAAGTCCTGCAATAATTTTAAGTTACTTAAACACTGCTCTTTTGCATGGGTCAGTATCAAATGTAAAAAAGTTTGTGATGATATAGAGTTTCGTTTCTTTGGTCCTGAACAGGAGTGTAGAGAAAGTGATAGTTTGATAAGTGTAGGTGTTGAAGAAGAGGTGGAAGATAGTAGTACTGAGAAGTTTGAAGAAGAAATTACGAAGTTTAAGGTAATTTGTTGTGAAAGACCAAACTATGGGGTCGATTACGATGGCGGTCGGAAAAACATACCGACCGCCATGGTAGCGGCAAAAAACCGCCCGCATGGCCACCGGGAAAAACGCCGGACACATTACGATGAACCGCCACAATAATCCGTCCGCGGCGGCGGGAGACAACGAAAACCGCCCGCACACGCCGGACCAGCTGAAAATCCGACCGCAACGGCCGGATACACAGCGGAAAAGCCAAGAACCGCCGCCATGCACATGGAGTAACCGCCCGTGACATTATGACATCCCCGCCACCACCATGGTACCCACCTGTGAATCCGACCGCATCGTGCGCGAACAGCGATGAATCCGATAGGCGGCGGAAGGGCTGCAGCATAGCCACCGCTGCCGAGGAACCGCTGCGGAGGAACCGCAAAAAAATGGCGGACGTTGAAAAAAACAGAAAAAAACAAACAAACAATGCACACACTGAAGTAGACCTGTCCCAACACAAACCAAAAGTGCCCAATGACAACAGCCCCAGAAAGTTCAAAATAACCAATCACAGGACAACACACACAACACACCTGACAGCAACATACCAGCTTGCCACACCCCCCATAGCCGAGCATAAAACTAGCCCCTCCCTGACCACAATCCTTTGCCACACTCCACAACTGAAGGTCCCAACCCCAGAGAACAAAGGAGAGGCAAACCTGCACACAGCACCACCACAACACACACACCACCTACACCACCCACAACACCCACACAACTGCACCACAGAACATCTGCACAGCACACACCATGGCACCACACAAAATGCCAAAATTCACTGATGCAGAGCTTGCAGTCATGGTAGATGAGATAATAAGAGTTGAACTACAACTCTATGGCAACATGGTCCAACACACCCCATTAGCCACAAGAACCCAAATGTGGGTGAGGATAGTCAATAAGGTCAATGCAGTAGGGACCACCCCCGCAACAAGCAGGAAATACAGAAGCGGTGGCATGACCTGAAGACCGTGGTGAAGAGGAAGAGGGCCAAGAACCGTCAGCTGGCTGACGGGACTGGTGGAGGCACTCCCATCCCACCCAAACCATACAGTCCGTGGGAGGAGAAGGTCCTTGGAATCCTACATCCAGAGAGTCTTGAAGGAATCCGCGGGGGACTGGAAGCTGGTAAGTACAAACCAATGTATATCATCACATTGCCATGTACCGTCTTGCACAAATTCAAACCTACAACCCCTAGGCCAAAGGACATTCGTCTGACCCACAATACCCAAAACAGGTCACACAGATGTAAGCACCACTAAACCTGAAAAAGCACAAAGCTAAACAAAACCAACTGGGATGCATGTGTACAGACAAAAAGCACTACAACTCCCAACAGGCCCCCTCTCCCACCCCTCAGCAGGATGGAGCACCCCACCCAGAAGCATGTGTCAGCCATTGAACGCACCCCCACCACCTAACAGGTAGGTAGCCATCTTCACAGGGATGGGGAATGTGTATCTGGAGGCAGCACTACAACTCCCAACAGGCCCCCTCTCCCACCCCTCAGCAGGATGGAGCACCCCACCCAGAAGCATGTGTCAGCCATTGAATGCACCCCCACCACCTAACAGGTAGGTAGCCATCTTCACAGGGATGGGGAATGTGCATCTGGAGGCAGCACTACAACTCCCAACAGGCCCCCTCTCCCACCCCTCAGCAGGATGGAGCACCACACCCAGAAGCATGTGTCAGCCATTGAACGCACCCCCACCACCTAACAGGTAGGTAGCCATCTTCACAGGGATGGGGAATGTGTATCTGGAGGCAGCACTACAACTCCCAACAGGCCCCCTCTCCCACCCCTCAGCAGGATGGAGCACCCCACCCAGAAGCATGTGTCAGCCATTGAACGCACCCCCACCACCTAACAGGTAGGTAGCCATCTTCACAGGGATGGGGAATGTGTATCTGGAGGCAGCACTACAACTCCCAACAGGCCCCCTCTCCCACCCCTCAGCAGGATGGAGCACCCCACCCAGAAGCATGTGTCTGCCATTGAATGCACCCCCACCACCTAACAGGTAGGTAGCCATCTTCACAGGGATGGGGAATGTGTATCTGGAGGCAGCACTACAACTCCCAACAGGCCCCCTCTCACACCCCTCAGCAGGATGGAGCACCACACCCAGAAGCATGTGTCAGCCATTGAACGCACACCCACCACCTAACAGGTAGGTAGCCATCTTCACAGGGATGGGGAATGTGTATCTGGAGGCAGCACTACAACTCCCAACAGGCCCCCTCTCCCACCCCTCAGCAGGATGGAGCACCCCACCCAGAAGCATGTGTCAGCCATTGAACGCACCCCCACCACCTAACAGGTAGGTAGCCATCTTCACAGGGATGGGGAATGTGTATCTGGAGGCAGCACTACAACTCCCAACAGGCCCCCTCTCCCACCCCTCAGCAGGATGGAGCACCACACCCAGAAGCATGTGTCTGCCATTGAATGCACCCCCACCACCTAACAGGTAGGTAGCCATCTTCACAGGGATGGGGAATGTGTATCTGGAGGCAGCACTACAACTCCCAACAGGCCCCCTCTCCCACCCCTCAGCAGGATGGAGCACCACACCCAGAAGCATGTGTCAGCCATTGAACGCACACCCACCACCTAACAGGTAGGTAGCCATCTTCACAGGGATGGGGAATGTGTATCTGGAGGCAGCACTACAACTCCCAACAGGCCCCCTCTCCCACCCCTCAGCAGGATGGAGCACCCCACCCAGAAGCATGTGTCAGCCATTGAACGCACCCCCACCACCTAACAGGTAGGTAGCCATCTTCACAGGGATGGGGAATGTGTATCTGGAGGCAGCACTACAACTCCCAACAGGCCCCCTCTCCCACCCCTCAGCAGGATGGAGCACCACACCCAGAAGCATGTGTCAGCCATTGAACGCACACCCACCACCTAACAGGTAGGTAGCCATCTCCACAGGGATGGGGAATGTGTATCTGGAGGCAGCACTACAACTCCCAACAGGCCCCCCTCTCCCACCCCTCAGCAGGATGGAGCACCACACCCAGAAGCATGTGTCAGCCATTGAACGCACACCCACCACCTAACAGGTAGGTAGCCATCTTCACAGGGATGGGGAATGTGTATCTGGAGGCAGCACTACAACTCCCAACAGGCCCCCCTCTCCCACCCCTCAGCAGGATGGAGCACCCCACCCAGAAGCATGTGTCAGCCATTGAACGCACCCCCACCACCTAACAGGTAGGTAGCCATCTTCACAGGGATGGGGAATGTGTATCTGGAGGCAGCACTACAACTCCCAACAGGCCCCCTCTCCCACCCCTCAGCAGGATGGAGCACCCCACCCAGAAGCATGTGTCAGCCATTGAACGCTCCCCACCACCTAACAGGTAGGTAGCCATCTTCACAGGGATGGGGAATGTGTATCTGGAGGCAGCACTACAACTCCCAACAGGCCCCCTCTCCCACCCCTCAGCAGGATGGAGCACCCCACCCAGAAGCATGTGTCTGTAAGTAAAAACCAAAGTGACACTGCACAGGTAATCAGACAGTGCATGTACACCACCATCACTCAACAAAAGCATTGGGAGACATGACAACATGAGGCTCTACTTCACCCAAAAATAGAAAAGTAAAGCACAGCCATTGACAGGATGCAGACAGCTCAGCGTACGTAACTGTGACAGAAACAGAACTGTGACTCTCAACAAATATGTCCAAGTAAACGGGCCTCTGACATGCATCACCCAGACTTCCCTCTGTAGCGTACATGGGAGCTGATTATGAAGGACCATGGGAAAACCAAACTAGCATGGTCTGCTGTATAAAGAAATACAAGCACAGGACATGTCAACGGTATGCATGTGATGACAATGGCTAGTCCATGCACACAGGTAATGTCTGCCAGGCAGAGTGATCAGCAAAGATGCTGAACATCAACTTGTAGTCATGCCAGTTGTCAGATGACAACCTCACATTGATATCACCAATACTAGACGTGTGGCATGCTAACCAATCACAGGTCACACCATTGTGAAATGATGAATGTAACTCCACTTCATGGCATGAGGCACATCACTGTGCAGACATACAATGTGTGAAAAAGGCAACTGTGTGTAGCATAACATGTAAATAAGAGACATCAAACACAGCAACCCTGAGGTGTGTAAGGCAATTACCATCTACTTCCTGTCCCACAGGTGACCAACAACTGACTGCAGAGGACGACAACCTCAACCAGCACAGCCAGTCACCAGCTCCCGAACATCTCCCCTCGGATGCAGACTCCCTGGATAATGAGGAGGAGGAGGACCAACCCGGACCATCTGGTGTGGCAGGGCGTAATGTGTCCCAGGACCCCACAGCCCCACCACCCTCAGCAACAACATCAACGCAGAGCCCTGCTGCAACGACCTGTGCCACCACCACCACCTCCACCACCACAACCACTACCACTGCTGCCTGCAACACTCGCCCTGCTCCACAGGCCAACCAGACCACAACAACTGCGGAGGTACGGGAGAGTAGGCCGGTGCCCACAGGAGGGAGGCAACAGGGCCGTGACAGCAGGCCAGGTGTGAGGACAAGGCTGACCCAAAGGGAAGAAGACCCTGCCACTGAATCACTGGAACACATTCACAGAGTTGTGGGGGCCTATGAACACGCCTAGGGACAGTTGAGGCAGGCTCAGCAGGATGCCCGTGAGCAACAACAGATGCTGCGCTCAATTGACAACCGCATGGGCCAACTCGTGGCCTGCATGGGCCAAATCAGGGATCTCCTGGGCCAGCTAGTGGGGGTCCTCAGGGACAGGCATGCGGCACCGCCAACACCTACAGCTCCCTCCGTTGTGCCGCAGGATGACAGACCCCCACCCTCCCCTGCGTCCAGCGAGCATGGGGACTCATCAGACACCACTGGTCATGCACCTGTGTCCCCCCCTGCCAAAAGAGCAAGGGGCCGCCCGAAAAAATCATTGGGAGCATCCAGTGGCAAAGCACCTGGCAAAAGCCAGTCAAGTAGCCAGCCATGATGGCACCCCTCTACACCCTGCTGTGTACCCTGCAGACTGTCCCCACACACAATGGCGTGGGAATGGCAAATGACTGTTGGACTGTGTTGCCATACTGATCTAGTGTATACTCTATTGTCTCATCTACCATCACTGACAAATCTGTTATTCACCATTCACAAATCTGTCAATATCCACATCTACATCACATGTATCCACTGTAAATAAACACTAATAACGCACCAATGTAGTTGTCACTGTTCCATGTTCATCACAGTATGTTAACTCACACCCATGATTACAATGTCACAGGAGCAGGGATACTCCGCAGGCAAGTAGAGGCTGAAGGGACCTAGGAAAACACAACAGAACATCAGTTGCTACTCAGGTGGCGGACTGACAACCATCTCACAACACAGCACATCAAGGTACGACAATCTGCACATGTCACAAGGAGCAACTGTACCAACATAGACATCAAGTAGCTGTGTCAAAAGATCCATTGCCATACACACCTGCAGCCAGCACTGACTCTGCAACATGCTGTAGTCACAAAACTCACATACACATATTCACCAAGCACAACATCATCAGACAACAGCCAGTATTGACATTGCCACTGACCATCAAGTGAAGTAGTTGTTGATGAGCTGCTGATGCTGTCCAACACCTTCCTCCTCTCCACTATCCTCGTCACTTGACGTTTGGGTGTTTGCAGGTGGGGGCTGTGGCTGGTCATCATCATCCTGGATTAAGGGGATCCCCTTCCGCACGGCCAGGTTGTGTAGCATGCAGCATGCTACCACTATCTGACACACCTTGACGGGTGAGTACTGCAGAGCCCCTCCGGTCTTGTCGAGGCATCGAAAACGCGATTTCAGGAGGCCAAATGTTCGCTCAATGACCCGACGTGTCCTCCCATGGGCATTGTTGTAGCGCACTTCAGCTGGTGTCCTGGGATTGCGAAGTGGACTCAGCAACCAAGGTCCGTTGGGATATGCAGAGTCACCTAAGTGTGAAAGACACATACAGATTGAGTGTCTGACATGTGTCCGAGGACAGCATGGCACACAAACAGCACACGACTCGACCCTTTGTACTCACCCACAATCCATGCCCGCTCCGGTGCCAGATTGGCCATCAGCTGTGGTAAAATGCTGTTGCGCATTATGTGTGAATCGTGGGCTGATCCTGGAAACTTTGCACAGACGTGTGAGATGACCATATCTGCCTGGCACACCACCTGCACATTGATGGAATGATAATGTTTCCTATTTCGGTAAATATGCTCCCGTGCTTGGGGTGGAATCAGGGAAACATGTGTGCCATCTATTGCACCAACTACATTAGGAACGTGTCCAAGTGCATAAAATTCGCCCTTCACATCCGCCAACTCATGCCGCCTGGGGAAATGTATGAATTGGTCCCTGTGTTGCATCATAGCCAACAGGACATCACGTAGCACCATGCTGAATGTTGGTTGGGACATCCCCCTGCAATGCCCACAGTTTGCTGGAAGGATCCCGTAGCCACGAAATGTAGGAATGCCATCACCTTTGCCGTTGGCGTGAGTGCTGTTGGGTATGTCCTGCGTGGAAGCAGGTGTGGCTCCAATAGTGCACAAAGTTCCAGGAGGTTTGTCCGATCCAGACGGAATCGCCTTATGATGTCGGTATCCTCCATGTTAGCCAGCAGGGTGAAGGTACGAAACACATTAGGTCGCCTCCTAGGTGAGATGAAAGGGGACACGTCATAGCAACATAAATTAGGATGTGCACAAATTCATAAAGTCTGTCCTGTCACGGCGCTAACATTGACTGTCATCCCTGAAAGCACACAGTGCAATTCAGTGTTGTCCCAACATGAGACAGATTAATTGTACAACTGTCATGGATGTGCACAGTCAGTGGACACAATACGAACACTGTCTATGTGAATGCCAAGAGTCACATATCGAGCTGAGGTGGACTCAGCCTTGGGTGTACATGACACAGGACATGTGTGAAGCAGAGACACTGCTGGCTTCCACGTTGCTGCTGTACCTGCCACACCTCCTTGGACAATAATTGCAGGGGACACATCAACAACACAATGTGGATGGATCATTGGGATTGTCTTTGTACTCAGTGCCACTTCGAACACACTCAAATTCAATGACATTCACATCCCAAACCCATACATGTGCCAATGTCATCAGTACACAGGCCATATCTGCTGCTGACTTGAATACAAAGTCGGACAGTGACAGATGATGTCACGCCTGTGCAGAGTATGTGTACCACTGTAACAGGCCACCATTACCCCACTGCCCAATACTCTCTACAAGCACACAGATAGCCAATGTGGCACACATTAACAATAGATGAGGGACGTGATCAGCAGGGCCTGTATGCACCCTTAATCTTCCCCCATTTTGGACATTTACATGCAGCATCAAGGAGGGACTGCCCAAGGACACATGTGCACCACAACACATACCTTGGTGATACACATCCAGCTGTTTCAAGACACAACAGTGCCACAACACAAACATACAACACTACATGGACAACGCCAAGCCAGTATGCCAACAAGACCACGCATGAACATACTGTATGCATGACATATGGACTACTGGCTCAGACACCTGACACCAGTGGATGTTATTTTACACCACATGTCCCAAAGGACATGCATCCTGACCCTCATTCCACACAGGCTGTCAGGCCCAACACAGCATACAATCAACATCCCACATCTAACAAACATGCTGGCTGTGCATGGGTAGTGGGACACTGGTACCTCACATTGACCAAATGTCAGAGTTGGATGAGTGTCACAGGCACAACAGTCAAGGTACATCTCACCTGTCTTGGGTGCCCACACCATCCTGATACACCAGCAGATGTGATCCACCCACACAGTGCTGGAATAGATGGTGAGCAAGGATGGCTAGCACCCCATAGCATGCACATACACTAGTGTTGGTGGCAACACACTGCACACGTGTGCCACTTGTGCTGACCATCCAACATTGCAGACAATTCCCGCTAATCAGTGCACACACATTGCACGGGCAAAACTGGACACCCATAGCCTGTGGACAAATGTCGCATACTATATTCCATACAGTTAGCACAATCCACAACCGTGCATGCAGTCCATCTGCCAACGCTACATTCCTGATGTGAACAATGGACATGCACTGGTGGCAGGTGAGTAGCACCGGGACACAGCACAACACTCAAAAACATAGTGTAGCTAAGCACCATTGTTGAAATGTACATGTCACTGATTCACATACAACAGTCCAAACAACATGAGCACAGACCTGACACTACCACATAGGTCCCTGTGGTTACAGGTGGCAGACATGTAGCAAAGACATCTGCTCTGGCCGTCTACCCAAGTGACAAACAATAATAATGCAACGGATGCCAGGTGTGGTGCTGAAGTACTCGTCATGCTTTAGCGGGTCGAGCCCCCTGTACATGTGGACATACACTGCAGGAGTTGCCAGTGTGTACAAAGACATAACATGCGGCATGTAATTGGTCCTAGCAATAACACAACAGGGTGACATCTGTTTCCAATGATGACAGTCATGCTGAATGAATGAGTTCATCTGGGTTTTCAGTGTAACACATGGGCTCAGGTGTGAGATAGTGGTCAGCATGGGTGGCAGATACGACATTGTGTGTAAATATTGATCAACATGATGGAGTACAGTGTTCCATTTGGTGTGAGACGTTACACAGTGGCTGACATTTGTGACAGGAGACCATATCAATGTTATCCAGTGCCATGTGCCACTGTACGTATCCACTGTGTGTAGCACAGTAATGCCCATTGATCCACACACAACAAGAACTGTCCGTAGGTGCCTCAAACGTGCCCCATAAACACAATGACACACAGAGTGTACGATGTTGTGCTGCATATTCCCCATGGCGGACGCACATACTGTCCGTGAATTGGGTGGCGGAGCATGCCAACCACCATTTGTACCTGTGTCGATGCCCACCACTGACGCAAGTGTGTCATGTGCTGCACATGACACATTGGTGTCAGTGATGGCCCTCCACATAGCTGCAGATGGCGTTTGTCATGCTCCACCAGCCACATCCCGGTCACCCATGTCACTCTATGGCAATCAAACAGCGGTAGCGCTGGCCAGGACCACGCGGTGTGACACCGCCATGAACCATGCCCTTGCAGCCAATGGGGACCGCTATCGCGGTGGCATGATGCAGATTCAAAAATCGCGGTGGGCGTGCTCCGCCCCAGCGGATGCGGAGATAGGATGCATTTGTGAGATGCACCACCGCGGTAGCGCCGGCCAGGACCCCGCGGTGTGTCACCGCCATGAACCATGCCCTTGCAGCCAATGGGGACCGCTATCGCGGTGGCATGATGCAGATTCAAATATCGCGGTGGGCGTGCTCCGCCCCAGCGGATGCGGAGATAGGATGCATTTGTAAGATGCACCACCGCGGTAGCGCCGGCCAGGACCCCGCGGTGTGTCACCGCCATGAACCATGCCCTTGCAGCCAATGGGGACCGCTATCACGGTGGCATGATGCAGATTCAAATATCGCGGTGGGCGTGCTCCACCCCAGCGGATGCGGAGATAGGATGCATTTGTAAGATGCACCACCGCGGTAGCACCGGCCAGGACCCCGCGGTGTGTCACCGCCATGAACCATGCCCTGGCAGCCAATGGGGACCGCTATCGCGGTGGCATGATGCAGATTCAAAAATCGCGGTGGGCGTGCTCCGCCCCCGCGGAGGCGGTCATTGGATGCTTTTGAAAAAGGCTGACCTGGAACACCAATGGCAGAAGACTATGACCACTGAAACGAGTCCAGGGCCCTATATATGTGTGGAAGGGAGCACCACATTTCCACTGCTCACAGAGCCTGCTGCCTGGGACCCCTCACCTGCTGCTGCCTCCAGGGACTGCTGCCTGGGACCCCTCACCTGCTGCTGCCTCCAGGGACTGCTGCCTGGGACCCCTCACCTGCTGCTGCCTCCAGGGACTGCTGCCTGGGACCCCTCACATGCTGCTGCCTCCAGGGACTGCTGCCTGGGACCCCTCACCTGCTGCTGTCTCCAGGGACTGCTGCCTGAGACCCCTCACCTGCTGCTGCCTCCAGGGACTGCTGCCTGGGACCCCTCACCTGCTGCTGCCTCCAGGGACTGCTGCCTGAGACCCCTCACCTGCTGCTGCCTCCAGGGACTGCTGCCTGAGACCCCTCACCGCCCACTGCCGCCGCTGACGTCTCATGTCCACAGTGATGGCTAGGACGGAGAAGATCCGTGCCAGTCCATTTACAAGCGAGGAGCTGGACGTCCTGGTGGACGAGGTGCTGACACAGTACCCACGGCTATATGGTGGCCCAAATGTGGTGGTAAGTCTCCAACAGTGGGGGTGTGAGTGCAAGGGGGGCACACATGTAGTTGATCAGATGGTGTATGTGCCTGAGAGTGTGGGGTTGTGTAATGCACTGGCTGACATGCTGTTTCCTAGTTGTTAAGGGGGTGTATGCAAACCACACATTAAATGCATGGACATGAAGGGTGGATGGACATGTGTTGTGTACACATCCATATGGTGTGACAGCTATCTGATGATGCATGTTTCTGGACAGTTATTGTTCATGTGACTGTTTGTGTGGGTCCTCGTTGTCCATCTATGTGTGATTCTACCTGGCATGGACTGTCCACGCCCAATGTGACAAGGACACATCACTGACTGTACAGAGTGTGATACGTGTGTGGTTCGCATGAGTGTACATCAATGACCCATATCTGCCGTGTGGAGATGAGTCTGTGTCATGCCACTGTTCAGAGGGAGAGGTTTTACCATGAGAGTGTGTCACTGATGTTTTCCCCTCTTGTCTCCCACACCTGCAGCTCAAGGTACACCAGCGTAAGGCCGTGTGGAGGTCCATTGCAACCAAGGTGCGGGCTCTGGGAGTGTCGAACCGCCGGCGCACCCACTGCCACAAGAGGTGGGACGACATATCACGACTGGCAAAGAACGTTGCCGAGATGACACTGGGGATACTCCCTCGCAGTGGCAGGTTGTCACGACGCAGCTTGACACCACTGATGTGCCGCATCTTGGCTGTGACACAGCCTGAGCTGGACACACGTTTGAAGGAGCATCAACAGCAAGCTAGGGGTGAGTATTCTGTGAAGGTTGATTTTGTCTGTGAGTGGCTGCATGTGTACCATGCCTGTACCTGCGCTGGTGTACGTGATGTGGTTACTGTGATGCAGTGGGTTGTAAGTGGCCCCTGTGCTGGGTGTGGCAGTCACGGATATTACATACATGCACTTACTGATGTTTTGCAGTCCTGGGAATTTCAATGGCATTGTGGGTGGTGTGCTGCAGGCCTGGTCCATTGGTGTTAGTGTTTGTACGCCCCAACATGCATGATGTTGTGCTGTCTGCCCATCACATGGCTCAGCTGTGCCGTGTTTAGATGTTTGTACGCACTGTTTGAGGTAGTGATGTGTGTCTGCATGGTGTGAATGCACGGGGTGGCCTGCAACATGTAGACTTTGTCATCCTCAGTGTTGCTTTGCTTGAATATGTTTGTCCTGTTGCTGTCACTTTGCTGACCCTACATGTCTCTCTGTTATGCAGCATCTCCCGTGGGCATGGAGGGACAGGGGACGGACACCAGTGGTGGTGAGACAAGCACAACAGCTGCACAGGATCCCAGTGACACAGATGTGACCAGCGCCTCGGAGGGGGATAGGAGTATGCTGGAGGAATCACAGCCCGAGACGCAAAGTTCAACATCATCTGATGACGGCGGTGGTGCAGACATCTTGGAGGACACAGGGAACGGAGAGTCTGCTACATCTTCCAGCACACAGCGTGCAGTGCCCACCCTCCCAGCCACTTCCTCTGTTGCTGCCCGTGTTCGCACCACAAAGAGGGGTAGAGTGTCCTTCATTCCAGGCACCGCTGCCCCGTGCCCCTGTGCCCCCTGCTGCCATCAGTGCAGAGTGTGTGGACCTTATGCGCCAGCTGTGTGTGGGGCAGACAGGGCTCCTCAATGCATTGTCAGACCACGACCGCAAATTGGCACAGGTGTTAGCTTTCATGGAGGGCATCCATTCAGACGTGGGTGGGCTGCACCGCACTGTCCAGACAATGTCCTCCACAATGGCGGCTGCACTTCAACTGGCTCAATCTCGTAGTCCAATTCCAGTCCCTTTGGCCACCCCCATGCCAGTGGCTACGTCTGACGACGGTGACCACGCTTCACACACCTCAACGTCACGATACTGCACACGTAGCACACAGCAGCAGCAGCCCAAGCGGTCAAGGTCACAGACACCTTCCCCTACAAAGAGAAATACAACCCCAGAGCGCAAAGGGAAGAGTCCGTCAGGCGTTGCAAAGGCACATGATTCAAGGAGGAAGTACTCAGGGTCACAAGCCTCAGAGCAATCCCCGGCCACAGACTCTGTGGTCCCAAAAACGTCTCGCAAAGGCATGCAGACACTCTCCATGCCCACTGTGAAGGTGGGGCCTGGCAAGGCTACACATAGTAAGGTATCCAAGGCTGTTTCACCAACTACCTCTACTCCCATTCCAAGTCCAGTGAAGCAGGGACAGGAGGGCACTGTAGGGGGCACACAGGGTAAAGAGGGGATGGAGGGGCAGAGGCAATGCCAGGCTAAGCGTCCTTCTGGATCCAGCACATCCCCAAAGGGAGGTCCAGCGTGTGCACCTGCGGCAGCCTTGGTGCTGAGTGTGCCGTTTGTGTCCACACCACTTCCCATTGATACGAAGACAGGCAAGCCATTTAGAATCCCCAAGAAGTGGAAAGGCACACCTCCACTGTCTTCCTCCCACACTGTGTCCCACGTCGGCCTGAGTCCACCTCCACGTGCCACTACACCACCTGGTCCAAGCAGCCCTCCAGCGTCCAAGGCCACTGATAGCTCTTCCTCAGCTGGGCGTCTCACTCCCCAGTCAAGTGGTCCAACTGTGCCCGACACACAGTCAGCTCCCAGTCAGACTGACAGCCAGGTCTGAATGTTGATCAATGTCACAGACCTGTCTCTCCCACACCGGTACCTGTGCTGCCCATCGTGTCACACCAGACTGTGTTGCTGACCATGGCGGAGTTTGGTGACACACATTCCCTGTGCAGCTTCTCATTGTCTCTGTCAGCACCTTGGACTGGCCACTGGCCTTGCAGTTTGCCCCCTGCCTGTGCAGCTTCTCATTGTCTCTGTCAGCACCTTGGACTGGCCACTGGCCTTGCAGTTTGCCCCCTGCCTGTGCAGCTTCTCATTGTCTCTGTCAGCACCTTGGACTGGCCACTGGCCTTGCAGTTTGCCCCCTGCCTGTGCAGCTTCTCATGTTCAGGCTCTGCATCTTGTGCCTTGGTCCTGTCTGATATTGTTGCCTATCAGTGCTATTTGTGAATAAAAACAGTTGCTCATGTTGTCAGTTGTGTCATTGTCCTTACTGGATTAGGCTTTTCCTGTATGTCTAACATTTACTGTGCCACATGCTCTGTGTGCCACTTCAACTGTGCCACTGGCTTGTTTGACTTATCATTTATTTTACAGGGGTGACGGGGACTTCAGTTCTTCATAACTCGGATACTTGTGGGGTCATTGATGTTGTTTTCGGTGACATACCAGACTCATGTTCCTTCCTTGTTGCTGTTGGCTATGTTTTACTGCATCCTGGTATGTGGGCACTGCAAACACATAGAGGGGTCATATACACGGGATTGCAGGCAGGCTGACCAGGCTCAACATGTATGTGCGTTCTTGCTTTCATGTATGCCTAGCAGTGTAGATGTGTAGTCATGTTGTGATGGGCAGTCATCCTAGTCACAACGGTTACTTGCATGGTGTGCATTTGGGTGGTCAAGGGTTGTACGGTGTGTTGGTTGTGGCTTTGTCGTGTGTGTTGATGTGTGTGTTACTGGCGTGTGACTCATGGCTGTGTGGGACTGTTGTGTGTTTGTGTGCACACACTGCTTGTTGTGCATTCAGTGCTGTGGGTGTATGTTGCCTTGTGCTGTCCTAGTATACATCCCCTGATGTACTGCTGTGTTTGCTATGTGTTTTGTGGTGTTGTGCATCTGTTGTGTGTTTGATGTGTCTGTGTTGTTCTGTGATGGTGCACTTCTTGTCTGTGTTGTGGTATGTAGCCCATGCATTTTTCCTGACTGATGAGGTGGTGCACTCCTGTTGTGTGTGTGCTCCCATTGCCTTCCCCTAGTTTGGCTGCACAGGTGCTGTGTGTTATTTTTGTGGTTCTGTATGTGTTTCTGTTTTGAATTGTGTTTGCCATTTTTGTTTTGGTGCAGACGTTGGTACTGTAATCCCTGTGTGTGTGTGATGTTTGTGGATGCCACCAGGGGGTTTGATTGTTTGTTTGTATCTTGTCTGGACATTATGTAGGCCGTTCTGTGTGTCTGGCATTGGGATTGTGTGCTGCAGATATGAGGGGGGTATGTTTGGGGACTCCTACTTGTGTTTGGCAGTCATTGAGTGTGCCAATGTGCCCTGTGTGATACTCATGTGTACTTGCTGTTCTCTGTTTGACTTGAGGTCCTTCCTTTCATCCCTGTCCCTATGCATGGGTTACCTTGCTGTCTCCCTGAGTTGTTGCACTGAGGTGACTGTTGTTTGACTTCACTCACTGTGCCAGCCATGTGCTTGGATGGGGTGTGGATGTTGTTCTGGGTTCCTTGTCCTGCATGTGTCTGTTCACCTGGTTGTTGGTTGTCTCCTTGCCCTCCCATTTGTGTGCACATCATTCATGCTTTCCTCTATGTTGTGCTCCATTGCTGGTGGCATGTAGTCTGTGTATGTGGCTGTGTGTCGGTGTGGGGTATGTCTGTGTGAGTTGGCAGGGTGTGTGTCCAGTAGTCTGTATGTTCCTTGTGTGTATGTTCATTTTGTGCTTGTCTTCTGCTTTCTTGCCATGTATGTGGTGTTGTGGTGTGTGTGTGTGTTGCCCTGGGCCTGTGCCTCTGTGCTGTGTGTTAATCTACACCAAATGCTGCTGTGTCTGTCTCCCTAGGTGTTAGTTGTGTGCTGCTGGGTGTGGATTTAGGTCGCTTGGTGTTGGACATGGGGGTGCACAGGGGGGGGGATTGGCATGTTTCTTGCTGTGTGCGGCGGAGCTGTGGGTGGTGGGTGGTGTTGGTGGCCTGGGGTCTTTCTGGCCTGTCCGTTGCTGTACATGCATTCTGCTTTGTGCGATGGATTTCCCGCATGCTCACCGCTGCGGTGTCGTCAGCTACACATTACATTCGCGGTACTTTGGTGGGCTTGATGCAGGGTGTGAATTGGTGCCAGCTGAGACATGTGTGGGTACACTGATGGATGTGTTCCTGTCCACACCAGTGTGTCTGGTGTGGCCAGGTGCCCTGTTTCAGCCCGTGGAATTTGTGTTCTGTTTTCTGCTGTATTGTGTTTTGTTTATGTACCTGCGGCGGCGTCCGCGGCGGGCGATGTTGGCCTGGTGATGTATCACGTACAGCACCGGGAGGACGTGTAGTGCTGGATCCATGGCGTTCGGCTCCGAGTGGAGGGCTCCGGAGTCTCGTTTCACGCTCCGCTGTCGAGATTCCGCCGTGTCTGGATGGGCGGTTTCTCCCCTGCGGTTCGACGGGTTGTTTGGCACATCCTAATTTGTTGAGCGGACGGGACATCATTCCGCACGGCGGTGAGTCTCCATTGGCTCACACCGGCGCGGTGGCGAGCGGAATTTCATGGCGGTCGGCGTTGCACCGCGGAGGTCGGGAAATGGGCCATATTTGCCCTTCATAATATGGCGGCCGTGAGGACCGCTGCTGGCGGGCGGTAAGAGGCATTTTTCCGCACCGTCGGCACCGCGGTACTGACACCGACCGCCATCGTAATCGGCCCCTATGTTTGTATTTGTTGTCGACGTACTCACTGCAAAAATCAAACTAGGAATGTTGATCTCTATTTAAAAAGTGAAAAAGAAAACAATGTTAAGTGGAAAGAATTTGGAGCTTATTTGTAAGGGTGGGCGTAGTTCGCGAAGTAATGCTTCGCGAAGCTACGCAAAGTGCAGTTCGCGCTACGCAAGCTTCGCGTAGCACTACGCGAACTGCGTAGCGCTACTGTTCGCAATGATTGCACAGTGCCGGATGCTTGTCCGCACTGTGCAATCATTGAAAACGGCAACTTGCACAGTGCGAGCTGTCTTTTACTGCTGCTCGAGTAGATTTTTACTCGAGCGGCAGCTTTCTCAACGCGGACTGGTAGTTTCTCATCGCGAGCGGTCGCGAGCATACGCGACCACTCGCAATGAGAAACCTGACCTCCCCGCGTTGAGAATCTCGCCGGGAGGTTTATTTTCCACGCTCGCGATCGGCAACTTGATGTTGCTGATCGCGAACGAGGAAAAGTCTCGCCGGGATGTCATTTTGCTTGCTCGCGGTCGCCAACTTGAGCGTTGAGGACCGCGAGCAAGCAAAATGACCGCGGCACTACGCTACGCTACGCTACGCGTGTTCGCACTGTGCTACGTGCAATTCGCGTTGTGCGAAGTAGCGCAAGCTTCGCAAACTACGCGAGCGTAGCGTAGCACTTCGCCCAGGGTTGTTATTTGTTGGTGGAAGATTGCTTTGAGTTGGGTAGTGATCAATGTATTTGTAAATATTGTTATACCAAATTAGAGGAGAACAAAATGCCAGCTAGAGCTGAACATATTAACCTAGAGTTGGTAGCTATTCCTCCAGAATTGGTAGATTTAAATACGTATGAGTCCATTCTGATTCAATCTGTGCACCCGTTTCAGGCTATTGTTCGTATGGAGCCTAAAACAGGTAAGTTGCCTCCCACAGATTTACAAAGAGGATTAAAAGGAAGAGTTGTGTATTTACCTTTAGATTTAAAAAAAAATATTGAAACTATTGGTGTAGAGAAAGAGGAAACTGAACCTGTAGTTATTCTAGTTAATAGTGTTCCTACAAAGAGTCGGAAAATATGGCAAGAATTAGTAGATGTCAGCAAAGTGCAAAGGGCTACGTTATATCTCACAAAAAACAATGTTTACTACAAAAATGTGTATGTGGAAGAAGAAGAAATAGTTTTAGGAGATGATAGCGATATTTCAAGTGGCCAAATTGAAAAAGTGGACATCTTTAAAAGTGAAGAAATTTATGAACATTATAGTGTACATCCTTTACATTCAAAGGAAGTGATTGGAAATACTATTGAATTATTCCAAATGAAGAAAGCGAAGGGAACTCCCATGAGTGTTTGGGAAAGAAGTTTGGAAGCTCGTTGTTTTCCACAGCTCTTCCCCACTGGAAAAGGTGGACGGTATGACGAACAACCAATACAAATTCCAGCATCAGAATATCGTACAACAAGATTGTACTCAGAAGATCCAAGATTTCGACAATGTATTCCATATATATTTCATCTTTTGTTTGAAAGTGACTTGTCTGGACTTTCATATGCAGTGAACCACATAATAAAACAGGAGTTCATCTTCAACATGTTTCTGCAAAGGAATTCATGGACAAAGTACAACAGAGAGACGATCATTTAGAATCTCAATTGATTAATTTGATGGCGTGTCAACGTGGTACTAATGAGTATTGGTATCATCGTCATGGAGAACTTAAATGTATGTTATGGAACTTAGGAACCCCTACATGGTTTGTTACGCTAAGCTGTGCTGAATACGCATGGGATGATTTAATTGAATTTCTTCGAGAAGCAAATTCAAATATTAAAAACATTGAATTCAAGACAGCTGGAGAACTGTGTTCCTTGAATCCGGTAAATGTGTGCAGATATTTTAATCATAGGTTTCAAGCTATGATGTCTTTTATCTGTAATAAAAATAACCCACCTCTTGGAGAAGTTATTGATTTCTTTTGGAGAAAGGAGTACCAAGCTAGAGGTGCTCCTCATATACATATGCTTTTATGGATCAAGGATGCACCTAAATTTGGAACTGATTCGAGATGAGACTGTTTTATCTTTCATTGAAGACTATGTTACATGTGGTATTCCAAGAACAGGAGAAGAAAATACCTTAAGACAACAAGTTTTACGGTTTCAAACTCATCGATGTGGCAAATACTGTTGACGGAAATACAAGTCAAAAGAAAAGTTTTATACAAAATGTCGTTTTGGATTTCCACATCCAGTAATTTCCAAAGGAAGAGTCAACAGTTTCATGTCAGCAGTGAGGCATACTATTACTCGAAAATCTCCCAAAAATACTTACAATTTAAAAAGAAGTGAACATTCAAAGTATATTAATGATTACAATCCAGTGATTTTGTCGATGTGGAATGCAAATATGGATATCCAATATGTTGCAGATAATTCCATTGCTGTTGCTCTCTATGTTACGTCATACATAACAAAATCTGAAAAGACAGAGTTGAAAGAAATGTGGCAAGAAATTTCACAAGAGGAGACTCTTAGTAACAAATTGTACAGCTTTAGTTTGAAGATGCTGTCCCATCGAGAGATTGGATCCTACGAATGTTCGGATCGGTTGACATCTGCAAGTTTATATTCAAAGTCAAGAGGAATCATTTGGGTTAGTCTTGGTCTTGCTGCAACACGAAATCGAATATTGAAATCTGTACAAGAAATTGAATATTTAGCATTAAATGAACCGGAAAGCACAGATATTGTTAAAACAAACATGTTGGATACGTACTATCCTAAAAGAAGTCCCTATCTTGAAAACATATGTCTCTATGAAGTACTGCAATATTACAGCTTTAAGAGAAATATTACAGAGAACTTAAATGAAGAAAAATATGCAGTCATTGGTTGTGATGGATGTTTGGTGAAACATACCAAAGGAAATCTCATTAATCACAGGAAACTCAGTTGCGAATACACCAGATAAAAGGGAATTTTACTATTTAGCACTTCTGCAACTGTTCAAGCCTTGGCGTACTGAAATGGAATTACTTGGAGATTTTCAGTGCTATGAAGATTCTTTTAATGCATGTAAAGATAGCATTGAATGCACAGTTTTTCAAAATTATCTACAAATGTTGAATGAAGAAATTGAACAAGAAGCTACTATTGCAGCTGAGATTGCTAGAGACAGTTCTCAAGATAGTCAAAGTTCTTCTCCATTGAGCCAAGATCCACTAGGAGAACCAATTATGGAAAATGAAGCAGCAATAGCCATGAGTGAAGTAGAAACAGCAATGCATCAAGCTCAACAGGATATTCTGGAGTTGGGAAACTTGGAAGAACAACTAAATATTGAACAGAAAGAAATGTATCAGCAAGTTACACAACAGTTAGACCATGGTTTACTTCATGAAAATAAAGAATGCAACTGCACATAATTTAAACCTATTCAAATGTATATCAGTGGTCAAGCTGGTACAGGAAAAAGTTTCTTCATTAAAGTTTTGACCAGTTATCTACAGAAAACCACTGAATCACATTTATCTTGTGTTGTAACCGCTCCAACTTGGTTAGCAGCACACAACATTAAAGGGATTCAATACATCATTTACTAATGCTACCTGTTGAACATGAAAACAAGTTGGAATATCACAAGCTTTCTGGAGAAGCTTGTTTGGAAGTTTCAAGAGTACTAAAGAAAATGAAACTTCTGATCATTGATGAGGTGAGCATGGTCTCAAACTTAATGCTTGCCTTTGTACATTTAAGAATGCAGCAAATTTTAAAAACAGATTATGATGTGTTATTTGGAGGAAAACATGTGATTGTTTTCGGCGATCTACTGCAACTTACTCCTGTAAAAGGGCAACCAGTTTTTAAAACACTTGTGCATGAAGACACCAGGAAATCTTTGGGAAGTATTGGAAATGTCAATATTTGGTCATATTTTGAATACAAAGAACTTATTAAAAATATGCGACAGGCAAGTGATGAAGATTATGGAAGCATTCTCCAAGATATAAGAATTGGTGTATTGACAGAACATGGTAAAGAAGCTTTGCAAAGTCGGCTACTTACAAACTTGTTTCCAAATGAAAATGTTGCTCCGGAAAGAATATACAAAAAAATTGGAGAAACAGAAATCTATAATCTGCTTAATGCCAACATTGCGAGAGTGTTCTACATTCACTGAAGAACTTTTAAAGCTGGAAAAACAAAAAATAGAAAAAATGGAAGCCATTGATAAAATAGAGCACGAAGAGAATTACTATTGTTTTGTCTGAAAAATTAAAAACAAAATTGGATTCTTTTGAAAAATCTATATCTAAGACTGCTGGTTTAGAAAATAATTTATATGTATGTGAAAACTGTTGGGTAATTTTACGGCGTAATTTGAATGTGGAAAAAGGTTTAGTAAATGGAGCGATGGGAAAAGTTGTTGATTTTGTTAATTATCCAAATAGAGATGGAATTGAATTTTTGAAGATTAAATTTGATCAGATTGAAGAGGTAAAACAGATTGGACGTTGTGCTGTTCGTTTTTGCTTGTTAAAGACTTGTATGTTCGTAGAAAACAGTTTCCTCTTTCTTTAGCATATGCGGTGACCATTCATAAATCTCAAGGTTTAAGTGTAGACAGTGCTTTGGTAAACATTGGAAGTACTGTGTTTAAAGAGGGCATGGCATATGTTGCATTGTCCCGAGTCAGAACTTTATCTGGATTGTATTTGATTGATTTTGATGAGAGAAAGATTAGTGCAGATGCAAATTGTGTAAGAGAGTATAATCGGTTAAGAAGACTGTATGCTCTCAACTTAGGTGAATATCCTGTATATGAAAAGTGTGTAGTATGTCGAAAACGAACATATGAGAAACTCTGTAGTGAGGTTGGAAAGATGAAAAAAATCAAGAGAATGTTGAGGTTCCAAACAAAAACAAAATGGACACTGTTGAAGATATTGTAGGATATCAGTTAGAAAATAGTTCAGGTATCAACTGCTATGCTAATGTAGTTGTGAACGTCATATTTTTCTAGAACATCTTCAACAACAAATTATGGAGAATCGAGAAAGAAGGTTTTGTTCTTTGTTGCATTCTATTTTTGAAAACTTGACAACTGATAAAACTAAAATACAAAGTGCTTCTGGCATTCGGCATCTTCTGGATATATGTTCTGGTTCTTCACAATTTACCCTTAATGTACAGCAAGATGCTCAAGAATTTCTTATGTTTATGCTTGCAGTATTGGAAGATGAAGGAATAGAAATTGAAAATCTGTTTGGACTACGTTACAGATAGGACCATAAATGTGATGAGCTGTTCTTTTTCTTCTACCACAGAACATAGACACTGAAAGATTCATATATTTGACAATACCAGATTGCAAAACAGTGTCTTTTAACAAATTAGTAAAATCAGCTAATCAAAATATGGAATGTAGTCACTGCAAATCAGAAATGTTATCAACATTATTTATAGAAAGATTTGGACAATATATCATTTTAATGATACAACGTTGTAGAGCAGATGGAAGAAAATTGGAAACTAAAATTAAAAATGTTGTAGCAAGTCAACTATCAATATCAGGAAGAACTTTCAAAGCAGTGGCAATTATATTCCACGATGGACCTTCTACGACATCTGGACACTATACTGTGTATTTAAAATGCAATAAAGGATGGACACATTGTAATGATGCCCATTTGCAATTCAAATATCGGTTGCCTTTTGAATTACCAAATTCCTATCTAATATTTTTGATGCCAAAGTTCTGAAAACATAATTTGGCCTATTGGGAAGATGTCATGTTGAAATAATGAGTTTATTTTGGAAATTTTAAATACAAACGATTTTAGAAACATCATTTGGCCTAGTGGGAAGATATCAAAATGAATTAAGAAGTTTATTTTGGATATTCTCAATTAAATTGATTCCGGAAACATCATTCGGCCTATAGGGAAGATATGAACAACTACTGTTTCAATTATCGTTCCTGTTCTTTGAAATTGTATTTAGAAAATTGTTTTTGAAAGGAGCAGTTCATAAATTTGATCTTTGTATTATATGCAATGTAAATGAGAGTGTTTATTTTTGAAAATGTAAACAGATAGTTGAGTTTGTTGAAAATATTTTTAACACAGATTTGTTTTTTTAAATAATCTAATTGATTGAATTTTTTATGCCCACTGTCACATGATGATCAACATTGAAATCACTGTGTATGGTGAAATTCAATAGAATCTGAAAACAGCAAAAAAGGCAAACTGAATATGTAATGTAATTGTAAAATTATGTTGTGTACTTAAAAGTATAATATTATATTTTATAACTGTATTTTTTCTTCTCTTTTACAGACCCAAATTCTAAAGTTTGAAACTATTTTAAATTTAGATTATAAAAAAAACGGATTTTTTTTTTTCAATGACTTTCAGATCTATTTAAAAAAATGTACGATTAAGTAACCCAAGCACTACCCATGCAGTACCACAATCACCTGTGCACTACCAATGCAGTCCTCTAACCACCTAGACACTGCTCATGCACACCTTCAATTACCCAGGTAGTACCCATGTAGTCCAGCAATCCCACTGTCACTCCCCATGCACTCCTCCAATCACCCAGCCAGTACCATGTACTTATCCAATCACTCCGCCAATACCCAAGCACTTATAAATTCACCATACACTCTCCTTGCAGTACTCTAATCATCCAGTCATGACCCATGTACTCATCCAATGACCGAGGCAGTACCCATGCACTGCTACAATCACCTGTGCACTACCCATACAATCCTCTAACCGCCTAGACACTGCTCATTCACACCTTCAATTACCGAGGTAGTCTCCATGCAGTCCAGCAATCCCCCTGTCACTCCCCTTGCACTCCTTCAATCACCCAGCCAGTACCATGTACTTATCCAATCACTCCGCCAATACCCAAGCACTTATAAATTCAACCAGGCACTCTCCTTGCAGTTCTCTAATCATCCACTCAGTACCCATGTACTCATGCAATGACCCAGGCAGTAACCATGCATTGCTACAATACCTTGTGCTCTACCCATGCAGTCCTCTAACCACCTAGACACTACTCATTCACACCTTCAATTACCCAGATAGTACCCATGCACTCCAGCCATCACCCTGTCAATACCCATGCACTCCTCCAATCACCCAGCCAGTACCATGTACTTATCCAATCACTCCGCCAATACCCAAAAAGTTATAAATTCACCAGGTACTCTCCTTGGAGTACTCTAATCATCCAGTAAGTATACATGTACTCATGCAATGACCCAGGCAGTAACCATGCACTGCTACAATCACCTGTGCACTACCCATACAATCCTCTAATCGCCAAGAGACTGCTCATTCACACCTTCAATTACCCAGGTAGTACCCATGCAGTCCAGCAATCCCCCTGTCACTCCCCATGCACTCCTCCAATCATCCAGCCAGTACCATGTACTTATCCAATCACTGCGCCAATACCCAAGCACTTATAAATTCACCCGGGTACTCTCCTTGCAGTACTCTAATCATCTAGTTAGTACCCATGTACTCATACAATGACCTAGGCAGTAACACATGTGGAACTCGCTTCCGTTAAATATCAAAAGCTGCCCAACACTGCTCGGTTTCAGAAAACTACTAAAGACATGGCTTTTTTCAAACTAAAATATCCCATCTCCGGTAATCTCCTCCGCAGAGCGCCTAGACGCCCCTGGGCATTCGTGCGCTATATAAATTCTACAATCAATCAATCAATCAATCACATGCACTGCAACAATCCCCTGTGCACTACCCATGCAGTCCTCTAATCACCTAGACACTACTCATTCACTCCTTCAATTACCCGGGTAGTACCCATGCAGTCCAGCAATCACCCTGTCACTCCCCATGCACTCCTCCAATCATTCAGCCAGTACCATGTACTTATCCAATCACTGCGCCAATACCCAAGCACTTATAAATTCACCCAGGCACTCTCCTTGCAGTACTCTAATCATCCAGTCAGTACACATGTACTCATACAATGACCCAGGCAGTAAGACATGCACTGCTACAATCCCCTGTGCACTACCCATGCAGTCCTCTAATCACCTAGACACTACTCATTCACTCCTTCAATTACCCTGCTAGTACCCATGCAGTCCAGCAATCACCCTGTCACTACCCATGCACTCCTCCAACCACCCAGCCAGTACCATGTACTTATCCAATCACTGCGCCAATACCCAAGCACTTATAAATTCACCATGGTACTCTCCTTGCAGTACTCTAATCATCCAGTCAGTACCAATGTACTCTTGCAATGACCCAAGCACTAACACATGCACTGCTACAATCCCCTGTGCACTACCCATGCAGTCCTCTAACCGCCTAGACACTGCTCATTCACACCTTCAATTACCCTGCTAGTACCCATGCAGTCCAGCAATCCCCCTGTCACTCCCCATGCACTCCTCCAATCATCCAGCCAGTACCATGTACTTATCCAATCACTGCGCCAATACCCAAGCACTTATAAATTCACCCGGGTACTCTCCTTGCAGTACTCTAATCATCTAGTTAGTACCCATGTACTCATACAATGACCTAGGCAGTAACACATGTGGAACTCGCTTCCGTTAAATATCAAAAGCTGCCCAACACTGCTCGGTTTCAGAAAACTACTAAAGACATGGCTTTTTTCAAACTAAAATATCCCATCTCCGGCAATCTCCTCCGCAGAGCGCCTAGACGCCCCGGGGCATTTGTGCGCTATATAATTTCTACAATCAATCAATCAATCAATCACATGCACTGCTACAATCCCCTGTGCACTACACATGCAGTCCTCTAATCACCTAGACACTACTCATTCACTCCTTCAATTTCCCGGGTAGTACCCATGCAGTCCAGCAATCACCCTGTCACTACCCATGCACTCCTCCAACCACCCAGCCAGTACCATGTACTTATCCAATCACTCCGCCAATACCCAAGCAGTTATAAATTCACCATGCACTCTCCTTGCAGTACTCTAATCATCCAGTCAGTACCCATGTACTCTTGCAATGACCCAAGCACTAACACATGCACTGCTACAATCCCCTGTGCACTACCCATGCAGTCCTCTAACCGCCTAGACACTGCTCATTCACACCTTCAATTACCCAGGTAGTATCCATGCAGTCCAGCAATCCCCCTGTCACTCCCCATGCACTCCTCCAATCACCCAGTCAGTACCATGTACTTATCCAATCACTCCGCCAATACCCAAGCACTTATAAATTCACCCAGGCACTCTCCTTGCAGTTCTCTAATCATCCACTCAGTACCTATGTACTCATGCAATGACCCAGGCAGTAGCCATGCATTGCTACAATCCCTTGTGCACTACCCATGCAGTCCTCTAACCACCTAGACACTACTCATTCACACCTTCAATTACCCAGGTAGTACCCATGCACTCCAGCCATCACCCTGTCACTACCCATGCTCTCCTCCAATCACCCAGCCAGTACCATGTACTTATCCAATCACTCCGCCAATACCCAAAAAGTTATAAATTCACCAGGCACTCTCCTTGGAGCACTCTAATCATGCAGTAAGTATACATGTACTCATGCAATGACCCAGGCAGTAACCATGCACTGCTACAATCACCTATGCACTACCCATACAATCCTCTAATCGCCAAGAGACTGCTCATTCACACCTTCAATTACCCAGGTAGTACCCATGCAGTTCAGCAATCCCCCTGTCACTCCCCATGCACTCCTCCAATCATTCAGCCAGTACCATGTACTTATCCAATCACTGCGCCAATACCCAAGCACTTATAAATTCACCCAGGCACTCTCCTTGCAGTACTCTAATCATCCAGTCAGTACCCATGTACTCATACAATGACCCAGGCAGTAAGACATGCACTGCTACAATCCCCTGTGCACTACCCATGCAGTCCTCTAATCACCTAGACACTACTCATTCACTACTTCAATTACCCTGCTAGTACCCATGCAGTCCAGCAATCACCCTGTCACTACCCATGCACTCCTACAACCACCCAGCCAGTACCATGTACTTATCCAATCACTCCGCCAATACCCAAGCAGTTATAAATTCACCATGCACTCTCCTTGCAGTACTCTAATCATCCAGTCAGTACCCATGTACTCATGCAATGACCCAGGCACTAACACATGCACTGCTACAATCCCCTGTGCACTACCCATGCAGTCCTCTTACCGCCTAGACACTGCTCATTCACACCTTCAATTACCCAGGTAGTACCCATGCAGTCTAGCAATCATCCTGTCACTCCCCATGCACTCCTCCAATTACCCAGCTATTATCCATGAACTCATTCAATCACGTTGCCACTACCCAAACATTCATAAAATAATGATGCACTAGACTTGCATTTCTCCAATCACCCACACAGTGTCCATACTCTCATGCAATCACTCTGGTAATTTTTCTTTTTTTAACCAGTAGATGTGGTTCCGTAAGAACCGTTTTTTTTTTGGAACAATTTTAATATTTTTTTGTATATTTTTAACCTTTTTACTTTTTTTTGTTTGTTCTTCATTTTTATAAGAACAGACAAAAATGAAGATCAACAAACGATCTCTCTAACAAAAACAAAAGCACATTATAATTTTTTTTTTAGCATTTATGTGCTTTTAGAGCAGCAGTGATGACATCCACACATGGCTCTCCAATGCAAAGTTTGGTGTCGCACTTTGTGCAACTTACTGTAGAATTTAAAAATTCAGACAGAATGTGGGGCCTTGGAGCAGGTGGAAGTTGCTGTGCTGAGGTGGAAGGAGCATTAGGGTCTTGTTCTGCAGCAGCATTCAATTCTCTCCTCCTCTCCTCTCTTGCCAGGTGAATTGGGTGCAGAGTCTCCAGATGTTTTTTCATGCTGCTGGTACCGCATGAATATTTCTTCTCCGACCCTCGAGACAACACCCTCTGGCAAATTGTGCAGGTGACCTTTCGGGCATTAACTTTCTTCTCGCCCTCTGGAACAGAGAAGAAGGCCCAGACAATACTTTCCTTCCTCTTTCTGGTGTGCTCCACAATCTCTTCTTCCTCCTCAATGGCCAAAGGATCAACAAGAGCAAGGCTGGAAGCCATTGTTGTTAAAAAAAATAAAGAAACACACAAAAAATGTATACAAGGAAAGAGAAGCAGCAAACAGGTTTTCTCTCAATGAAACTCAAATAGTAAGGGGAATATCAGAAGGATGGATCCTCCCTCTTCCAGAATGAAAATGATTTAAACCAATCAGATTCTTTTTTTTTTCTGCTGACATGAAGTCGCGTAGGGTGCGCGCACCCGTCACGCACCCATCGCGCATCCGTAAAATATTGTATTCATGATTATACACTATAAATAAACATTTCTATAATATTTAATCAGTATATTAGCAAAACTGTTTACTCTAATATCATATTCTAACTTTCAATAGTAATTTTTTAAAGTTTGAAAATACGCTGACGTCGCGACCCCCGCGCGATCACGGCGCGACCCCGGAAATACGTGCGGGGAGGGGTCACGCACGCTACGCGCATTCGTCGTGCAGGCGGAAAATTTCGTATTGTTCGAAGTATACTGAAAAAAATTAGTTTATAAATACTTTTGTAAATAAAATTAAACAAACACTTAAAGCACAACTTTTATTGATAATTACTTTAAAGATATTTCATACTTTCCAAATTACACCGAAGTCGCGACCCCCACGCGATTTCTAAAATGGGCGCTACCAGGATGCGCGCAGCCATCGTGTAGGGTGCGCGTAGGGTACGCGATTTCTGTATAATAATTTAAAAAAGAATGAATATAGTTTTCCTAACTATAAATTAATCTCAAGTTTTGTTTAAAAAAAAAAATATATATATGTAGTCATTTAAAAAACCATAGGATTGAGGTACATTATACTTAGAAATTCTCATTTAAAAAACCTTTGAAATTCACTGAAAAAAACCATAGGTTTCAGGGACGTTATAGTTAGAAATTAGCATTTAAAAACCCTTAGAAATTCACTGAAAAAACCACAGGTTTCAGGGACGTTATAGTTAGTTGGACATTTCACTCGTACAAAACCAGAGAAATTCGGCCGTTATAGTTAGCTGAGCTAACTATAACTCGCGCCCCTGCAATGCACTGCTGATGACGTCACATATTACATCACTCATGACATGGTCAGTGACATCACTGATGACATCACTGATGACATCTCAAATGACATCACTGATGACATCATCAATGTTATAATCTGATGCACCTCCTCACACCCTAATATAACCTTTGATACACCCACTCTAAAATGCAGACTACCATTTTCAAAACCATAGACACACCAATACTAGTTACTACATACGCATTCACTGATTCCTAGCTCTACACACACACATCCACTCATTCACCCATACAGTAACTCATACATGCAGTCACTCATCAATACAGCACTATTATATGCACTCATACACCTATATATACACTCACACACCGCCACTCATCCATAGAGTTACTCACACACCTACTCAGTCATGCAAAGAATCAATCACACCCATTTACTCACCTATACAGTTATACACAGACCACCTCACTTATTTATACAAATACTAACACATACTTACTCTCTTATAAAATTACTGATACAAGCACACACTCATCCTTACAGCCACTCTCACAATCACTCACTCTCACATATAGACATTTATAAACTCCAACACTCACATATACAACCTTTTACATATGTAGTTACTCACACATATACCACTGAGACATCCACTCACTCACCAACACAGCCATACACACACTCACCCACCCATACAGCCCCTCACAGACGCACTCTTGAACCCATACACCCAGTGAATCACCCGCTCACACATCTATGCACAAAGTCACACACCCCCCACCCACCCACACAGACACTCAGGCACCCATACAGATACTCAAACAACCAATCAATAACCCATATAGACACTCATGTAGCTACTCACCAAACCATGCAGCCGCTTACACACCAACAGACCGACTGATACAGACATTTACACAGTTTAGTCACTAACCCATACATTCAGAAAGACACGCTTAATCAGTCACTTATACAGTCAGTCACGCACCAACTAAATCATCCATCCAGACAGTCATACACCCACTCATTCTTCAATACACTTTGTCCTATATATCTATAAAACATATTTACACTTTACAGAAACACACATTCACTGGATGATGTCATCAGTGATGTCATTTGAGATGTCATCAGTGATGTCATCAGTGATGTCATCAGTGAGGTCACTGACCATGTCATGAGTGATGTAATATGTGACATCATCAGCAGTGCATTGCGGGGGCGCGAGTTATAGTTAGCTCTACTAACTATAACGGCCGAATTTCTCTGGTTTTGTACGAGTGAAATGTCCAACTAACTATAACGTCCCTGAAACCTATGGTTTTTTCAGTGAATATATATATATATATATATATATATTACTCTGTACTTCTGTACTTTCACCGGCCATCACACCACATGCCATGGGTGTCGCTCCCCATGAGGGTGAATCCTGGCCTCACAAGATGAAGCACACTCAGCGGAGCTCATTTTTTAATAATGATTTATTGCCACCTTGATTAGCACACTGGACAGATGCATTTCGGCATGTTCACCTTTCTCAATGTCAATGTGATTGTGAATTGCATGTCAATTTAAAACAAAGAGGCAGTTCATTGGTTCATGATACTAACGAAACAAACAATGGGTAACACCCTATGTCATACATTAGGTTTTCATGGTGACCATCTTTAAATAATTAAGTAAAGAAATTCATTATATCTGATCAATGTCCGCACACACATCTCATTTTAGTATTCATGTATGATATAATCAATAAATAAAAATAGCAAACAATTCATTTGGAACTTAATGTGTTTTCCCAGCCAAACTAATTTCAACATTCAATTTCATGATTGCATGTCTCCTTTTGGCCGCTTGATAAACTTACCAATTCTGCATATTTCTCACCAATATTTTTATAACAGGATGATCAGTCCTACAATGCTCTCAATACACAATTGTGCCCTGTATGGGCTGATAATTGCGGACAATTATGTGCTGTAATTGTGAACTATTAGTTCTGTATGACCTGCAATGTGTTGCGGCTGTTCTCTCCTGTAATGTTAATAGTTTATACACATGTATACCACAAGAACAGGGATTGATTGCTTGCAGACATTTTTTGAGAGCACGTTCAGTATCCTATTTATTACACACTGAAATGATTTTGGATATGATTTATACGTGTCTAACTAATAATTTTTTCATCTTCGACAGACCAATATACAGACAAACCCATGGGACTGCGATGGGTACTTGTTTCGCCCTAGTTTTGCAGGTTTGTACCTGGTCTGCTGGGAGAAACACGTAGTCAGTAACATCGGACTGTTTGAAGACCACACAGTCCTCTGAGTAAGATATAAAGATGATATATTTTGCATTTGGAACTGAACAAGTGAAGAGGTGGATGAATTTGTGGATAATTTGAATGATAATACTTTGAATTTAAAGTTCACTAGCCAAATACATTCAGAAGAAATTGAGTTTTTGGATATTAAAATCAAAGTATGTATCAATAAACTTGAGAGTAAACTTTTCCGCAAAAAAACTGCTGGAAATAGTTTCGTCCATGCTAACAGCTGCCATCCGAAAAATCTCATTGCCAGTATACCGTATGGTGAATTATTAAGAGCACGTAGAAATTGTAGCTCAGAGGAAGGATTTAACACAGAGATGCCAGAACTGAAAAATAGGTTTCAAGAAAGAGGTTATTCATCAAAATTAATTCATTTGGCTTGTGAAAGAGCTAAACAGTTAAAAAGGGATGATTTGTTGATACCTAAGGCTATCACGTGACCAAGGAGTGGAGGCTCCGAAAAGCGTCCGGCGTTTTTAAGCTGTCGTAATTTGAAATAAACACGCTGATGAATGAAGAGTCCTGGCTGTCTTGAGTATGTATATGTGGACGACGCATTAAGTACGGGAGGAGTTGGAGTGATAAGTAGAGGTGGCCACCCCGCTGAGGGTTCGCCATCGTAAGGGGCTCGAAAATCGGCTTTCTAAATGGAGAATTTATTAAAATTGACTGAAGCCTGCAGTCGAGTGCGCCCCTACTCCTTTGTTGGGCATGTGAGGAATCGTGGAATATTGTTGGCGGCGTAGCCCGGTGCCGTAACAGGGACTGCACCACCTCGTAAATAGTAAGAAGGCCTGGGACTGCCGTGGATGATGGGCTCTACCTGGAACTACAAGCTAATAATATAAACAAACATTTAATAAGAACACAAGCAATGCGGACCCATTGGGGTGAACTATCATTACCAGAATGCACATGCATTTTTCCAATTGGTTGGCCCAGAGGAAGGAGGGGCCATGGATGTAAAAGACATCAGTCACGAAGAAACGTGAGGAATTGCCGTTTGAACCCATGAATAAGGTCATAGAGACCGACACACGTCGGGGAGGCACTCGTTGTTCTTGTGCTGGGAAGTGAATTAAAATTGATTGAAGCCTGCAGTCGAGTGCGTCCCTACTCCTTTGTTGGGCATGTGAGGAATCGTGGAATATTGTTGGCGGCGTAGCCCGGTGCCGTAACAGGGACTGCACCACCTCGTAAATAGTAAGAAGGCCTGGGACTGCCGTGGATGATGGGCTCTACCTGGAACTACAAGCTAATAATATAAACAAACATTTAATAAGAACACAAGCAATGCGGACCCATTGGGGTGAACTATCATTACCAGAATGCACATGCATTTTTCCAATTGGTTGGCCCAGAGGAAGGAGGGGCCATGGATGTAAAAGACATCAGTCACGAAGAAACGTGAGGAATTGCCGTTTGAACCCATGAATAAGGTCATAGAGACCGATACACGTCGGGGAGGCACTCGTTGTTGTTGTGCTCTGAAGAGAATAAAAATTGATTGAAGCCTGCAGTCGAGTGCGTCCCTACTCCTTTGCTGGGCATGTGAGGAATCTTGGAATATATATACCATTTGTCAAACAGCTCACCGCTAAGATACTTCGCAATTGAGCAAGTACCACAGAATCCCAGGGGTGGAAATAGAGTCATACAGTTGAGAAAGAGGGAGTCATGGCATATTTTAGACCTACAGACCAAACATCCAGGGGGCCATAACCTGGATGAGGAACTGAGAATTCACCTGTATGATGACTATTAGTGTTACTCTGTAGGGTCTTTACCTGGTTGTAAAAAACATATTTCTCTCAATTCTTATGTTTTATTTCAGAAATGCTCTATTTCAGAAATGCACCAGAAAATTTGAACTTTGTATCAAGAAAGAATAACATGTATATGATGATGCTACGTATAGAATGATTTTAATCTATGAACTATCTGTTCACTTTACAGGAGGAAAGGAAGGGACCAACTCTTGGTTGGAGATGTCGACAGAGGTCCCTACCCTTTTCTTCAAGATCACGTCTTTGTGATAGAAAACCAAATACAGATGAGACTGTTTTCTTTTCTTTCCATTTTTAATCGTAATATTTTATGTTTCACTGTTTGTATGGAGATATAGAGGTGAGGTAGTGTCACTAGATGTATATACACATTTGGGTGAGTGCTGGCGGTTGGTATTTGGAACCCATATATATGGAGTAATTTTCTTTTGGAGTTCATGTTAGGACAGTTGTCCAATACATAGTATTCGCATATTTCAATAATCATGTAGAGAGGTATTTCTTATGGGAGGGGTGCAGAATGTGGACATTAGCTGTGGGGACTTCACCGTTCTTACCTGAGTTAATATTAGGTGGACACTTGGTCGCGAATATTCCTACTATAATTATATTGTAGAACTACATGATGATTTTCACCATCAGTGAAGTTTCGCAACCACTTGGTGTTTATATAATTTTCTGATAATTTTCTGACACTTTGTCACTAAATACATCACATAGATGCCACTGGATTTCCAAGTAGCACTGGTATTCAGGCTGGGGACTTAATTCTATTTTGTCCTTATTTGAAGAAGAGACCCGGATGGGCACGCTTAGAGAATCTAGCATTCCAATATGGCCGTAGATTCGGAGACACCGTACACAGGTTGTCAACACATGATACATGACCTAATTTCCCATTGGAGAACCACTAGGGGAAAGTTATAATATAGTTATCAATTTCTATAACGACAATACCCTCCTCACACAATACAGACTACATGTTTTGTGATTTCTCATGCATTTGCTATAACGAATTGCAGTATACATGTTTGAAATGCACATTCAAAGATGGACGCCACTATTACGTGGACTTTACTATGATTTGTGTCCGTCTTTGATTTCTTTTCTTTGTATGTAAATGTGGATGTTCCATTAACCAGTGTGTGAGCAAGGCTGCTTGACAGTCGAAACGCGTAATTGGTGAATAAATCTTGGGCTGTAGATTAGCATCCTCTGAGTGCACGTTTACTTTGTTGGAGAAAGTAATTTTGTGTCCAGTGGGCTCCGCCGGCGAAACGCGGCAACTACCAGCGGGCTATTGGGAGCGGAAGAAGCAAGCAGTGGAAAAGAAAAAAAAAAAATATATATATATATAAATATAATTGAAAGAGTTCGCCTCATTGTGAGATGCACTCCCAGGAAGTAAGCAGACACAGGAGCTGATTTGTTTAAAAACACACTGTCCAGCAGTTTAATGCGACGTGTTTCGGGCTTGCGCCCTTCATCAAAGCCAACTGCAAACCAGGACGGCCAAACATTTCTGCCAGCATTTTCCCTCCATTTGTACGAGTCACGCCCCAAGTGGGCCGGCAAAACTCCTTGCCTGCACAAAGCATGATGGGGCTGGTAGTTCCTTACCCCAGTGGGTCTGTTCGTAACCATCACTAGTTTTCAAAGTTCTTTAATGGTGTTTTAAAACAAGGAAACACAGCTCGCCTTTGCAGGCCGCTCCTCCTGTTCCGCCCGCAGTCAATGTGCAAACAGCGCCGGCCCCGCTTTGGATCTTGCGGTGGTGCTTCTCTCGACCTGGGCGGGCAGAAATACTGAATTGAAAGAGTTCGCCTCATTGTGAGATGCACTCCCAGGAAGTAAGCAGACACAGGAGCTGATTTGTTTAAAAACACACTGTCCAGCAGTTTAATGCGACGTGTTTTGGGCTTGCGCCCTTCATCAAAGCCAACTGCAAACCAGGACGACACCCCGGGACATTGCAGGAGCCGGCTCTGGGGGTTGGCGGTCCCCAGGGCCAAGGAGGGCTCCAGGAGGGGGGCCGCGCGGCCCCCCTCCCAACTCTTTTAAGCTCCGGGGAGGTGTGGTCCCCGGGGGTCCACAATGGACCCCCGTATTTGCATAATTTGTGCCCCAGGGAGGTGGTGGTCCCTGGAGCAGTGTGGGGGGGCTTGAGCCCCCCAAACTTTGATTTTAGATGTCGCCCCGGAAGGTGGTGGCCCCCGGAGGCTGCGGGGGGGCTGCATGCCCCCGCATCTCAATCTTGTAGCCCTGGGGAGGTGGTGGTCCCCGGGGCTCGGGGGGCCCGCGAGGCCCCACCACCCAAAATTAATAATTGCCCCAGTGAGGTGGAGGTCCCCGGGGCTTGGGGGGCCCACGAGGCCCCCCACCTTAAATTTACAATGCCCCCGGGAAGGTTGCGGTCCCCGGGGCAGCGTGGGGGGGAAAGGAGCCCCCAAACAGTTTAAAATAAAGCCCTGGGGCGGTGGCGGTCCCCGGGGCTGCTTGGGGGGCCACGAGCCCCCCGCATATAATCATCTAAGCCCCAGGGAGGTGGCAGTCCCCGGGCCTGCGGGGGCCCCCGCTAATTATTTGCGCATTGCCCCCGGGACCTGGCCCACCCGGGGGCTTATAGATAACAAAGCGCGGGAGTCCGCGCTTCATTTTGTTTGTTTTTTCGGCCGGATTAGCGCACACAGCGCGAATTCGACAGATTTTGTTTAAAAAATGCTTTTCTGGCCCTGGGGGTCCTTGTGGGACCTCCTGGGCAGGCCTAGGTGGTCAGGGTGTTTCTACCCTGCCCCCTTTTCTTGTTTTTTATCCTTTGTTTTACTGTTTTCTTATGATTACCGAGTCACAAGATGGCTGACAACACTTCCTAGTTTGGAGTGTTGGCAGCCAATCAGAATGAAGCTCGTGCTCAGGAGGGTTCGCGAACCCTCCTCGGTGCTCAGATATCAATATTTTTATTTTTTGAATTCCTCAGGAACTGCTAAACGGATTTACACCATTTAAAAAAAGGTTGCTTTCTGAACCAAGAGCTACCTTTTTGCCCAATTTGGTGTAATTCTGTTCAGCAGTTCGGGCTGTAGCCTGTTCCAAAATTCCTATGGAAATTAACATGGGAAAAATGCGTTTTGGGACCCCCCTTTTTTCTCTGCCCCCACTTGATGAATCACTCCGAAACTTTCAGGACAGAAGCTGAGCTGAGTGAACCATTAGTTTTGAAAATTTCCTGAAGATTCGTCAAACGGCGCCAAGGATATTGACAAAAGAAAAAATGCTTTTTGAATAGAAACAAGGTCCTAGCTATAACTACCTACTGGCAACCGCCAGTAGGTAATATATATCCAGTAGAAGGCTATGAGCAGAAACGCGTAGACTGTCCGTCTGTGTGATTGCACTATGGTGTTAAACAGTAATTAAAAAAGTAGAAAAAAATAAACATACCGATGTCTGCGGTGCCGTGAGTTTTTGTCAGAGAAGTGAAACGGAGACAGTGAAGCATATATATATATATATATATATATATATATATATATATATATATATATATATATATATGTTTGCTTAATTCAAGTAAAGCGATCACTCAGAGTATGCTGACACCAGTGGTTGTTTATTGTAGGTTACGCGTTTCGCTTGTCAGGCAAGCTTGGTCACACAGTGATTTACCGGAAGTCAAAGCAATACATAGACTGTGTAGACATTGAAAAAGGACCATTGTCCTAAAAACCACGTTATAGTAACTGGAACGTCCATTTTGTAATATCTAGTTATCATACTTGAATAACCATTCATCATATTTGCGCAATAGTATTACTTCATATCATATTTGATTGAGCGAAGTCGCAATTCAAAATATAAAAAATAAGATAAAATGAAACAAATGTTACATCACATTTCAAACAGGTAAATTTCCTTTCTGTTAGTATTAAGCGGTAAACGATACAGGCACGCTTTTATACACTGCAACATCATTTAAATTGTAATCATTCAATAAATGGAAGAGTTCACAACACCTCCTTCATTCTCATTGTGTTGTTTAGACATAGGACCCATTAATTTACGTGGCATAGTGCCCATATATTTATGGTCCAAACTATCAGTTCTCTTCCTATTCGGGTAGTGGCATAGTGCCAGTGTTTAGACTCCAGTCTCTGTTTAGTGTTGTTGACAGTCATGCTAAATGCTTGGTCGTGGTGCCCATAATCTTCTATTCTAATCTACCCGCTTGCGCGATACATTCTACATACTTCTATGTCTATGATTCTCCCGGTATAGCAACCATACCCCTTATATGTGTTCTCCATAAATACATTCCCTACAAGGGAGTAAAGTTTAGTGAAAAAGATTCCAGAAACACGACTGGAGAGAAACCAAATTTTTTAATAAAACCAAAAGAACAAAAAGTGACTCTTATCTGTATAATCGAGACCTCCACCTTTGTGATAAAAGAAAAGAAGAAAAGGGTAGGGGGTGGTCGCAGCGAAGAATTGTCTCAAATTCTGCCCCTTCCTTTCCTCCTGTAAAAAGAAAAGAGAATACTATGAGTGATCTCATGTTCTACATTAAAATATACTAAAACATTAAAACACTAAGACAACAATACACAATTGTACAACTATAGTTACTCTCTATTTTGAGATTATCAATTCTGTTTTCTACTCATATAGATGGATGCTCAGTTCTTCATCCTGATTCAGCCCTTCTGGGCTTTTCGTTTGGAGGTTGATAATATGCCATGACTCTTTTTTTCGTAAATGAAGGACTCTGTTGCCTCCCCTTGGTGAATGCTCAATCTGTTCTATGGCTAGAAACGACAAAAGGGAGCTGTTGGAAATATGGTATTTAGCAAAATGTCTGGCTACAGGGTAATGGGGATCTTTATTTGTGATGGCCCTCATGTGCTCTAGCACCCGTTTTTTAGTTGCTAGAGTTGTGCTCCCCACATATCTGTTTTTTGCATGGGCATTCTAGGATGTAGATAGTGAATACTGTACCACAGGTGAGGAATTGTGTTATTTCTTTCTCCCCTTTAGGTGTCGGATAGGATTTTCTCATTGAGCTGTTTCTACAGGCTTTACAATGTCCACATGGAAAGAAGCCATGTAGATTCATTTTGGTGTTTAGACTTTTGTTTGTGATGTCACCTTTTACTAGGAAGTCTCTGAGGTTCTTGCCTTTCCTATATGTAATCTGTGGTCTCTCATGTAAAGTGTGTCCTACGATAGGGTCACTAGTGAGGATATTCCAGTTCTGTGTAAGTATTTTCGCAATAGCTTTGGAATCCTTATTATATGTCATGATGACCCTCGTGATGTTCTCTCCCTCAGTAATGGGTTTATCTTTGAGCGTTTCTTCCCTTTCAGTTTTATCACTTCTATTCTTGGCTCTCTTAAGTACCCATTCTGGATATCCTCTCTCACGGAATCTTTGCATTATGTTGTATTGTTCAGTCAGGAAGCTGTCCTGTGAACTGCAATTTCTCCTCGCTCTTAGCAGCTCACCAAATGGAATGCTCCATTTTAGGGTTTCAGGGTGGCTGCTGAGAGTGTGCAGAACACTATTACCTGCTGTTGCTTTTCTGTGGAGTCTGGTGTGTATCTTATTTTCCCTTATTTCCACTATTACATCCAGAAATTCAGTTTGTTGTTTACTGATGTTATATGTAAGGGTAAGGTTAAAGATGTTCTTGTTAAGCTCATTAATCATATCAATTGCGCTTTCCTTACTACCCTTCCATATTACAAACAGGTCATCTATATACCTGTACCATTTAATTACTTTGTTCTTTGTGCAGTCTTGATCAAGTTTTTTAAGGACTTCCTCCTCCCAGATCCCCAAGAAAAGGTTAGCAAAACTTGGGGCAAAACAAGTCCCCATCGCGGTACCCAAGACTTGTTTAAACATAGTGCCATTAAATAAGAACATATTGTTTAACAAACAGAACTTCATTAGTGTTAACAGCATCTCTGTGTGTTCCAAATAACAAATTTCCCGAGTGTTAAGGAATTGCTGACAACAGCGAATACCTAATGAGTGATCTATAATGGAATACAAAGAATTCACATCCAAGGTGATCATATAGTAATCTTCTTCCCAAACCAGGTGTTTGATTTTGCCCAAAAAGTCTTTAGTATCCCTGATATGAGAGGGCAATTTTTCCACGTATTCACGTAGAAAATGATCAATGTATTTAGAAATTTTCTCTGTTACACAGCCGATGGAAGACACGATAGGTCTACCTGGAGGTACATTAGGGTCTTTATGCACCTTCGGGAGAAGGTAAAAGATAGGGGTTCTGGGGTAATCGCATTTAAGATAGCAAAATTCTTCCCATGTAATGATCCCCCTCTCTTTATACTCTGTTAATGTATTCCATACCTTTATAATACTGTCATTGTATTCATTTATCTCAATTTTGACATAGAATTTTATGTCCATCAGTTGTTTGGTCGCCTCTGCAATATATGCTGTCCTGTCCCACAGTACAATGTTACCGCCTTTATCGGCGGGACGGATGATGATATTCTCATCCTCATTCAGGGAATTCAGAAACTGCCATTGTATCTTGGAAAAATTGTTAGATGTAACATAGTTACCATGTCGTTTTTTACGAAATTTCATAAGATCTTTCACAATGGTCTCGTGAAATGCATCTATGTTATCATGAGGCATGAGTGGCAAAAATACAGATTTGGGTTTGAATTCCGTACAAGCGGGGCGATCAGTTATTATGCTCATATCTTCTTCCGCCTCTTCTATACCTGCTTCTAGATATAGATCCTGCATATCCATAAGGGTTTCTCTATCTTTTATGGTGAGGACTGTGTTCTGTTCGTTGGTAGTTATAGGATCCCTATCAATAGGAGTTCCTCGCAAGGAGTGCCACTTTTTAAGTTTGATTTTCCTCACGAATTTGAACATATCTACTCTTGTCTCAGGGTAGTTGAATGAACTCGTGGGGCAGAATGAGAGACCTAGGCATAAAGTACGTTTTTCGAACATGGATAATGGTCTGTATGATAGGTTTATAATAGTTTTATTTACCATTTCGTCTTCCATCAATTCTGATTCTTTTGGCCCGTTTGTCTTGTTCCCACTGGCCGATTTCCACGTCCTCTGGTTCTTTTGTTTCCTTTGTCGTTGGAATTTCCTCCTTCTTCAGTCCCTTCCTGGTTTCTTTCTCGTCCTCTGCCCCGTCCTCTTCCTCTCCCTCGTGTCTTCGTCGGTTGGCTGGTCCGTGGTATTTCCCTCCGTGTCCTCAGGACACGGAACTCGTCTAAAAAAGTAGTTTGAATTCTGGGCCAGTTTCTTTTCCTGATTGTATTGTTTGTGACAGTCATTCTTCTATTTCAGTATCACTGCTTGCTATGGACTCCGTTCCACTTGCCTTTTCTGTTTCACTCTCCAAGGGTTCCCCCAGTGATATTTTTTCATATAAGTGGTCATATTTGTGGGAATAGGTTATGATTCTACCACTTTCATAATCCATGCAGTCGCGGTGCAATTTGCGCTGCTTCCTTGCCTTTATGTCTTCTTCGTAGGTTTTTAGCCTCAGTTTGAGGTCATCAACAAATTTCTTAATCAAATCTTGTTCTTTGTGACTTTTTAATTCCTCCTCCAAAGATTTGAGTTCCTCTAGGAGTTTCGCCCTGTCTTCCCGTGCATACTTCACTAGAATTGCTAACATGTTTTTCGAGCTTTTGGCTGAATTTTCTGACCATTCTTCTAACATCCTGGGGTTGGGGGATTCGTATGAGGGTGTTATATAAATCCTTAGGCCCCTCGGTACCATCTCCTTTTCCATATAATCCTGTAGTGAGATGGCCTCCCACCACTTGGAAGTTTCTGATTTTTTGATTTTCTCTAGCCTTTTCAGTTTGTCCTGTAGAGTAATATCCTTAGGTTTGGTTTCAATTCTGATTTGTCCCTTATTAGGCGCTCTGGCAAACAGGCTGAGAGCTGCTGCCCTCCTCTCTGTTTCTTCCTCCATTAATCGTAATTTCTGTATAGCTGTCTACAAATTGTGTAGATAGTAAGTGTGGACAGCGTGTTCTGTAGGGGGTATCCTGGTGTCAGTACCTCCCCTCAAAATATGAGGTTCCTGCTGCTCGATGCGTTTTTCTTTACAGCGTGCTAATATAATTGCACGATCTCTAGAGGATACTGTCTGTAAATAAAACTACGGTGGTGTTGATTCTCAATCGTGATCGTGAAACAGTATTCGCTGCGTCTTACATAAATAATGCGTCAATTCACGACTTCGCGTGTGCGGGATACAGAGTTCTAATTAGTTATTTCTAGCTGAATCTGAGTTCCGAAGTGGTTTCTGGGGATTGTAGTCCCGGATACGTGAAATCCGTATCCCTTTCCCCGCTGCATCTCTAGTGCAGTCTCCGCTTTTGCCACCGTCAGGGTGGAAGGTGAGAAGGACACGCGTCCTTCGACCCGTCTCTCTCCCCCTCCCCGTAACCCTGGTAGCCCCCACCGGAGTTCTTACCTGCACGAGTTGCAGCGTTCGCTGGGCATCCCCATAGATTTCTTCACTTTCGTTTAGGATGTCCGTTTTCCCGCTCTCACTCCTTTTCCTTCGGCATGGATATCTTTTGTGTAATCAAATGAATCAACAGTCCGACAGTTTTGGGCACTTCAAGCCGGGCCCCGGAAGACTCCTTCAATGTGTTACCAGGGTAGCTCCTTCTGTCTTCCCCCACCCTTTGCAGAGGATCGCTTGGAGTTGGCGGAGCAGTGCCAACCAGGAATGCGTTTGCTTAATTCAAGTAAAGTGATCACTCAGAGTATGCTGACACCAGTGGTTGTTTATTGCAGGTTACGCGTTTCGCTTGTCAGGCAAGCTTGGCACACAGTGATTTACCGGAAGTCAAAGCAATACATAGACTGTGTAGACATTGAAAAAGGACCATTGTCCTAAAAACCATGTTATAGTAACTGGAACGTCCATTTTGTAATATCTAGTTATCATACTTGAATAACCATTATATAAATCCTTAGGCCCCTCGGTACCATCTCCTTTTCCATATAATCCTCTAGTGAGATGGCCTCCCACCACTACCCGAATAGGAAGAGAACTGATAGTTTGGACCATAAATATATGGGCACTATGCCACGTAAATTAATGGGTCCTATGCCTAAACAACACAATGAGAATGAAGGAGGTGTTGTGAACTCTTCCATTTATTGAATGATTACAATTTAAATGATGTTGCAGTGTATAAAAGCGTGCCTGTATCGTTTACCGCTTAATACTAACAGAAAGGAAATTTACCTGTTTGAAATGTGATGTAACATTTGTTTCATTTTCATTTTATCTTATTTTTTATATTTTGAATTGCGACTTCGCTCAATCAAATATGATATGAAGTAATACTATTGCGCAAATATGATGAATGGTTATTCAAGTATGATAACTAGATATTACAAAATGGACGTTCCAGTTACTATAACGTGGTTTTTAGGACAATGGTCCTTTTTCAATGTCTACACAGTCTATGTATTGCTTTGACTTCCGGTAAATCACTGTGTGACCAAGCTTGCCTGACAAGCGAAACGCGTAACCTGCAATAAACAACCACTGGTGTCAGCATACTCTGAGTGATCGCTTTACTTGAATTAAGCAAATGCATTCCTGGTTGGCACTGCTCCGCCAACTCCAAGCGATCCTCTGCAAAGGGCGGGGGAAGACAGAAGGAGCTACCCTGGTAACATATATATATATATATATATATATATATATATATATATATATATATATATATAGATATATATATAGATATAGATATAGATATATATACCAAAACCAAATGTTGCAGGGACGTTATAGTTAGTGTTGGACTTAGCCCTTTCTGCAGGGTCATTCCTGAACTTTTTGCCTTCCTCCTAGCTTTTTTTCTGACATGGTGTTGGTGGTTCTAGGACTCTGGGCACTTTAGCACTGCTGTCCAGTGTAAAGTGCGTGTGCTCTCTGTGGTAAACATGGTAAGATTGGTCTACACCTGTTTGGCATATTTAATTTACCTGTCAGTCCCTTGTAAAGTGGTATCTCAGATACCCAGGGCCAGTAAATTAAATGCTACTGGTGGGCTTGCAGCGCTGATTGCTCCACCCACCAAAGTAGCCTTTCAAACCTGTCTCAGGCCTCTGCCATTGCAGGGCCTGTGCGCGCAGTGTTACTGCCGCTGTGATGTGACACCTAAAGTGTGTGCCATGTCTGTGACCCCCCTTTTACTGCATGTCAGTCACCCCTAAGGTAGGCCCTAGCTAGCCCTATGGGCAGGGTGCAGGTAGAAGGTAGGACATGTGCCTTAAGTGTGTGACTTGTCCTGGTAGTGACAAACCGCCATTTTGGTTTCTCACTGCTGTGAGGCTGCCCTCTCATAGGAATGCATTGGGGATTCCCTGATAAGTGTTTCAGTGGTAATTCCTGATATGAGAGGAGCAGCGTGGTCAAGTTTGGTATGGTTGGAATAGTAATAATAAATGCTGCGCAATGGTGTGCGCAGATTTATTATCACTATTTTAGAAATGCCACTTTTAGAAGTTGGCATTTCTGTGTGCTATGTGTCTGCCTGCCTGATGTGTATTGCATGTCTGGCTTTGGAGTGACAGGGGCTGGTGAGGTGTGTGGCTCCAGGGAGGGCAGGGTGAGTCAGCACTAGGCTGAATGGGAGATCTGCATTTGGAGTAGTGGGAGGAGTAGTCCCCTGACCCTGAATAGGTCTGTGCCTGCCTAGGTAAATGCTGGCTCTGCCCCCCTGTGGTGTGTCTGATGACCGAGCCCCCACCTGACAAAGGGGAAGAGGAGCCCTGTAAACAAAGTGCTCCAATACCCCCCAGAACCAGTTGAGGCTGGTTCCCCCAAGCCCTGTGCCAGGGCAGACACAGAAGAGATGTAGTATAAGTACTGGGGCTGTGACCCCATTTTTGGTGCTTGTGCTTCCTTGCTACTTGGGGACTGCTGCTGCTGGGCCCCAGGAGGAACCGCCACGAGGTACTGCCTCCCTGCTGGAGGGCCCTGTGAGCTGGCCTGCCTGGGCCCAGCCTTGTGCCCCTGAGACTTTGCCTGGGCACCTTGGGAGTGCTATATACCTCTCCCAGGATGGGGAGAGTGCGGGGACTTTGCAGCGCTGAGCTGCGACACATTTGGAAGGAACCCAGATGTGGGGATTCCCCCGCAGTGATGCCGTGTTAGCGTGAGCCCACCCCGCATTTGTGTCCTTGAAGAGCGGGAGCCCACCCCGCTGTTGTGTGCCCCTATGAGCGGGAGCCCACCCCGCATTGGTGTTTACCTAATGGCGGGAGCCCACCCTGCACACTGCGAAGGAGAGGAGAAGCCGCCGCTCCGAGCGAGACCCGGAAGTCAGGCGCCCATGCCTGGTTGTGGGCGGAGTTACGGCCGGAAGAGTGGTGCCGGAAGGAGGACGGGAGCCTACCCCGCCTCCGTGACCGCGAGACACGGCCGATCGTTCCCCGCGATCGAAGGAGACCGAGTGGGGTAAAGGAGGGCACATTGTCGGTGCCTGGAGCCAGCCGCGATCTGTCCCGGTGAGTGGGGGCAGACCGGAGCCGAGTTTGCACTCCCTGAGACACCGTGGTGCCTGTGCCTATTTTCCTCTGGGGCAATTCTTGTTAGAGTCCCAGAGTGGGGCTCAAAAGGCAAAGTGGTGCCAGGCATAATTTCCACAGCTGCACCGCGAGAGAGCGGGCAGCTGCAACGTTGAAGGGCAACTTCGGTCCCTTAGCTCCGGAGTAGGGGCTTTAAAAGGCACGGTTAGTACCAGTGTTTGGTGGTCTATCTCAGCTGCACCGCGAGAGCGCGGGCAGCTGCAACGACGGGGGGCATTTTGCTTTTCTTGAGAATGAAGGAGTGAGATACACTCCCCCGCCCCCAGCGCATTGCGCACCTTGGTTTTGCTGCTTTTGGCAGCCAGAGGGCCACTTGGAAGGCCCCAGAGTTAAGCCCTAACATTTTGGACAAGGCACATTCGAGCCCCAGTGAAAGGCCAGTTGGCCTGGGGTCAGTGTTATGTTGGTAGGGCACAAGGCCCTAATGTGATGCCTAATGTTATGCCATAGTGTTTATGCATAGTGTGTTTATGCTGATGACTTTTGCACCATGTGTTGATGCCTAATGTTTTACTATAGTGATTATGCATAATATGTTTATGCTGATGATTTATGCATAATGTGTTTTATGCCAAAGTGATGCAGACATAATGCGTTTATGTTGCAGGTGATACGACTAAGTACAGTATTGTACCAGTGGTGACTGGTTGTGTTTTATATGTGCTACTAGTGCTTTCTAAAGGTTCTGACAGTGGCCCGATTGGCCCTGTCCTGTATATAATCCCCTGTGAATATTGCCTAGTGCCAGTTGGCACAGTGTATATTGTGTGATTATGATTCTAATGTGTTTTGGATAATACAAAGGCTATTTTTTATATAACCTTGTGTGGAGTTTCTTTTGTGGTGTGCCTAGTGTGTTGCTGCTGTGTGTGTGTGTTGCGCAAATGCTTTACACATTGCCTCTGGGATAAGCCTGACTGCTCGTGCCAAGCTACAAAGGGGGTGAGCAGGGGTTATCTTCAGCGTGTAACTCCCTTGCCCTGACTAGAGTGGTGGTTTCTGCCTGGCTTAGGCGCAAGCCCTAGCCAACCAGAAATCCCATTTCTAACATTGGTTGTCAGCGGTGAGGATAGGACTTGCGTTTGCACAATACCACAGCGACAACTGGTTGCACTACAAACTCTACATTTAGATAATCACAGGTTTGGGGATTATTTTTCCTGATTTTTATTACTCCTAAAAGTGTCATTTTTTTTTAATTGTGTTCTCCTGTTGCACTGTGGGTTGTGTATTCTGCCAAGATGGGATTACTCTATATTGAGGATGACCTTTTGGAGTACACCCGGGAGGAGTTAGAGGAATTCTGCAGAAAGAGGGGGATACCAATAGTGGGTAACATCCTCAGAAAGCTGTTCCTTTATGAGGCACTCCTTAGGGGAGAACCCTTAGAACGCCACGGGGACCTGTCTGATTATCCCTCCGCATACCTAAGTGGTGGTTTTGAGGGAGGTCCTGAAAAGTCTGCACAGGAGAGAGAAAAGGACAGGGCAGGGACACCAGTAGGTAGTGAGGACCCCATAGATAGGGAGTCCCTTGCTGGGTCCAGTGCTGGGGGAAGTGCCCCATCCCTTTCCCTGTCCCCAGAGGAGTGGGTGGATAGGAGGGAAGAAAGGGAGCATCAGCTGGCTTTGGACACGCTCCAGTCGGAGTATGCCAAGGAGATAGCGCGGCTAGGTTTGGAGGAGAAAAAGGCCTTGTTGGCCCAGGAGTTGAGTCTCAAGGCATTGGTCCTTGAAGAGAAAAAGCTAGAGACTGAGAGGGTCTTAGCGCAGGAGAGGATGTCGGACGCAGAGAGGGCCTTCGCCAGGGAGAAACTAACTCTGGAGGATATGTTCCCTGAGTGCAGTTTTAGTTGTCTGGATTAACCAGTGAGGGTGGGGTCCAGTGGTGGCAGCAATATGGAGTCCAGTGCAGGAAGTCCCATTCCCAGATCCCAGAGTATGGTGCCTGGTTCCCAGAAAGAGGGGTACCGGTTGAGGTTCAGGGGCAGTAAGAAACTGTCTCACCAGTCTTGGGGGGAGTTTGTGGATGAATGTTGTGATGCACTGGAGGATTGGGTGATGGGTAGCATGGCAAAGGATTTTGAAGGGCTGTTCAGTCTGGTTGTCAGAGAGCACATGTTCAGTAATTGTTTTCCGGGGTTGCGCCAACACCTGTTGGAGTGTAAGTTCTCTGATCCCAGGGAGCTTGCACGGGAGGCAGACCTCTGGGTGGTTGACAGAGGGTCTGAAGAGGCATTGGGGAGTGACCCTAAGAGGGGTGGCTCAGGTATTTCCCAGCCCAGCATGGTGGGAGAGGTTCAGAGTAGCCCAGCAATGTCCCGGTGTAGTGGGAGGGTTGTACGGCCTCACGTCCTGTCTTCAAGGAGAAGGAGTGAGAGTGGGATGCGTCCCGATGTGCCCCAACCTCAGTCTCAGGGCCTGGATGGTTCCTTAAAGGAACACCAGGTAGGGAACCTAGTCTGTCCTGATGGGCCGCCCGTTGAGGGGGATCTCCTAGTGTCAGGAGAACGTGGAGCGTCTGTAAGCAGTGCTCCAGCGGTTCTGGTGTCTGGCAGTGCCACTCCTAAGTGGAGGGTGCAGAAGTCCAGATGGAGGGGCGAGAGGGGGAGAGAGCCCCCAGTGGGAGAACCAGTGGGTCAGGGACCAGCCAGAAGGGCTGAGTCTCCTAGGAGTGACCATGGTGACACCACTTCTGTCGTGGGGGGTCTTCACGCACTGTCAAATGGACAGGGGTCGGGAGATCAGCGCCACGCAGACTGTCTCACAACACATGAGTCATGTGTTACCCTCAGGGGGGCATGTGTGCTCCCCAGGAAGTCCTGGTGCACCGGGCAGGTGCTCAGCCACAGGGGTTAGTCCCTGGGTTGGGAAGCCAGGTTCAGGTGTTACCTGACCTGGAGGGAAGGACAACTGTAAGCAGTGTCCTGGCCGATTTAGCTTCTAGGGGTACCACTCCAGGTGGGAGGGTGCTAAACTCTGGAAGGGGGTGCAGAGGGAGGGAGTCCTCACCTCTGACCCCGGTGCAACCTGAGGGTTTAGATCCCAGGTTGGTGGACCAGTTGCACGGTCAAGGGCAGGCCCTGAACTGGTGGAAGAATTGTGTAGGAGGTCTGATTGCAGCGTCCTGACAGTTTTTGGTTCTGGTGGTGCTTCTCCAAGGAGGAGAGTGCGGAACCCCAGAAGGAGAGGTAAGGGGAGGAGAGCCTCACCTGAGACCTCTGGTCAGCCTGAGGGTGCGGACCCTAGGTTGGAGGATCAGTGGCAGTTTAGAACTGCACTGATGAGAGGAAGAGTGGAGAATGGTTACTATGTGCCAGGGGTTACTGCCCCCCACTCTGTGGAATGGCAATGACCGGAGACATCTGGATGGCCTAGGGCCTGGTCCTGGCCGCGGACAACTAGGGAGTGCCAGTGGGGTAGCTTAGTTGGACCTGGGAGCTTTGACAGAGGGAACCACATGGGTTCAGAATGGTGTAGAACTGGAGTGTGCCCCTGCAGTTGTGGGTCCGTGTCCGTGTTCTATCACCCAAAGCAGGGAAGTCCATCAAGGTGGTGATTGATCTACCCTGCGTTTTGGCAGGAAGGGGCTTGTGTTGTACTTAGCCCTTTTTGCAGGGTCATCCCTGAATTTTTTGCCTTCCTCCTAGCCTTTTTTCTGACATGGTGTTGGTGGTTCTAGGACTCTGGGCACTTTAGCACTGCTGTCCAGTGTAAAGTGCGTGTGCTCGCTGTGGTAAACATGGTAAGATTGGTCTACACCTGTTTGGCATATTTAATTTACCTGTCAGTCCCTTGTAAAGTGGTATCTCAGATACCCAGGGCCAGTAAATTAAATGCTATTGGTGGGCTTGCAGCGCTGATTGCACCACCCACCAAAGTAGCCTTTCAAACCTGTCTCAGGCCTCTGCCATTGCAGGGCCTGTGAATGCAGTGATACTGCCACTGTGACGTGACACCTAAAGTGTGTGCCACGTCTGTGACCCCCCTTTTACTGCATGTCAGGCACCCCTAAGGTAGGCCCTAGCTAGCCCTATGGGCAGGGTGCATTGTAGGTAGAAGGTAGGACATGTACCTTAAGTGTGTGACATGTCCTCGTAGTGACAAACCGCCATTTTGGTTTCTCACTGCTGTGAGGCTGCCCTCTCATAGGAATGCATTGGGGATTCCCTGATAAGTGTTTCAGTGGTAATTCCTGATATGAGAGGAGCAGCGTGGTCAAGTTTGGTATGGTTGGAATAGTAATAATAAATGCTGCGCAATGGTGTGCGCAGATTTATTATTACTATTTTAGAAATGCCACTTTTAGAAGTTGGCATTTCTGTGTGCTATGTGTCTGCCTGCCTGATGTGTATTGCATGTCTGGCTTTGGAGTGACAGGGGCTGGTGAGGTATGTGGCTCCAGGGAGGGCAGGGTGAGTCAGCACTAGGCTGAATGGGAGATCTGCATTTGGAGTAGTGGGAGGAGTAGTCCCCTGACCCTGAATAGGTCTGTGCCTGCCTAGGTGAATGCTTGCTCCGTCCCCTGTGGTGTGTCTGATGAGCGAGCCCCCACCTAACAAAGGGGAAGAGGAGCCCTGTAAACAAAGTGCTCCAATACCCCCCAGAACCAGTTGAGGCTGGTTCCCCCAAGCCCTGTGCCAGGGCAGACACAGAAGAGATGTAGTATAAGTACTGGGGCTGTGACCCCATGTTTGGGGCATGTGCTTCCATGCTACTTGGGGACTGCTGCTGCTGGGCCCCGGGAGGAACCGCCACGAGGGACTGCCTCCCTGCTGGAGGGCCCTGTGAGCTGGCCTGCCTGGGCCCAGCCTTGTGCCCCTGAGACTTTGCCTGGGCACCTTGGGAGTGCTATATACCTCTCCCAGGACGGGGAGAGTGCGGGGACTTTGCAGCGCTGAGCTGCAACACATTTGGAAGGAATCCCGATGTGGGGATTCCCCCGCAGTGATGCCGTGTTAGCGGGAGCCCACCCCGCATTTGTGTCCTTGAAGAGCAGGAGCCCACCCCGCTGTTGTGTGCCCCTCTGAGCGGGAGCCCACCCTGCATTGGTGTTTACCTAACGGCGGGAGCCCACACCGCACGCTGCGAAGGAGAGGAGAAGCCGCCGCTCCGAGCATGACCCGGAGGTCAGGCGCCCGTGCCTGTTTGTGGGCGGAGTTACGGCCGGAAGAGTGGTGCCGGAAGGAGGACGGGAGCCTACCCTGCCTCCGCGACCGCGAGACGCGGCCGATCGAAGGACCGAGTGGGGCAAAGGAGGGTCCAGTGAAGCAGGACCGACCGAGGCACATTGTCGGTGCCTTGAGCCAGCTGCGATCTGTCCCGGTGAGTGGGGGCAGACCGGAGCCGAGTTTGCGCTCCCTGAGGCACCGTGGTGCCTGTGCCTCATTTCCTCTGGGGCAATTTTTGTCAGAGTCCCGGAGTGGGGCTCAAAAGGCACAGTGGTGCCAGGCCTAATTTCCACAGCTGCACCGCGAGAGAGCGGGCAGCTGCAACGTTGAAGGGCAACTTCGGTCCCTTAGCTCCGGAGTAGGGGCTTTAAAAGGCACGGTTAGTACCAGTGTTTGGTGGTCTTTCTCAGCTGCACTGCGAGAGTGCGGGCAGCTGCAACGACGGGGGGCATTTTGCTTTTCTTGAGAATGAAGGAGTGAGATACACTCCCCCGCCCCCAGCGCATTGCGCACCTTTGTTTTGCTGCTTTTGGCAGCCAGAGGGCCACTTGGAAGGCCCCAGAGTTACGCCCTGACATTTTGGACAAGGGGCATTCGAGCCCCAGGGAAAGGCCAGTTGGCCTGGGGTCAGTGTTATGTTGGTAGGGCGCAAGACCCTAATGTGATGCCTAATGTTATGCCATAGTGTTTATGCATAGTGTGTTTATGCTGATGACTTATGCACCATGTGTTGATGCCTAATGTTTTACTATAGTGTTTATGCATAATATGTTTATGCTGATGATTTATGCATAATGTGTTTTATGCCAAAGTGATGCAGACATAATGCGTTTATGTTGCAGGAGATACGACTAAGTACAGTATTGTACCAGTGGTGACTGGTTGTGTTTTATATGTGCTACTAGTGCTTTCTAAAGGTTCTGACAGTGGCCCGATTGGCCCTGTCCTGTATATAATCCCCTGTGAATATTGCCTAGTGCCAGTTGGCACAGTGTATATTGTGTGATTATGATTCTAATGTGTTTTGGATAATACAAAGGCTATTTTTCATATAACCTTGTGTGGAGTTTCTTTTGTGGTGTGCCTAGTGTGTTGCTGCTGTGTGTGTGTGTTGCGCAAATGCTTTACACATTGCCTCTGGGATAAGCCTGACTGCTCGTGCCAAGCTACCAAGGGGGTGAGCAGGTGTTATTTTCAGCGTGGAACTCCCTTGCCCTGACTAGAGTGGTAGTTTCTGCCTGGCTTAGGCACAAGCCCTAGCCAACCAGAAATCCCATTTCTAACATTTAGGAAATGGAAAGGATGTGGTCTAATGGCTAGGGCGGTCAACCCCAAATCTGGGGAAGTGGGTTCGAGTCTCGGCAACAATGCTCAACATCCTGTTATTCTGGGCAAATAACGTAATCTCCCTATGCCTAACTAAAAAAAAAAAAAAAATGTATGTGTCCGTCTGTAATGCAACTGGTGCTTATGTAAAGCGCTCTAACACCTGATACCTTCGGGTTAAGTTCACGCTATAAAAAACTCAGAAAAAAAGAATAGAATTAAAAAAAATCTTAGAAATTTACTTGAAAAATAAAAGGTTACAGGGATGTTATAGTTAGGCTGACATTTCTCTCATACAAAACCAGAGAAATTCAGCATTTATAGTTAGCTGAGCTAACTATAATTTGTGCCCCCACAATGCACTGCTTATGACCTCACATATTACATCACTCATGACATGGTCAGTGACATCACTCATGACATCAATGATTACATCTCAAATGACATAACTGATGACATCATCCAGTGACTGTGAGTGTTTTTAAAAGGTTTATGAGTGTTAAATATATATTACCAAGGTGTATTGATGAATCAGTGGGTGTTTGAGTGCCTGTATGGATGATTCAGTGGGTGCATGACTGACTGTATAAGTGAGTGATTAGGTGTCTCAGTGAATGTATGGGTGAGTGACTAGGTTGTATGAATGTCTGTATCAGTCTGTCAGTTGGTGTATAAGTGGCTGTATGGGTTGGTGAGTGGATATGTGAGTAGCTGTATGAGTGATTGATTGGTTGTCTGAGTACCTGTATCGGTCTATGAGTGTCTGTGTGGGTGGGTGAGAGGGTGTGTGACTGCCTGCATGGATGAGTGAGTGGGTAAGTCAGTGGCTGTATGGATTAGTGAGTGCATCTGTGAGAGACTGTATGGGTGACTGTGTGTATTGCTGTTTCGGTGAGTGAAAGGATGTGTCAGTGGTATATGGGTGAGTACGTGGATTTGTGAAAGGCAGTATAGGTGAGTGTTGGAGTATATGAGTGAATGTGTGAGTGAGTGAGGGATTGTGATAGTGGCTGTATGGGTGAGTGTGTGCTTGTGTCAGTGACTGTATAGCTGAGTGAGTACATGTTAGTGTCTGTTTGAGTAAGTGAGTGGGTGTGTGTGTATCTGTATGGGTGAGTAAGTGGCTGTGTGATTGATTGTATGGGTGAGTGAGTAGGTGTATGAGTAGCTCTATGAGTGACTGGCAGTGTGTGAATGGTTGTATGGGTATATGAGTGGATATGTCAGTGGCTGTATTAGTGAATGAGTGGGTGTATGAGTGACTGTATGGGTGAGTGAGTGGATATGTGTGTAGACCTATGAATCATTGAGTGGGTATGTAAGTAGTGGTATGGGTGTGTCGATAGTTTTGACAGTGGTAGTGTGGAAGTTAGAGTGGCTGTATTAATAGTTATATTGGGGTGTGAGTGGGTGCGCCATGGGTGCGCCAGAGATTCTGTGGGTGATGTCAACAGCGATGTAATTTGAGATGTCATCAGTGATGTCATTAGTGATGTCACTGGCCATGTCATGAGTGATGTAATATGTGAGGTCATAAGCAGTGCATTGCAGGGGCGCAAGTTATAGTCAGCTCAGCTAACTATAACTGCTGAATTTCTCTGGTTTTGCATGAGTGAAATGTCAACCTAACTATAACGTCCCTGTAACCTTTGTTTTTTTTCAATGAATTTCTAAGGTTTTTTAAATTCTATTACATAACTATAACATCCCTGTAACCTTTGTTTTTTCCAGTGAATTTCAAAGGTTTTTTAAATGCTAATTCCTAACTATAACATCCCTGTGACCTTTGTTTTTTCAGTAAATTTCTAAGGTTTTTTAAATTTTAATTCCTAACTATAACATCCCTGTAACCTTTGTTTTTTTAAGTGAATTTCAGCCACCACCACATTCAAAACCTATAACTGCAACATTTACTATCTAAATGACTCTATAATAGCATGCATAACTCCCTTAATATCTCTATAACATAAGGTATAACTCTTTCAGTGGAATCTTTGACTGCATGCATCACTGTATCAGTAAGTCTCTCACTCACTGTATAAGTATTTGAGTGGATCTGTGAGACGGTGCATCAGTCTATCGATGGCTCTGTAACAAACTGTGTGACTGTCTCACTGCCTCTATGAGTGGGTGTATCAGTGTCTCAATGGGTCTGTGATTGGTTGCATGAGTCTGTCAGTCAATCTGTGAGTAGGTGCATGAGTGCCTTTGTGCATTTGTAAGTAACTATATGACTATCTTTCTAGAGCTGTGAGTGGAAACATGAGTGTCTAAGTGGGTGTCTGAGTGGGTGCATGAGTGGGGGCATGAGTGTCTGAGGGGGTCTGTGAGTGAGTGCATGAGTTTCTCAGTCAGTCTATGACTGGGAGCATGAGTGTCTGAGTGGTTCTGTGAATGGGTGTGTGGGTTTCTGACTGCAGCTGTTTGTGCGTGCGTGAGTCTCTGAGTAAGTGACTGGGTGCATAAGTCTCTGAGTGGGTCTGTGAGTGGGTGTGTGAGTGACTGTATGGGTGTGTGAATGTCTGAGTGGGTCTGTGAGTGGGTGTATGAGTGTCTGAGTAAATCTGTGAGAGGGTCTGTCACTGGGAGGGCGAGTGTCTGGGTGGGTCTGTGAGTAGATGAGTAAGTCTTTGAGTGGGTGAGTGAGTGGATGCATGTACATCTGAGTGATTCTGAGTGGATGTCTGAGTCTCTGAGTGTATGAGTGAGTAACTAAGTGCATAACTCCATGACAGGATCTGTGACAGAGTATGTGAGTGACTGTATGGGTATGTGAGTGGGTGTATGAGTGTCTGAGTAGATCTATGAGTGGGTGTATGAGTATCTAAGTGGGTCTGTAAGTGGGTGTGTGAGTATCTCATGGGTCTTTGAGTACATGCATGTGTGTGTGAGTGGGTCTTTAAGTGGATGCATGAGTCTTTGAGTGGGTCTGTACATGGGTGCCTGACTCTCAGAGTGAGTCTATAAGTGGGTGCATAAGTATCTGAGTGGGACATGACTGCCCAGGTGGTTCTGTGAGTGGGTATAAGAGTCTCTAAGTGGGTATGAGACTGTGCGCATGAGTCTATGAAGGTGTCTCTAAGTTGGTGCGTGAGTCTGTGAGTGGGAGTGTACATGGGTAACTCACTCTCCGAGTGAGTCTGTAAGTGCTTGCATGAGTACCTAAATTGGTATGTGAGTGCGTGCATAAGTATCTGAGTGGGTATGTGACTGGATATATAAGTGTGTGAGTGGGCATGTGAATGGTTGTATAAGTGTCTGAGTGAGTTTGTGAGTGTGTACATGAGTCTGTGACAGTGACAGGCAAGTGTGTAGAAATATATAATTTTTTATATTTTCACCAATATTTGCGATGACGTTGCGATTTTCGCGATGTCACAGCAATGGTGCACGGGGGCAATGCTGGTGATTGTGGCATCATCACGAATATCGTGTATGATTAAAAATCTATTTTGGACACATAACTTGTGTCACTAACACACCCATTTCTCAAACATGGGGTCAGAGTATCTCCACCCTGACTGCTTATGTTAGCTTTTACATAAATTTTCAGCCCCTGGAACCATTCCTGAACGATAAAATGGAGGCCGCAATTTTCTGTTCAGGTTGCGTCCAGCCAATCACAGCATTGCCTATGGTGCGCGCATCCGCAATTAATTGTGAAACCACTGCAAAATATCCGCGGCCAGAGATATATCTATAAATTTCGGCTTAAATTTCTCAAAAAGTACTAGACAGATTTGCACCAAATAACAAATAGTACAATCTGCGTAACAACATCTACCTTTCTGCCAAATTTGGTGTAATTCCGTACAGAGGTTTGGGCTATAGGTTCAACAACACGTTACTATGGGAATTAACATTACAAACACACACTTTATTCGCACCCCTATTTCTCGGTCCCCAATGCACGGATCACCCCCAAACTTTCCATGACACACAGAACCTACTTTGACACTTTTTTTGAAAAATGTCATGAAGATTGGTCAAATGACACCAATGTTATAGGCAAGTCAAAAAATGCTTTTCCTATGGAAACTAGGTCCTAACTAACTACTTACTGGTGATCATATACGTATATATGTATCCTGAAAAAAACAAAGTTTACAGGGATGTTTTAGTTAGGCTCACATTTCACTTGTACAAAACCATGGAAATTCAGCAGTTATAGTTACCTGAGCTTACTATAAATTATGACCCCCAATGCACTGCTCATGACCTCACATATTACATCATGTTTCATCACTCATGACATGGTAAGTGACATCACTGATGACATCTCAAATGACATCACTAATGACATCATCCAGTGAGTGTAAGTATTTTCTAAGAGCTTATGATTGTTAAACATATATACTAAGTTACTACAAATGTTAAATTACTATAGTAGGTGTACTACTAATGAGTGATGCTACTTCTAACATATATTATGTGAGTGGCTGTGTGACTGTGTATATCTGTGTGTGATTGGGTGTTTGAGCGGCTGTATAGGTAAGTGAGTGAGTGAGTGTGTCAGTGGCTTTATGGGTGAGTGAGTGGGTGTATGAGGGCCTCTTTGGGTGGGTGAGTAGCTGTATGGGTGAGTGAGTGTGTTCCTGACTGGCTGTATGAGTGAGTGGATGGGTATGTAAGTGGTTGTATGGATGATTGAGTGACTGTTTAAGTAGGTGTTTGGTTAAGTGAGTTGGTTTGTGAGTGGCTGTATCACAGAGCAGATTGAGTGTCTGTGTGAATGGCTATATGGGTGAGTGAGCGGATGAAGGAGTGCTTGTATGGATGTGTCTATGGGTATGTAAGTGTTTGTGTGGGTGTGTGAGTGTGTGAGTGCTTAAATGGGTATGTGAGTGGCTCTGTTGAGAGACTGTATGGGTGTGTGAGTGGCTGTATGGGTAAATACATTGTTGTGTGAGTAGCTGTATGGGTGATTGTATAGCTGTGTAAGTTGTATTGGTGAGTAAGTCGTTGTATGAGTGCTGTATGAGTGAGTAAGTGGTTGTGTGAATGGCTGTATGGGTAAGTGAGTGGGTATGTGAGTGATTGTATGGATGTGTGAGTAGGTTTGAGACAAGTTGTATGAATATGACAAGATGTATGTGAATGGTTCTGTTGGTGTGAGTGTGGTTGCATGAGAGGTTGTATGGGGATAAGAGTGATTGTGTGGATGATGTCCTCACTGATGTCATCAGTGATGTCATTTGAGATGTCATCAGTGATGTCACTGACCATGTCATGAGTGATGAAATATGTGAGGTTTTAAGCAGTGCATTGCAGGGGCGTAAGTTATTGTTAGATCAGGTAACTAACTATAACTGCTGAATTTCTATGGTTTTGTCTGAGTGAAATGTGAGCCTAACTATAATGTCCCGTAACCATTGTTTTTTTTTCAGAGAAATTGTATGTTTTTAATGATATTTCCTAACTATAACATTCCTGTAACCTTTGTGTTTTTCTGTGAGTTTCTAAGGTGTTTTAATTCTATTTCCTAACTATAATGTCCCTGTAACCTTTAGTTTTTTCAGTGAATTTCTAAGGTATATTAAAAAATGTTTTTCATAACTGTAACATGTAACCTTGGATAGTGGTTGTGTGAGCACCTGTGTGTGTCTGTGAGTGGCTGTGTGAGTGCTGCCATGGGTCTGTGGGTATGTGTGTGAGTGGGTGGATGGGTCTTTGAGTGGGTGTGTGACTGTCTGGGTTGGTCTATGAGTATGGGTGTGAGTGTTTGAGTGAGTCTCTGAGTGGGTGCATGAGTTGATGAGTGAATCTGAGTGGTATGAGTGTCTGAGAGAATCTGTGAGTGGATGCATGAGTGTCTGAGTGTGTAAGTGAGTGCATGAGTGCTTCTGTGGGGGTGTGAGTGAGTGTGTTAGAGCCTCACTGGATCTGTGAGTGGGTGCATTAGTATCTAATTGGGTCCATGAATAAGTGCATGAGTCTTTGAGTGGAACTGTGAGTAGGTGCATGAGAGTCTGAGTCAGTGTGTGACTGGGTGCATGAATTTCTGAGTGGGTCTGAAAGTGAGTGTGAGTCTCTGAGTAGGTGTTTTTAGTGAGTACATGAGCCTCTGAGTGGGTGTGTGAGTTGGTGCTTGGGTCTCTGAGTGGGCCTGTGAGTGGGTGTGTGAGATTCTGAGTTGGTCTGAGAGTGGGGACATGAGTCTCTGATTGGGTCTGGAGTGAGTGCATGTGTCTTTGAGTGGGTCTGTGAGTGGGTGCATGAGTCTCTGAGTGGGTCTGTGAGTTGGTGTGTGAGTCTCTGAGTAAGTCAGTGAGTGGGTGTATGAGTCTCTGAGTGGGTGTGTTAGTGGGTGCATGAGTCTCTGAGTAGGTCGGTGAGAAGGTACATGGTTCTGTGAGTGGGTCTGTGAGTGGGTGAGTGAGATTGTGAGTGGGTCTGTGAGTGAGTGCATGAATCTCTGAGTGGGCCTGTAAGTGAGTGATTGAGTGTCTAAGTGGGTCTGTGAGTGGGTGCATGATTGTCTGAGTAGATCTGTGAGGGGGTGTATGAGTCTCTGAGTATATGTGTGTGGGTGAATGAGTCTCTGACTGGGTCTGTGAGTAGGTGTGAGTGAGCACATGAGTCTATGAGTGGATGGGTGCATGAGTCTCTGAGTGGGTCTATGAGTGGTCACATGAGTCTCTGAGTGAGTGTGTTAGTGGGTGCATGAGTGAGTGGGTCTGTGAGTGGGTGTTTCAGTCACTGAGTGGGTCTGTGAGTGAGTGGGTGCATGACCCTCTGAGTGGGTCTATGAGTGGATGCATGAGTGTGTGAGCGGGTATGTGAATGGGTGCTTGAATCTCTGAGTTGATTTCTGAGTGGGTGTGTGAGTCTATGCGGGTCTGTGAGTGGGTGCATGAGTGTCTGAGTGGGTCTGTGAGTGGGTCCATGAGTCTCAGAGTGGGTCTGTGAGTGGATGCATGAGTGTCTGAGTGGGTCTATGAGTGGGTGCATGAATCTCTGAGTGGGTCTGTAAGTGGGTTCATGAGTGTCTTAGTGGGTGTGTGAGTGAGGGCATGAGTGTCTGAGTAGGTCTGTCAGTGGGTACATGGGTCTGTGAGTAACAATATCTGAGTAGTTCTGTGAGTGGATGTGTGAGTATTTGAGTGGGTCTGTGAGTGGGTGCATGAGTGTCTGAGTGGGCCTGTTAGTTAGTGGGAGTGTGAGTGTTGAGTGGGTCTGTGAGTGGGTGCATGAGCATCTCAGTGGGTGTTTGAGTGGGTACCTGAGTCTCTGAGAGTGTCTGTGAGTGGGTGCGTGAGTATCTGAGTGGGTCTGTGAGTGGGTGCATGAGTCTGTGAGTGGGTGCATGGGTCTCTGACTGATACTGTGAGTAGGTATATCAGTCTCTGCGTGGGTCTGTGAGTGGCTGCGTGAATGTCTGAGTGGGGTCTGTGAGTGGATGAATGAGTCTCTGAGTGGGTCTATGATAGGCCTGGGTGGAGTTCGCGGATTTCCGCTATGAAGAACTCTGCAAAGTGACAAAAAAACTCTGCTGCACTCTGCGGAGTTCCGCAAGCGGCAGAGTGAGGTAAGTCACGCTGCTCACGCTGATTTGTAGCGCCGGGCATTTGTCATGTGCTGTAAAAATAGTGCAAACTTCACCATGTGCAGCACAAGAGGGCACCGCTTCTTTCTGCTGCTCAAGTAGATGTTCTACTTGAGCAGCAGCTTCCTCAACGTGAGCAGCAGGCTTCTCAATGTGAGCGGTAGCACCCAAGTTGAGAAATCGTGCCGGGAGGTGGTCTAGCATTATATTTTCCACACCTGCGCTCACCAACTGAATGTTGGTGAGCTGCGAGAGAGGAAAAACTCTGCTCCATGCCACTCTGCAGATTCTTTTGTAACTTTATGAGAAAAAGTATGCAAACTCCACAAGCGTAGCGGAGTTTATCGCCCAGGCCTCCTCTGTGAGTGGGTGCGTGAGTGTCTGAGTGGTTGTGTGATTGGGTGCATGAGTCTCTGAGTGGGTCTGTGAGTGGGTGCATAAGTCTCTGAGTGGGTGTGTGAATGGGTACATGGGTGTCAAAGTGGGTGTCTGAATGGGTGCACGAGTCTCTCAATGCACCCATGAGTAAATGCATTGGTGTCTGAATGAGTCTGGGAATTTATTTATTTTTCAGCTATATTCATGAATTCATCGCAACATTACAAGGGGGGCCACGCCGACGGTTCGGTTAAACTAAAATAGAGGCTGCATCTTTCTGCTCTGCTCTAATTGCGGCGAGCCAATCACGGCATTCCTGTTGGTGCGCATTCTCGATTTATCACAAATTCATCGCAAATTATCTGCGATCATAGATATACAAATTTGAATTTCCTTAAATTTCTCAACCACTATTAAACAGATTTACACCAAATTACACCCAGTGGTTCGGGCTGCCGGCGTGTCCAAAGACTATGGGAATTAACATGGGAAACACACTTTTTTTGATTCCCCCCTTTTTCTCAGCCCCTGCTTGATGGATCGCCCTAAATATTTTGATGCACAACTAGATTTACTGATGCACTTTCTTAGGAGTATGTGAAGACTCATCAAACGGCACCAATGTTATAGGCAAGTCAAAAAACGCTTTTCCTATGGACACATGGCCCTAACTATAACTACCTACTGGCGACACCTAGTAGGTAATATAAATATATATATATATATATATATATATATATATATATATATATATATATATATATATATATATATATATATATATATATATATATATATATATATATATATATATATATAGGGCCCTGTGGCACAAGGGGGTCCTCAACCCTTCATGGGTGCCCCATTCATCCCAAAACCTATAACAAATTAAGAGATATTGAGGAGTCAGGTCCCTTATCACATTCTGGGTGGGGAGGCACAACATCCACAAACATGTCAATTTGAAGTGAGACACCAAGATGGAACTCTTGGGTGTAGAAATTTGCTGACTTTTTTCTCTCAGATTCCCCACAATTGTTGTAGATACTATGACTTCAACCAATGCTTCGTAAAGCTTTCAGCCTCTGTCTTTTCACTTTAAAATTGATATCTTTGCACCACTTTTGAGTTTCGAGAAGAAATCGATTGTCAACATCCATCCATTCTCAAAATTGCGAGGAAAAAGATTTTAAAGGTAACTCACGAGAACACTTTGTCTCAATGTTTAATAGCAACTAACATTGTCAAGAAAATACTACTACCTTGTTAAACAAAGGAAAATAGGAAACTCCACGAACTAAAGATAAGTCAAGAATTGGAATCTGCACTTGACTTCATTTGCAACATAAAACTTAAAATACCCCAATGGAAAGCTTAAGTAGTAGCGTAAGTAGCGACCTCTCTCCACCCACTCAGACCCCATACCTGTTGCTTACAGCAATTTTGCCTTAACAAGAATTAATAATTTTAAAATGTTAAAATTGTAATTAGTTTGAAGGAAAAACCTCGGTCTGGCCTGCTACTAAAAGTACAACTGCCACATCACAACTGCAATGATCCCATAATTATTTACTCAAAATAATATTGATATAAAAAATATTTCTAGTACTTGAAATTAAAGTTTAGACGAAAAATGCTGACAACTCTTTTTAAAAATATATTATCTATCGTACTGTGCGGTGTTAGGAAAACAATGTTCAGAAAGTTTAACAACATTTTTACAGCTCTTCAGATTTATACAAGCCCTGTGTGTTGTATACTATGAGGTTAAAGTGGCAATATGGTCAATGAGGTGATAATATATCTCAAAACGTAAGCAAATGTCATTAAGAAAGCAACATTCTAGATTGGCAATTGTTGGTGATAGTGATATAGGAATGGTTAATGAGAACAGCTTTTCCCTCTAGACTGCATGACCCCTTTATGAAAAAATGACAGTAAATAGATTGGTGTGTTGAGCACATGCTATAGAAACTATGTAACCTGCAGGTAACAAGCCATGATCCCCACAAGATAGCTAAGGAGGCTGAATGCTTACAAAGTCATATCTACATCACATGCAAGTCACAGATTTTAATGCCTACAAAATAGCATGGTGGGCTACTATACATGATTTACAATTGTGTGTGTGGGGGGGGTGGGGTGGTGGTTACTTAAAGTTACTTTATTAATTTGACATAAAATGAATCTAACTCCAAGTCACAACAGAGTGTATTACAAAGAAAATGTTTGTATCAGTAGGATTATAAACTATGAGTGGGGTTATAACCTCTGTGTCATTGAATGCTTCATATAAGTACAAAACGTTACTAAGCCTTTTTAAATACGATCATCCTACCTGCTGTGGCAACAAAAATTCTCAGATAATACCAGAATACACATTTACTTAGACACACCAAGGTAGTGTGCTGACCGATGGAGAACATCAGTCACCACTCTTCCTGAGACTGAAAACAAAGTTATTATTTATACAGATCTCCAAAGTCAGAGGTCATCTGGTTCCCCATAAGATGAGGCCGTAGCAACAGATGCCCAGAATGTACAACCTTGAACGCAACGTAACGCAGCTTGCTGTGCTGTGTTGCATGAAACGGAGAGAGCAGAAATGCATCATTTCTACCAACACATGGCACACTTCTGCTCTCTTATTGCCTTGGCTCACTTCAGGGATCCTACCACCAATGCTGATATCCTTGGTCCATGGTGCGAGGGTATGGGCAGAATTGTTCTTGTGCAGGAAGGGACACCTTCCTGCACAAAAGCAATTCTTAGAAGCTTATTCCTCTTTCTATGTGTGTTGCAGAATGTACCACACATGGAAAGAGGAAGTGACAAGGATAAATTAAGATATTTCTCCTCGTTATGCCCCTCTTGGGTAGGTGCGCAATTTTGGTGCAAACCATGGTCTACTGCCTTTAGTAAATCTGGGTTTGCGTTAAAATACATGGGTGGATGCATGGGAATGCCCATACTCCACCCATGTAATGTCTACTCACGCAGTGTAACGCAACGCAGTGCAACGCGCTATGCTGCATTACTATTCGTTTACAAAGCCACACAAAGTGGCACAAATCAGTCCTTGTGTGACTTTGTGAATCTCGACTAGCATTTTGCATCGTGGCTGTGCGAAGAAGTGGTGCAACCGCAACGCAAAATATTAATAAATCCGGGCCCTAGTACTATATGACTTAACAGGTGAGCAACATAATTTAAGCAAGGCTTCCTGCAATTATATCATCAACAAAGGAGGGACTGGGAGCAGTTTAGGTCCAGCATACGCACTCCCCTGTATAGACTAACCAATATACAAAGTATATGCAGTTCCTAAATTTGTCTCATGGGGGAACACCATTAATGTCTTTCTCATGACAAGGATGATAGGTTGGAAATTCAGAAGCAATAGCCCTCAGCCACCCAAATGGGTGGCATGCTTCATCATGGGGCAGCTCTTCATTGGGCTGGTGCTGCAATGCCCAACAGGCCCCTCAAGGGGGCTCTGTGCCAGAGATCTTTTAAGATGATTTGCGGTAGCAAGCCTGTAGTGAGGGTGCTGATTGTGAAGACTCAAGAGAAAAAAGAGTGAAATGTTAAAAATGACTAAGAGCCACCTAATGACTACTTTATTATAATGGTGGTTCTTGTCACGGATAAAAACAAAGTGAAACTAGACAGTTTTAGAAATAGGGTTTCTGGTTGGGTAGGGTGTACACCTAAGCCAGGCAGAACCCACCACTCTAGTCAGGGTAAGGGAGTTACACACCCAAGATAACCCCTGCTCACCCCCTTGGTAGCTTGGCAGAGCAGTCAGGCTTATCCCAGAGGCAATATGTAAAGCGTTTGCACAACACACACACACCAGTGACACACTAGGCACACCACAAAAAGAGACTCCACACAAGGTTATATCAAAAATATCCTTTGTATTGTACATAAAAACACATTAGACCATAAATCACTTTGTAGCATGGAAAGCACATTAGACCACATCACATAAATCACTGCACCACTAGGCGCTTGTCACAAAGATGCATATAAACCACATAAGACCACAATTTCATGAATTACTGTGCCACTAGGCACTGGTCATAAGAATGAATCAATCATAAACCATTATCACTTTGTCATAAGTCTATTGTCATCATACATTTGGTGCAATAGCAAATACTTCTGAGTTGCACAAGTTATGAACACCTTTAGGGCATTACAACCAATATGGACAACTTGCCCCTATCATGAAAATATCAGGGCGTGAAATGCTGGAATATGGTACATTACAACGCAATCTAATACATCGCGTGCCATTACAACGCGGTTGTTACAACGACCACGTTGTTAGTACACAATGTATTACATCGCAAGTCTTTACAACGACTTCCACTAGGGGGCACGCTGGACTTAGGAATAGTATTATTTTCTATTCCTACTCCAGTTTGCGCAACAGTAGGGAAGGTGTTGGAAATTTATTTCCAATACCTCAGTGCCCCCTAGTGGAATTCGTTGTAAAGACTTGCGATGTCATTACATCGCGTACTAACAACGCGGTCGTTGTAACAACCGCGTTGTAAAAGTATCGCGGTGTAATGACTGCGTTGCAAAGGTCGTTTCCCGAAATGCTGTAGGTAGGTGTAGAAGGGAAAACAGGCATTACCATAACATTGCCCCCGTAAATGTAATTACTCATACCTAGCGCACCTGCGCCTCTCATCACCAGAGATAAGGTAATCTAGGATGTTGGCCTATTTCCCTAACAGCACATGGGGCCTCCATCAAGGTTTTCCCCTTGATGCCTGTCAAACAATGCCCCCCAAAAGTGAGTGGCAGCTGCCCACGATGTGTGGCGCAGCCGCCGAGAAAAATACAGAGGGTCTCGGTCAGGGGGAGCAGTCCGTGCCCCTGTAACGCCTATACTACCAAAACAATGTCCCCCAAAGGTCCACAATGGGACTGTAGCCCGCTGAGGTGGGCTCTGCCGTTGCCGCAGATGCGGTGAAGGGGGTGGCGCCGTGCCCACCTCCGTAGGCCCAAACTCACCAGGGCCTTCCTACCAGCCGACTCACCAAAGGGCTGCACGCATCACATGGTGCAGCTCCCGTCACCCTGTGCTCGTCGGCTTTCCGCTCCTGAGGGTAGCGGGGGTGGAGCCCTCCTCTGGTCTCAAGCAGCCATTCCCACCACCCGCAGGGGCTGCAGCATGCAGACTGGCATGGCTACCAGGCTCCGGCTCCCCTGTCCTCAGGGAGCTCCTCCGTAGTCGGCCTTTGCGGGGGAGGTGGGGGTCAACGTGCAGTCTTCCTCCTTCTGCCCACATCCCCACTAGTAGCATTTGCTTTACAGGCCCTGGCACACACTGTGCACTTTACTAGGGGCTTACCCATAAATCAAATATGCCAATCATGGATAACCAATCATTGTCACAATTTATACAGAGAGCAAATGCACTTTAGCACTGATCAGCAGTGGTAAAGTGCCCAGAATCCTACAGCCAACAAAAACAGGGTCAGAAAAATAGGAGGCAAAAGGCAAAACATTTGGAGATAAACCTGTCATAAGGGCCAGGTCTAACAGACAGGAAATAATGTTCCTTCTTGTTTATCTTAAGGGATCAAGTTGAGAAAGGGTCAACATGTTTCTTGCCAAAAACTGTGTCACAAATGATAAGTGGCAATTCATCCAGACCATCATATATCCTAATCTACGGGGAATTGGGACAGGAGTCCAAATTAGTGAAGTGCCCAATCCAGAAAACCATCTGTATAGTGTGGCTAAAAACCAATACCTCATATAAGTAATGAAGAGATCGAGAAAGAGTCTGACATTATCAGAATAGTACACATGCCCCTTAGGTATTGCAGGGATAACTGAGCTGTTTGCGGTCTGGTAGCAAGCGCGGTAATTGGCAGTGGCCTACTCCCTCTCTGCAATCTTGGAATCCTGCAATTATACACAGTTCCAGATTCCCAAAACACGATAGTAAATAAAATACTTAATAGTTCAGCCTTGTACAGTGAAAAATAGTAAGCAGTGAGCAGGGACAGCAAATGCCTCAAAGCAAAAATGGATAGTTTGCATTCTTCCGTGGTCAACACAGGACGAAAAGTGACTTATACAGATATTCTTGGTGTTGAGGAGAGGAGCACTGGTCAGGAGGTCACAGGACAAAGGCTTAGATCTTCACACACACACAAGTTTTTTTCTCTCATCATGGACACTGCCGTGTTTTTTTCATTTATCTTCCATACACCATGAATCACAGGGTAAGTTTCTCCATCGGGTAGAAATAGTGACACCCTTGGGTCCTCAGACAGAGAACAGTGGAGACAATGGAAATATCCAATAGTGGGCAGCCACTGGCAAATTTGAGATCAGCCAACCTGACGGAGTTGTGAAGGGGTATACATTTTCATGTGCAGGGTCACTTAATAATAGGAAAAGCAGATCTCAGGGATCTCAATCTCTGTCATTTTTCTAATGTGAGATAATAGCTCTTTCCAATACAGTTCAATGGATGGGTAAACCTGCCATATGTGAGACATGATTCCTCTCTGGCCCCTACCCCTCCAACAGAGGTCAGACCCATTGAACATTATCTTTATTTAGAATGGAGTGAAGGACCAAAGTACAAGGATTTTTCATGAATTCTCTTTATATTGGGAACAAAATGACATTTGTGTTGCACTAGTCCTTATCACCACCCACTTGTCTTAAAGTAGCTGGACATTAAGCTTGTGTTCTAAATAAATTTTGCATAGCTTTTTATTTATAAGGTGATTTGTTATATCAAGGGCATTATAATTTATATCTTTTCAATAACAATCTATTTAAAATGCAATACAATAAAACATTTTAGATCTTGCATCACAACTTTAACTGTCTTACAGGTTTCTTACAAATACTACATGGTGAGCCTCCATTAGTCATTGGCTTGATTTGTAGTCCATTGACTTCAGCCATTCACATAGTGCCAATCACATCTTGGAACAGCCCAGATGAGTATTTGTCTCTCAACATTTTGCTGCCTATTGCAGTTTTTAATCTGCCTTCAAGGAGGTGCTTCCATAGTACTGCATGATTTGGACTGTTTCCAGGAGTGGCAGCAGTTGGCAGGGACTATTTGCTAGAGGGAGAAGCAATCGTGGAAAGAAGGAAAGAAGGCTTTCTTCACGAAAAGCAACACATTCAGCGCAATAAACGAATGCTTACTTAAAGTGTGAAATACAATTTCCCTATAGTAGTTGCAGGGCAGTATTTGTCAATAAAATCATTTTGGCATGCAAACAATGTCCTATTAAATCTTCTGACATATTGTACTGCATTTACATTCTTATTTACATCACTGTTAAAGTAAGTGCCTTATTATGTGGCATGTGTTGCTTTCAGTGGAAGTGTCAGTGTCAGGTGTCTGTTGCTAAATAAAGGACAGTATTTGCTGGTAGTTCTCTTTCTATTTCCTTGGATTAAACATTTTCTGAAAGGAAATATCCCATTGTGGCGAAAGTACCTCTTTTCCCAGTTGATGCAATTGTGACGTGATTCCATCACTAACAAATATATCATGTGTATTTTCATTACGATCCAGCTGCAATTATTTTGCCTTTATTCTTTACTCTCGTGGTTCTGGCAGCCGACTACACAAAAACAGCATCACTTCACCACATGCAAACTAGTGTTGGAGAACTTGCACAAGGAAGTGTTGCTCCTATGGAAAGAGTGCACAAGAGTGAAAGGAACCAGTTTGGGTGCTAGAGTGTTTGTGAAAACATATTTAGTGCTGCTGTCAGGGTCGTTTGTCCATTACATTAGGTTGTAGTTGGTGGATTGTACATCTGTCGTTTTTTTAAGCAAAGCGGATGAAATGAAATTTGTACTTGTAAAGCGCACTGTTACCCTAGGGTGTCCTGGGGCTGTACGCATACCGCTGTGGAACCCTTCCTGTCTTTTCCCTGTGAAATGTCCACTCCTGGGCACCCCCAAGGTGAAGCCAGGCATCCCAGCGCTGGTGGGGCCGTTGTGGAGATTAAGCAAGCTATTGCCCAGAGTTGCAGAGTGGGACCCATGATTAGAATAGGCACCGAGGCGAGAATTATCAGGTCCGAGGAAATTGAGCCCAAGACCCGCCGAGGCGGGAATTGAACCCTGGTCCCGGGCCAGATCTCTGCATCAGGGTCTGCCGCTCTAACCATTGAGCCACACTTCTCCATGTGTGTGATATTCCTTACTGGAATACCTTTGCCCGGACCATGGTGGGATTTGTGCAGTCTGCCAGGGCTGGTGCAAGTGTGTGTGTGTGTAGGCAATACATCTGTCATCTTCATTTTGTACGGTATCAGTTTGGTTTGCGAGAGAAGTGCATTTATCTTTGTTATCACTCAGAGGGCCAGATGTACGACCATTCCGTTTTGCGGGTTGCAAATTGCATTTTTTTGCGACTCACAATTTGTAACTGTTAGCTATTCCCAATGGGGTCGCAAATGACCTGCCTTATTAATATGCATGAGGCAGGTCGCAATTTGCGGCCCATTGGTAATGGCCAGCACTCACAGGGATGGTGGCCTGCTGGGGTCAGCAGACCACCATGTCTGTGACTGCTTCAAAAAAAGCTTTTTTTTTTTTTTTTAAATGCAGGCCGTTTTCCTTAAAGGAAAATGGGATACATTTAAAAAAGAAAAAAGAAACGATTCTGTTTCATTTTTTAAGAGTAGGCAGTATTCCGTGGGACCACTGCATGCTCTTAAAAAACGTGTTCACTGCCAGTCACAAAGGTGAAGGGGTAAACTGCAGAAGGTGGTAAACTGCGATTGTTTTGATTGTTTTGCAGTCGCAAAACAATCAAACATGGCCTTGTGACTTGCTATTAGGAAGGGGACGCACTTGGCACACCCCTTCCTACTAGCGACTCGCAAACCGTACAGGGTTTGTGAGTTGGTAATAGGTTACCGACTCGCAAAATAGGGTTTGAACATGCTACAGCTCTTTTTAGCGGTCGCAAATGGCATGATTTACCGTTTGCGATTGCTAAAAACGGTCGCCCATCTGGTCGAGAGTCCTTTCCCAGGGAAGCAAGTAGTGCAACTCAAATGTCTGAAGGATGTGTGCCTCTCATACATGCCTCAGTTATAAGCGGTGAAGCAACTGGAAAAACTTTTTCTCCCAGAGCCCATAAATTGGGGGTCAAGTTGTGGCAATAAAAGGGGATGGGGTAATGCAGGGTGGTGTCATGAAAATCAGTCTGACACACAACTCTTACATATTTTTTAAACTCTGGCAGAAAGAAATTGGCAGTAAGGAGAAACATCATAGGACATCTGTTCTGGCTTAATTGGTTACAAAGGCTGCATTTTAAAATATCTTATGGGGTTAAAGCACCTGTTGCAAACAGCTTTGTGTGTCCAGCAAATCTTAGGGAATAATAATAATGATGTCTGGCGGTTAATTCACTTGCAGGAGAGATCAATATTTTGTCTAGTCAAAGCTTTGACTCGTAAAATAGCATAGAGGGTTAACATGTCTCATGCAAAACACATCGTTTTACATGCACTTCACAGATTTGTATTTTATGTAACTTGGTAAGTGGTTTACTGCTAGTTGGAATGTGGGTTATTAGTAGTGGTAAAAATGCATCTACCACTGGCAATAAGGCCACCACAAATCATACACAGAGTATGTCAGGTACACAATAAAGCTAAAGAAAGGTAGGAGAGGAGATGAAAAAATGTGAAAGCATGTCGTTTTAAGGACAAGAACCCTCACTCACCCGAAGGTGACATGCTCATCATTGGGATCCCTCCTCACAGCAGACCCGCAAAGTACCTGCTGTGGGCTTCAGCTCCCCAGCTGGGGAAGAGCAGAGGTATTTTGGAAAAGATGAGCTGTATCAGGGTTATGAGTAAGGGGCAGAGTGAAATAAATTATAAGTGACAGGTTAAAATTATTTCACTGGTAGGCAAATAACGGAATTTTATTCTGGGGGCCCCAGTGGAAAGGGTTAAAACCAGAATAAAGGACTGTGCATCAATAGCACGATTCTCTTAGTGTGGGGTCGACATATTTCTGCCCATATTTGACTGCAAGGTTCACGGGCATTCCTCAGGACCAACGAAAAAAGATGTCACTCTGCATCAAAATGAGTAAAATTAAATAACCGGCCTTAAATCAATGAGCCGGTCCACCCATAAAATGAGTTTATATAAGGATCTCAAGCCTCCAACCTCTGCCTGTGTCATGTCGCTAGTCTCGATTATGACCTGCACTTCGGCAGACCCAGGCAGAGGTCGGAGGCTTGAGATCCTTATATAAACCCATTTTATGGATGGACCGAGACACTACTCCACACTCCACAGTTCTCATAGCACCAAAGTCGATTTTGGGAGGCACTTTACAGCAATGGGGGAAGTTAAATGTGCAATTTCTCTATCCCCAGGGCATATAAAGCATCTTTTATAAGAACCCTGCTTATAATTACATGACCCGCTCACCCCTGTGACACCTAGGGGAGGCCCTAGGGGTACCTAATATGTAAAATAATATAGATTATCACTTTTTAAGTGCCCCTACCACCAAAGTCGACTTTGCAGTTAATTTACTTTTAAAAACCTCATATTTTCAGCAGTGCACACATGCAAGTGCAGAATGGGCTGCAGGCCTCTAAACTGCCATGCCCTATTATATTAAAAGACACACAATTGACGGACGGAATGCAGAACAAATCAAAACATTCACCCCCAGTCAAGAGATCTGGGTTAAATCCATCATTCTTTTGCTCACCATGCCACCCCAGTTTAGACCTGGCCATATGCAAATCAGTCTTGACCCTGTGCCTCATGGGAACAGTCCAGCCCGAACTGCTAAGCCAGGTCCTCCCTGGACCGGAAACAAGCATCCTAGGACCGGTTTCGGGGTTTCACCCTCTTCAGCCAGGATAGCTTGAATCCAGTGGCACAGTGAGCCCGGGACCCACGTCTGGGCATACCCGGCGCACTTAGGGCGAGGAAGCAAAAGACACACAATTGATGGACGGAATGCAGAACAAATTAAAACATTCACCCCCAGTCAAGAGATCTGGGTTAAATCCATCATTCTTTTGCTCACCATGCCACCTCAGTTTAGACCTGGCCATATGCAAATCAGTCTTGACCCTGTGCCTCATGGGAACAGTCCAGCCCGAACTGCTAAGCCAGGTCCTCCCTGGACCGGAAACAAGCATCCTAGGACCGGTTTCGGGGTTTCACCCCTCTTCAGCCATGATAGCTTGAATCCAGTGGCACAGTGAGCCCGGGACCCACGTCTGGGCATACCCGGCGCACTTAGGGCGAGGAACCAAAAGACGCACAATTGATGGACGGAATGCAGAACAATTCAAAACATTCACCCCCAGTCAAGAGATCTGGGTTAAATCCATCATTCTTTTGCTCACCATGCCAGCCCAGTTTAGACCTGGCCATATGCAAATCAGTCTTGACCCTGTGCCTCATGGGAACAGTCCAGCCCGAACTGCTAAGCCAGGACCTCCCTGGACCGGAAACAAGCATCCTAGGACCGGTTTCGGGGTTTCACCCTCTTCAGCCAGGATAGCTTGAATCCAGTGGCACAGTGAGCCCGGGACCCACGTCTGGGCATAGCCGGCGCACTTAGGGCGAGGAAGCAAAAGACACACAATTGATGGATGGAATGCAGAACAAATCAAAAAATTCACCCCCAGTCAAGAGATCTGGGTTAAATCCATCATTCTTTTGCTCACCATGCCACCCCAGTTTAGACCTGGCCATATGCAAATCAGTCTTGACCCTGTGCCTCATAGGAACAGTCCAGCCCGAACTGCTAAGCCAGGTCCTCCCTGGACTGGAAACAAGCATCCTAGGACCAGTTTCGGGGTTTCACCCCTCTTCAGCCAGGATAGCTTGAATCCAGAGGCACAGTGAGCCCGGGAACCACGTCTGGGCATACCCGGCGCACTTAGGGCGAGGAAGCAAAAGACACACAATTGATGGACGGAATGCAGAACAAATCAAAACATTCACCCCAGTCAAGAGATCTGGGTTAAATCCATCATTCTTTTGCTCACCATGCCACCCCAGTTTAGACCTGGCCATATGCAAATCAGTCTTGACCCTGTGCCTCATGGGAACAGTCCAGCCCGAACTGCTAAGCCAGGTCCTCCCTGGATCGGAAACAAGCATCCTAGGACCGGTTTTTCGGGGTTTCACCCCTCTTCAGCCGGTATAGCTTGAATCCAGTGGCACAGTGAGCCCGGGACCCACGTCTGGGCATACCCGGCGCACTTAGGGCGAGGAAGCAAAAGACACACAATTGATGGACGGAATGCAGAACAAATCAAAACATTCACCCCCAGTCAAGAGATCTGGGTTAAATCCATAATTCTTTTGCTCACCATGCCACCCCAGTTTAGACCTGGCCATATGCAAATCAGTCTTGACACTGTGCCTCATGGGAACAGTCCAGCCCGAACTGCTAAGCCAGGTCCTCCCTGGACCGGAAACAAGCATCCTAGGACCGGTTTCAGGGTTTCACCCCTCTTCAGCCAGGATAGCTTGAATCCAGTGGCACAGTGAGCCCGTGACCCACGTCTGGGCATACTCGGCGCACTTAGGGTGAGGAAGCAAAAGACACACAATTGATGGACGGAATGCAGAACAAATCAAAACATTCACCCCCAGTCAAGAGATCTGGGTTAAATCCATCATTCTTTTGCTCACCATGCCACCCCAGTTTAGACCTGGCTATATGCAAATCAGTCTTGACCCTGTGCCTCATGGGAATAGTCCAGCCCGAACTGCTAAGCCAGGTCCTCCCTGGACCGGAAACAAGCATCCTAGGACCGGTTTCGGGGTTTCACCCCTCTTCAGCCAGGATAGCTTGAATCCAGTGGCACAGTGAGCCCGGGACCCACATCTGGGCATACCCGGCGCACTTAGGGCGAGGAAGCAAAAGACACACAATTGATGGACGGAATGCAGAACAAATCAAAACATTCACCCCCAGTCAAGAGATCTGGGTTAAATCCATCATTCTTTTGCTCACCATGCCACCCCAGTTTAGACCTGGCCATGTGCAAATCAGTCTTGACCCTGTGCCTATTGGGAACAGTCCAGCCCGAACTGCTAAGCCAGGTCCTCCCTGGACCGGAAACAAGCATCCTAGGACCGGTTTCGGGGTTTCACCCCTCTTCAGCCAGGAAAGCTTGAATCCAGTGGCACAGTGAGCCTGGGACCCACGTTTGGGCATACCCGGCACTTAGGGCGAGGAAGCAAAAGACACACAATTGATGGACGGAATGCAGAACAAATCAAAACATTCACCCCCAGTCAAGAGATCTGGGTTAAATCCATCATTCTTTTGCTCACCATGCCACCCCAGTTTAGACCTGGCCATATGCAAATCAGTCTTGACCCTGTGCCTCATGGGAACAGTCCAGCCCGAACTGCTAAGCCAGGTCCTCCCTGGACCGGAAACAAGCATCCTAGGACCGGTTTCGGGTTTCACCCCTCTTCAGCCAGGATAGCTTGAATCCAGTGGCACAGTGAGCCCGGGACCCACGTCCTGGCATACCCGGCGCACTTAGGGCGAGGAAGACAATTGTGTGTCTTTTGCATGCCCTATTATATGGTAAATAGTCTAAATATCGAGTTTTTAATATCGACATGCAGAAATATCGACAGTCAGAATATCGTTGACAAGAATTTCGAGTTGAAGGTAAGTAATATTGTTTTTTAAAATATCGAAGTCATTAATATCGTTAGCAAAAATATTGTTGTTAACAATATCGTTGTTTTAGTTAGTGTTATGTATTTTAGTATTTATTTTAAATGTATGTGTTCTATATTTTTGTGTAAGTATTGCCTTTAATATATGTGTTAAATTTTTAGAAGGTATTCATTTTTTTTAAAATAAGTTTTGCGTTTTAGTTCCGTAGCGGGTTGTGGGTTTATAGGGGAATAGGGTGGGAAGTAATTTCATTATAATAAATTTATTAATAATTTTTAGAAGTTATTCATTTTTTTTTATTTAATTTTGCGTTTTAGTTCCGTAGCGGGTTGTGGGTTTATAGAGGAATAGGGTGGGAAGTAATTTAATTATTATTAATTAATTAATATTATTTATTAATTAATAGTTATGTATTTAATAATTTATATTGTTAATTGTGGTAATTAATGTATTATTAATAATTTATTAATTGGTTATTAATAATTATTAATTAATTGTTAAATATGTTAATTGTGTAATTTTTTAGGAGCGGGTTGTGGGTTTATAGGGGAGTAGGGTGGAAGTAATTTAATTATAAATAATTAATTAATATTTTTTATTAATTAATATTTATGTATTTAATATTTTATATTGTTAAATGCGGTGATTAATTTATTATGAATTATTTATTAACTGGTTATTAATAATTATTAATTCATTGTTAATTGTGTCTTTTTTTAAGAGCGTGTTGTGCGTTGATAGGGGAGTAGGGTGGGAAGTAATTTAATTTAAATATTTTTTAAATATTTTTTATATAATATTTATTTAATGTTATTTTATAGTGTTAATTGTGTGAACTAATTTATTAGCGATTGTTTTTAATTTGCTTGTTAATTGTTATTAGTTAATTTATTAATTGTTAATTAATTATGTTAATTGTGTTATGTTTTACAACATTGGTGGTGTCATTTATAGGGGAATATGGTGGGAGGTAAATTATTTTTGAATAATTAATTATTTGTTAATTAATGTTAATTATTTCGCTGGAGTGGGAATAGTAAATTATTCCCGTCCGCTATCCAACACTTTCCCTACAGTTGCATTTGCTGGAGTGGGAATAGTAAATTATTCCCCTACTCTATCCAACACTTTCCCTACTGTTACACTTGCTGGAGTGGGAATAGTAAATTATTCCCCTACGCTATCCAACACTTTCCCTACTGTTGCATTTGCTGGAGTGGGAATAGTAAATTATTCCCCTCAGCTATCCAACACTTTCCCTACTGTTGCACTTGCTGGAGTGGGAATAGTAAATTATTCCCCTCCGCTATCCAACACTTTCCCTACTGTTGCACTGGCTGGAGTGGGAATAGTAATTTTATCCCCTCCGCTATCTAACACTTTCCCTACTGTTGCACTTGGTGGAGTGGGAATAGTAAATTATTCCCCTCCGCTATCCAACACTTTCCCTACTGTTGCACTTGCTGGAGTGGGAATAGTAAATTATTTCCCTCCGCTATCCAACACTTTCCCTACTGTTGCACTTGCTGGAGTGGGAATAGTAAATTATTTCCCTCCGCTATCCAACACTTTCCCTACTGTTGCACTTGCTGGAGTGGGAATAGTAAATTATTTCCCTCCGCTATCCAACACTTTCCCTACTGTTGCACTTGGTGGAGTGGGAATAGTAAATTATTCCCCTCCGCTATCCAACACTTTCCCTACTGTTGCATTTGCTGGAGTGGGAATAGTAAATTATTCCCCTCCGCTATCCAACACTGTCCCTACTGTTGCACTTGCTGGAGTGGGAATAGTAAATTATTCCCCTCTGCTATCCAACAATTTCCCTACTGTTGCACTTGCTGGAGTGGGAATAGTAATTTTATTCCCCCCGCTATCCGACACTTTCCCTACTGTTGCACTCGCTGGAGTGGGAATAGTAATTTTATCCCCTCTGCTATCCAACACTTTCCCTACTGTTGCACTCCCTGGAGTGGGAATAGTAATTTTTACATCTCCGCTATCCAACACTTTCCCTGCTGTTGCACTCACTGGAGTGGGAATAGTAATTTTTACCCCTCCGCTATCCAACACTTTCCCTACTGTTTCACTCACTTGAGTGGGAATAGTAATTTTTACCCCCCCCCCCCGCTATCCAGCACTTTCCCTACTGTTGCACTCACTGGAGTGGGAATAGTAATTTGTACCCCTCCGCTAATTTAACATTTTCCCTACTGTTGCAATCCCGGGAGTGGGAATAGTAATTTTTACCCCTCTGCTATCCAACACTTTCCCTACTGTTGCACTCTCTGGAGTGGGAATAGTAATTTTTACCCCTCCGCTATCCAACACTTTCCCTACTGTTGCACTCGCTGGAGTGGGAATAGTAATTTTTACCCCCCCCGCTATCCAACACTTTTCCTACTGTTGGGCTCACTGGAGTGGGAATAGTAATTTTTACCCCCCCGCTATCCAACACTTTCCCTACTGTTGCGCTCACTGGAGTGGGAATAGTAATTTTTACCCCTCCGCTATCCAATACTTCCCCTATTTTTGCACTAAATTAGTATTCAAAATTTAATAAATATTTTAATATATTAAAAATTATAATATATATTTATTTTTATTAATATTTATGTTACAGGTGTATGTATATATATATTTAATTGTATTTTTTTTATATATTTCTAATATGCTATAATTAAATAAAAATAATATTTATTAATTATTAAAATTAAATATATTATTTTAAATTTTTTACATTTACAAATAAATTTAAATATTTCATTTTTAAGTTAAATGTATTATTTACTTTATTTTACATTATTTTTTAAACATAAAAAAAGATATATTTTACTTCAATAATTTTAACAACGATATTTTTTTATCGATATTTTTGTACTTACCATGATGTAGATAGGATGTCGATATTCTTGACATCGATATTTATGTCGCGATATTTTGGTACCTCGATATTGTGGTCGTCGATATTCTGCCAGTGATCCCCTATTATATAATAGGGACTTATAGGTAGTTTTAATCCCCCTGTCCTATTATCTATTAGGGACTTATAGGGTAGGTCATGTCAATTGTAAGTGTACCCTAATACATATTGTGCCCTAATGAATGTGTGTTTTCAACTGTGATTCAACATAGCACTGGCCCTGGGCTTGGTTAGACAGAGCCCAGGGACAGTCAGAGTCAGTTACCACCAGTCAGCAAAAAAAATGGGGGTGCACAGGGCACACAGGATGACTTTGCAACACTGCTTTTGACACAGAGGTCCTTTTATTACATGTAGTTCATAAATTGCACTCCTTCTAATATAGCACAGTGACATATGAACCGTCAGGCAGAAAGGACCTGCATGCAAACTACGGGCTTGGGCTTAGAACTTTATTGTTTTTTCTCTATAGGTTATTATTATAAGGCTGTTAAAAGGGTTTCTTTGGGTAGTAATAAAGGGGTCGATTCCGATTCGGGCCGGAAAAAGCACCGACCGACTCGGATCCGGAAATAATACCGACGGACACGTACCCGTGGCGCACGACACGCCAAGTACGATGCAAGGCGCGAAAAATCCGACCGACACGTACCTAAACCAAGTCGACCGACCGAGCCGCACGGAAAACAGCAATCCGGCCGGAAAAACACGCGAATCCAACCGACCGACACGCACCCGGAACAAATCCGACCGAAACGTACACGCGAAACCGCAAAGTACGATGCAAGGCGCGAAACCACGAGCGAGTCGGACGGAGGACAAGCCGTACGACCGACACGCATACAAAACCGAGCCGAAGCAACACAAAACACCGCGACCGACGCGTACGCAGCATAGAAAACTGCACAAACACAGCGTGAACGAAACGGAGAACACCGTACGAGACTAATGCAGGGTCCGACTCGGTCACAAGAACGTTTCCAACATACACAAACAGCACAAAGAAAAAATCACCCAAAAAAGGCCAAACAAGCAATTACCAAGCCAATAAATACTGGGGGGTGGGGACAGAGAACAAAGACACACCCACAACTCCACCTATATAAAGGACACAAATCACAACCATGAGCATTTGCAAATGCCATTCCACTGCCAGCACCCAAGAGAAAGCAACCACACACCCACAGCTCATCCCTCACACAAGCCACACACCATCAGCACACCAACAAATACCTACCTCACATACACCCAGCAAAACACACACTCACACACCCTCACCTGCACACCAACACACACATCACTCACCATCACCACCCATCACCATGCCCCCAAGAAGAATCCCAAGTTCCTAGATAGTGAATTGGAAGTCATGGTAGACGAGATCCTCAGGGTGGAGCCACAGCTGTTTGGCACACTGGTCCAACAGACCCCCATGTCGCAGAAAACCAAGATGTGGGAGAGGATCATCAACAGGGTGAACGCACAATCACCATGTCGGCGCACAAAGACCGACATCCAGAACAGGTGGTATGACGTGCGCAGGAGGGTACGGGACATGCTGAAGAAAGACTACATCAACAGCCAATACACCGGCAGTGGCCCTCCTGCCAAGCCAATATACCTCAGGCCCTGGGAGGAGAAGGTGCGGGCCATCCTTCCGCCAGTGAGCGTATATGGACTAGAGGACATCCCAGAGCCTGGTGAGTACACAACAAATGTACACAATATACTGCCACAAAACACACACATCACTGTCAAGGGGAGAGTCAAACCATGCACTCATAGCAATTACACAGCAACCAGAACAGAATCATCCCAAAATGTGTATGTCAGTCAGATAAACACAACACATGCCATCAAAAAAGTCACATCCAACTGTGCCAACACATGTACAAACACAACTACAACTACAGCTAGGCAGTGGCACAAATAGAACTAACAAACACATCCAGACATGTAGCCACCACAACAACACCAACACACAGTGAAGACCACTCAAAGGAAGGAATTCTGTGTATGCTGGCCAAGTCAGTGTAGCCAATAGCATCATGGGAGTCGCAGTCACACATATTGCCCCCCCAACTGTCCCATCAACACCACCCTGAACCATGCTCACATCACAGGAAGTGGAGAAGGACTCACAAGATGGCTGACACTGGCTACTGCTGTGGGGAGCACAAGGCCCTGCTGGCAACTGTGCACCAACAAACAGCAGGACACCACTGACTGACATCCTGAGAGACAACTTACACTCCCTGCAATGCAAGCACGTTCCATGGTGGGATATCTGGCTAGCTGGGTGGGAAGGGTGACTTGCAGCACTGACCATAGTCACAAGCACCTCCCCTCACACACCCCCAACACAAACTCCACAGAACCCACCTGGTAGAATGCAATGACCCCCATCCTAACACAAGATCCCACAAAGAACCACCACCCTGGGTTATGTTGTGTGAAGCACAGGGACACTCTTGGGACCTCTAGCCAAACAACTGCCAGGACAACACTCCCAGCCATCCTGTCAGCACAGCCAGCCCACCCCACAGGGAAGCAGAGTCAAAAGGAAGGAAGCATGGGCATGCTGGGAAGGGGGGAGGAGGCAATAGCATGATGGGAGTCGTAGTCACAGCTCTACATCCCCCACCACATGTCCCAGCAAGCTCACACTCACGCATGCACATCCCACAGAGAGTGGAAAGGCCCATCAAAGATGTCTGACACTGTTGCTGTGTCGTGGGGAGCACAAGGGCATGCTGGGTACTGCACACCAACCAACAGCAGGACACCACTGTCAGCCTTCTTGCCATTGCTCTCACACCCACACACACTGAACTCCACACAAAAGCAAGTAAGTATGGGAATGCTGGGAAGTGGGGTGGAGGCAATGGCATGATGGGAGTCGTAGTCACAGACATAGCTCACCCCCACAACTGTCCCATCAACACCACCCTGAACCATGCTCACATCACAGGAAGTGGAGAAGGACTCACAAGATGGCTGACACTGGCTACTGCTGTGGGGAGCACAAGGCCCTGCTGGCAACTGTGCACCAACAAACAGCAGGACACCACTGACTGACATCCTGAGAGACAACTTACACTCCCTGCAATGCAAGCACGTTCCATGGTGGGATATCTGGCTAGCTGGGTGGGAAGGGGGACTTGCAGCACTGACCATAGTCACAAGCACCTCCCCTCACACACCCCCAACACAAACTCCACAGAACCCACCTGGTAGAATGCAATGCCCCCATCCTAACACAAGATCCCACAAAGAACCACCACCCTGGGTTATGTTGTGTGAAGCACAGGGACACTCTTGGGACCTCTAGCCAAACAACTGCCAGGACAACACTCCCAGCCATCCTGTCAGCACAGCCAGCCCACCCCACAGGGAAGCAGAGTCAAAAGGAAGGAAGCATGGGCATGCTGGGAAGGGGGAGGAGGCAATAGCATGATGGGAGTCGTAGTCACAGCTCTACATCCCCCACCACATGGCCCAGCAAGCTCACACTCACGCATGCACATCCCACAGAGAGTGGAAAGGCCCATCAAAGATGTCTGACACTGTTGCTGTGTCGTGGGGAGCACAAGGGCATGCTGGGTACTGCACACCAACCAACAGCAGGACACCACTGTCAGCCATCTTGCCATTGCTCTCACACCCACACACACTGAACTCCACACAAAAGCAAGTAAGTATGGGAATGCTGGGAAGTGGGGTGGAGGCAATGGCATGATGGGAGTCGTAGTCACAGACATAGCTCACCCCCACAACTGTCCCATCTACACCACCCTGAACCATGCTCACATCACAGGAAGTGGAGAAGGACTCACAAGATGGCTGACACTGGCTACTGCTGTGGGGAGCACAAGGCCTGCTGGCAACTGTGCACCAACAAACAGCAGGACACCACTGACTGACATCCTGAGAGACAACTTACACTCCCTGCAATGCAAGCACGTTCCATGGTGGGATATCTGGCTAGCTGGGTGGGAAGGGGGACTTGCAGCACTGACCATAGTCACAAGCACCTCCCCTCACACACCCCCCAACACAAACTCCACAGAACCCACCTGGTAGAATGCAATGCCCCCATCCTAACACAAGATCCCACAAAGAACCACCACCCTGGGTTATGTTGTGTGAAGCACAGGGACACTCTTGGGACCTCTAGCCAAACAACTGCCAGGACAACACTCCCAGCCATCCTGTCAGCACAGCCAGCCCACCCCACAGGGAAGCAGAGTCAAAGGAAGGAAGCATGGGCATGCTGGGAAGGGGGGAGGAGGCAATAGCATGATGGGAGTCGTAGTCACAGCTCTACATCCCCCACCACATGGCCCAGCAAGCTCACACTCACGCATGCACATCCCACAGATAGTGGAAAGGCCCATCAAAGATGTCTGACACTGTTGCTGTGTCGTGGGGAGCACAAGGGCATGCTGGGTACTGCACACCAACCAACAGCAGGACACCACTGTCAGCCATCTTGCCATTGCTCTCACACCCACACACACTGAACTCCACACAAAAGCAAGTAAGTATGGGAATGCTGGGAAGTGGGGTGGAGGCAATGGCATGATGGGAGTCGTAGTCACAGACATAGCTCACCCCCACAACTGTCCCATCAACACCACCCTGAACCATGCTCACATCACAGGAAGTGGAGAAGGACTCACAAGATGGCTGACACTGGCTACTGCTGTGGGGAGCACAAGGCCCTGCTGGCAACTGTGCACCAACAAACAGCAGGACACCACTGACTGACATCCTGAGAGACAACTTACACTCCCTGCAATGCAAGCACGTTCCATGGTGGGATATCTGGCTAGCTGGGTGGGAAGGGGGACTTGCAGCACTGCCCATAGTCACAAGCACCTCCCCTCACACACCCCCCAACACAAACTCCACAGAACCCACCTGGTAGAATGCAATGCCCCCATCCTAACACAAGATCCCACAAAGAACCACCACCCTGGGTTATGTTGTGTGAAGCACAGGGACACTCTTGGGACTTTTAGCCAAACAACTGCCAGGACAACACTCCCAGCCATCCTGTCAGCACAGCCAGCCCACCCCACAGGGAAGCAGAGTCAAAAGGAAGGAAGCATGGGCATGCTGGGAAGGGGGTGGAGGCAATAGCATGATGGGAGTCGTAGTCACTGATATTGGTCACCCCCACAACTGTCCCATCAACACCACCCTGAACCATGCTCACATCACAGGAAGTGGAGAAGGACTCACAAGATGGCTGACACTGGCTACTGCTGTGGGGAGCACAAGGCCCTGCTGGCAAATGTGCACCAACAAACAGCAGAACACCACTGAGTGACATCCTGAGAGACAACTTACACTCCCTGCAACGCAAGCACGTTCCATGGTGGGATAACTGACTGGCTGGGTGGGTGGGAAGGAGGGCCGGCTGTCAACCAAACACAACCAATGCAGACCATGTTCACACCCCAGAAAATACATAGAAATGCCCAAATAATGCAGGACAATGTGCCACACCAATATCAACCCCTGACTGTGACGACTTAGGACAATGCAATGTACAGGCCCGCACCCAGAGGCACAGTCACAACTGTCATGTGTGTCAACCATTGATGCCTGCAGAAACATAACATACATTGTTTGTGTCTCCCAAAAACAGGTGATGATGGGGACACAGCAGCAGACGCTGAGGAGTCCCAGTCCCAGGCTCAAGAGGATGCCGAGCTCACTGGCGTCGTACAGCCTCTGTCCTCCTCGGACGATGAAGAACAACCTGGCACATCCGGTGCAAGTCAACATGCAGCACCAGCAGGACCACCAGCTGCAGCACCAGCAGGACCACCAGCTGCACCCCCTGCACCCACCCCTCCAACGACTGTCACCACGAATACCATCCCTGCCGACATGGACAGAACAAGGAGCAACACCAGCACAGGGACCCTGGACCAACCTGGGGCCATGGACACCACCACCACCACCAACCCCCAAGGTGGACCAGGGTTATCTGTGCGTGCCACTGCACACACTGCACATGTCAGCAGGGGTGGTGGGAGGGGTGGGAGACAGAGGTCGCTGCTTGCAGACGTTGCTGGTGTGCATGATGACCCACAACTGGTACGCATAGCTGATGCGTACCAGTCCAGCACCGGAGACCTCAGCCAGGTAGTGGGGCTCCTCAGAGACATGAAACAGCAGCAGGCTGCCCATCATGCCCGCTTGGACTCCCACATGTCCCACGTGGAGTCACACATGTCCCGTGTGGACTCACACATGTCCCGCGTGGAGTCCAAGTGGGATGCACTGCATGAGATGACGGCGGTGCACAGGGACATTTTACAATGCCTCCGCCAGATGAACAGCAACCAGTCCACACCTCCCTGTGTGCCAACAACATCTGGTGCCGAACAAACTGCAACTGCCACAGGGAGGGAGGAGGACTCTGGCGGAGAGTCCCCTGCACCGCAGCAGCCTGTACTTGAGGGGCCCCCCCAAGAAGAGGGGTCGTCCGAGGAGGGAAAAGTGAGAGGCCGATGGCCAAGCGCAACTCCCAGGAAGCCTGAACCTGTTCTGGATGTTCGCCTTTGTGCACAGACTGTTCACCCTGTTGACGGCAACACTACTCCCACACATTGCATGGGGAGTACAAGTTGGACCAATGTGTCAGACAACTGTGGCCCCGATACTGGGGATCCTGTCTACCAGGACTTTCAATTCACCTAGGAACTTGGGATTGCAGGATTTATGTACAGCACTACCCATCCTATGCACTATTAACACAAATGTATCACAATAAACACACTAATACACCATACTTGCCTCTGTCGTGATTCCAACGTGGGTGCTGTTATGGGGATGATGAACTGCAAAATTACACTGTGTATGCGAACTGCAACAGCAAGGACAACACAGGCATGTGAGTACAGGCAACGTGACACACATGAGGGAGACACACCACCAGGGCTACACAACACATACACACCTAGGCCATCTGACTCATTGCCTACACTGATGTTGCCAGGGAAGACGGTGCAATGCACAGACACCACACCCATTCCCAGTTGTAGTCAAGTAGCCCACAGGTGCAGTAAGCAAATGGCAGTCAAATGTGTGACCACAGACAACGCACATCACAAAGTGAAGCACAGGTTTATTACACAGTTGCAACATGCCGTAACCACTACAGATGCAAGGTAATCCCACCTGGCAGCGGGCACACAGTCAACAACTGTAGACGGAAGGAAGTCCATGGGTGTGGCGCACATCACCTGTAGGGACACAACAGCTACCAGCCTGGATGTGCAATCACGTCGTCGGTGGACACAGTTGACCAAACGAATCTGAAAGTATCCTGTGAAGGACAGAAATGACACACAGTCAAAAGCAATGGAGTACAGGACAGAACAGCAAAACTCATGCACAATACATGTTACAAGATACCCACCCAGAACCAAGTTAGCATGTCAACACTGTTGGGGAGTACAGCCCACCTGTCACCACACATCGCAACACACATCCAGTCAAGTAGCCCATGGACACACTCCAACAGCACCAGAGCACCACCCACACATCATGCCAACTCACATCATTGACATGACACCTCAGGATACTCACATTCAGCTAAAGAAGTTGGTGATGAGCTGTGTGCGGACATCACCATCATCATCATCATCATCATCGTCACTGGCATCGTGGTCCAGGCCAGGATCCTCCACAGGTGGCGGATGTTGGTCATTGTCATCCTGGATGAGAGGCAACTCCTTCCGCACTGCCAGGTTGTGGAGCATGCAGCAGACGATGATAATCTTGCACACTTTCGCAGGGGCATATGGGAGGGACCCTCAGGTCTTGTCCAGGCAGCGGAAGCGGCTCTTCAGGAGACCAAAGGTCCGCTCAATCACTCTCCTGGTCCGACCATGTGCCTCATTGTAGCGCATCTGGGCTGGTGTCACAGGGTTCCTGAGGGGTGTCAGCAACCACGGCATGTTGGGGTATCCCGAGTCACCTATGGACAGACAAGTGCACATTAGCTGACTTGGAAAAGTGGGCGGAATACTACAGATCAGATCACACACAATGGCACAAAGTCAGTACACACCGACAAGCCAGGCACGCTGGTTCTGCATCTGTGCCATCATCCTGGGGATGCGACTACTCCTCATCACAAAGGCATCGTGTGCTGAACCAGGGAAACGGGCACACACGTGTGTGATGGTCATGTCTGCAAGACACACCACCAGTGCATTGACCGAGTGGTAGTGCTTGCGGTTCCTGTAGGTCTGCTCCTGGGCCTGTGGTGGTACCAAAGCCACATGTGTCCCATCAATGGAGCCAATGACATGCAGCATCCTCCCCAGGGCATAAAAGTCACTCTTCACGTCAGTGAGTCGTCGCAGTCTAGGGAAATAGATGTACCGGTTCAGGAAGAGCAACATTGCCGCCAAAACATCGCGGAGCACACGGCTCAACATGGTCTGTGACATCCCACCAGCAGTCGCCACAGTATGTTGGAAGGTACCAGTGGCAAAGAAGTGTAGGGCTGCCATCACCTTCACCTTGGGGGTCAGCGCTGTAGGATACGGCCGGCCAGGCTGCAAATGTGGGGACAACTGCACTGCCAAATCCTCAATCAGCTGCCTGGTGAAGCAGTACCGTCGGATGCTGTCCCGTTCCACCATCGTTGCCAGGTCTGGGAATGGTCGATGGACAGCAGGAGCCCTGCAGTGCAGAGGAGAAGTAAGCAAGATTGTCAGTCACCCCACATATGCGGCATTGAACACACTCAAGATCCCAACATACATCATTATGAGGCACAACTACATGAAGTGTGCAGTACCGGAAGGACATGTATGGTACATACATGGCCAACATCTGTCAACACGGTCCAACAGGTGGCATCAATTAGTCCCAGGTTGGCCCATTGGATATCATGAGGCCGTGTCACAGTTCCCATCTCCTGCTGCCGTGTCACAATAACCCCCACAGTGACATGTGAGGACAGATGTGCCCCAGGCACCACAGCTCAACGACAGGTACATTCCCAGGGACCCTGTAATGCCACATGGACACTGGCATTACATGGAGTATCATGTATACACCACAGCAAAACAACCATGACCCCCACAGGTAGTGGCCCCACTTGCCACGGCAGGACAGACATGGACGTCTGTGACACACACACGCACAACATCAGAGTCCATGCACACACAACGTGGATGTGGAGACTGTCTCCCATTGTGCACATGAAATCAGAGACATTGTAAACACTACATGCACAAAGACTGTGGAGGACCATCACTATTGTGCCACTGGGACACCCTGGCTCAAACATACCGTCCCACATGGGACTCACGGGGTATGTGACATGACATACACATACACCACCGTGAAATGTGACCATGGCACATGCACAGATATGAACAGTTGCACATCACAGTGGTCATGTACACGTAACACCCAGGATCCTGTACCCATGAACACGTGCACAGCCTGGGGGTGGCTGCCCACAGGTGACACCCACAGGACAACATGTACACCAACATACACACAATAGGAAATGCAGCCTTACATGCCTTATGATTACGTTTGGACAGGCTGTCGTGATGTAGGTGTGCCCCTCACTCCCTGGGAGCTATCTGTGGCTGGCATATGTCCATCTGAGACAGGCATGCTGACATATGCCAGTCACATGTACAGTGATGCGTTGTACTGCAATGGACCGATCGGTGCCTCCGGCCGGCCCATTGCATTCAATGTGTGCGGGTACGCGTTGTACCCCTGTGCGCGTTGTACTGCAATGGACCGATCGGTGCCTCCGGCCGGCCCATTGCATTCAATGTGTGCGGGTACGCGTTGTACCCCTGTGCGCGTTGAACTGCAATGGACCGATCGGTGCCTCCGGCCGGCCCATTGCATTCAATGTGTGCGGGTACGCGTTGTACCCCTGTGCGCGTTGAACTGCAATGGACCGATCGGTGCCTCCGGCCGGCCCATTGCATTCAATGTGTGCGGGTACGCGTTGTACCCCTGTGCGCGTTGAACTGCAATGGACCAATCGGTGCCTCCGGCCGGCCCATTGCATTCAATGTGTGCGGGTACGCGTTGTACCCCTGTGCGCGTTGTACTGCAATGGACCGATCGGTGCCTCCGGCCGGCCCATTGCATTCAATGTGTGCGGGTACAGCGTTGTACCCCTGTGCGCGTTGAACTGCAATGGACCGATCGGTGCCTCCGGCCGGCCCATTGCATTCAATGTGTGCGGGTACGTGTTGTACCCCTGTGCGCGTTGAACTGCAATGGACCGATCGGTGCCTCCGGCCGGCCCATTGCATTCAATGTGTGCGGGTACGCGTTGTACCCCTGTGCGCGTTGTACTGCAATGGACCGATCGGTGCCTCCGGCCGGCCCATTGCATTCAACGTGTGCGGGTACGCGTTGTACCCCTGTGCGCGTTGTACCGCAATGGACCGATCGGTGCGCACCCATTGACAATGGGCTTGCCTGGCAACGGACGCGTTTTCGAATTTCGAACGAGTCGGTTGCTGTAAATTCAGTTTGTCACCCACAACAATGTTGCAAAATCATGTATGTCATGAAGTTGAAGATTTGAAGGATGCTGTGGGCGTGTTTTGGTGCTGCTATTCCATGGATTGGCCAGATTCAGAAGATGCAAACGACTTGGACCTATCACTTTGGACACAAGGGACAGTATCTGCCTCTCCAGCACATATATATTGCTGGCTGTTCCCCTGAGAGCTCACTTGCCTGCACTACATGCTCCAGGACGACATCTGCCACTGCACTGCTGCTTTCTCTGCCCCTCTGGACCCTGCAATGGCACGTACTGTGGAGAGAGCCCCAGCCTTCAGCCTTGAAGAGAACCAGGCCCTGCTGGACAGCCTACTTCCACAGTACAGCAAGCTGTATGGGACACCAGGGGAGCAGGTGAGTGTTCTGTGCACTGCCTTTCTGAATGTGCATTTTGTGTGACTAGCAAGGCTGAGAGTCTGCACGCCACTGGCTAGCAGGCTCACTGAGTAGTTGTCACCCCCATAGTGTGTAGTGACTTGCACTGGACAGGTATGGTGCAGTGACAGTGCATTTGAACATGGTTTTACTTCCCATGCAATGATACCATGTAGTGACGTCTGGCAAACTGTCCATGGTCAGCTTTGCACTGCCTGTGTACATCATGTGCCCCTGTGATTGAGACATGTATATACAACTGTGTCATGCACGGATATGTTGCATGTGTGGTGGTAATGGCCTTTTCACTTTGTCATCCTGACAGGTTAATGCCCATCGGAAGCAGGAAATCTGGAAGGACATCGTCCGGGCTGTCCGGTCCGTGGGGGTCTACAAGCGCCGGATCCGCAACTGCCAGAAGAGGTGGCAGGACCTTCGGGGCTGGACCCGGAGGATTGCACGGGTCCAGCTGAAGCTGTCGCCTCCTCGCAGGAGGGGCGGAACACGGACCCTGACCCCCACATGCTCCAGATCCTGGCGGTGGTGTTTCCAGACCTGGATGGGCAGCTGAAGGCCAGACAGCAGCAAGGAGGGGGTGAGTCAAAGACTGCACTGTGAACTCTGTATTACATGCTTTGTGCCCTCCTCTGGCCTGGTTCAACTGCCACAGTGCAGCAGTCATGTTGTCCAGGAGCCATGTCCCTCTATTGTGCACTGCCCACTGCTCATCTGATACCCAGGTGTGGCCCTTACATTCAGGGAATTGTGTCACTTGGGACTGTGTCCTTGCAGTTTGCTTCCCTAAAGGTGGGGGACAGCATCTGTTTCCCTAACTCTGTTGTGGGCATCATGGGTGGGTCCATTGTTCACACAACGCCTGGGTTTGGACATGTGATCTGCGTGTTGCTTTGATATGCGGTCCACTTGCTGAGCTGAGCCACCACATGTGCCTGGGGTATGTGGCACACGCCCATGCAGCGGGTGGGAACAATGTTTGGGCCCCAGGAGTGTGCAGATTACGTGTGTCACACATACATAGCCAGCTATCCACTGTCCAGGGCACATCCCTCATTCATGTGGAGCAGGACAGTCATGCCTACTCCAGGCCATGCAATGCACTCTGTACTCCCACTCCCATGTATCAGCTGACACATTGTGCACAGTGATTTGACCCCTCAGGTGTCTGCCTCTGTGTCAGTGTGCTGTGGATTAGTTGCCAGGACTGCTGGGGTGTTTCTTGGTAGGGGCTCAGCATGCCCCTGGAGATGTGACCATAGGAGACGATACTTGTGTGTCAGATAGGTGTTTGATCAGCTGCCCGTGCAGACTGGGGTATGCGAATGTGAAGTTCAGGCAGCTGTTCCCCATTCACAGCAAATTGTGAGGGGCTCAGGTTCAGAGGGTAGTGTCACAGGTCTCCCATATGTCCAATAGGTGTGACCTGGACAGATGAGGGTTAAGATGATGTGTTGTGTGGGGGATGTACATGTGCACTTGTGCAGCTCCAGGACTTGCATTCCCCATGACCTACTATTGTGACACAGTGCATAGTGTTGTTGTCTGGCTGCCAAGTCATACATCACTGAGACAGTGATGTATGACTTAGCAGTCATGCCTCTGCCATGGCATGTGTCAACTTATTGGTGGTCCTGCAGGGGAGTGACATGTGCTACATGCACACCATAGTGGCGCTGGCTATCAGGACATGGGTGCATCATGGTGTCTGTCGCTGGTATGCATCACATGCATTTCCTTTTTGACTCTAGGCATCCCTTTCATCCGGAAACCTGTACTGACTCAGTGGCAAGAGCTGTGATGTGTGCATGTCCACATGCCACACCGTGTCCTCTGCACTGTCCAACTACTGTGTACTTGGTGCATGTGTCCACACTGGGGTGTTGCAATCCAACAGACACCAGACAGATGGGTGCAAGGCCATGTGGGATGTGAGTGCCATGCTTGGCATCAGACTGACAATTGGCTTCTCCTGTTCAGTTAGGGCACTTTTAGCAATGTACAACTAATGATGCCAGGGCTTGCTCTGTAATGTGCTGTGCTCACAGTGGTGTGTGCGTTTGGCGCAGGTGACTGATGTCTGTCTGTTTCCCCATTGTTTGCAGATACATCCACGGCCACGGAAGGGGACAGCTCCACGGACCAGGAGGAGCCAGAGAGCCAGACTGGGTCAGCAGCCGAGGAGTGGTCGGAGGGACCCAGTGGCACGGAGGGCGAGGGGAGCCACACAGAGGAGTCCTCAGCACCATCCACCTCAGCTGAGGACCAGAGCAACTCGGAGGATGACTCCCTTGTGGAGGCGGGTGTCAGCAGCCACCACACCCCAGCTAGTGTTGCTGTCCCCGCCACCACCAGCACCACCACCGCCCTCCCATCGGCTCCCATTCCCCAGGTCCGTGGAGGCTCCCATGTTCGGATGTGTCTCCTTTGGCCCAGGCACCGCACCCCCTGCCCCTGTGTCCCCTGCTGCCCTGAGTGAGGAGTCTGTGTACCTCCTTCGCCAGCTCCATGTAGGGCAGACAGCCATGCTGAGTGTCCTCCATGCGCACACCGCACTGTTGACTCAGCTGGTGTCGTTCATGGAGGGCATCTCATCGGGCATGTCTGACCTACAGAGGGGCAACAGGTCCATGGACTCCTCCCTGACGGCAGCAGTGTCCCTCCTCAGACAGTCCCTCACCCCTCCTGCCTCTGCTCCATCCACACTCCCCAGCACCTTACCCGTCCCAAGCACACACACACCGGCACAGGCACACACCAGCACACACACGTCCAGCACACAGACACACACGCCACAAACTAAATGCACACGCACGCACAGTCAGGGGACTGAAACCAGACTCACAGGGGCTGGGGCCCTGGTACACACACACGCATCCACGGGCACTGCGCAGTCCTCAGTTGCCTCTCCCTCCAAAGCACCCTCCCTTGCCTCACCTGCAACCCCAAAGACCCAGCGCCTCTTCCTCAGTGACCTCGGCCTCTTCCCCTCCGATCCAGCTGCCCCAGCATCCAGGGGGAAGAGGAAGCCCCCACACGGAGCAGAGTGCCCCTCGCCCCCGGACACCCTCCCCCAGGCGCAGACAGACTGAGGCCCCCACCCGCAAGTCCCCCCGGAGTGCTAAGAGCAAGACCCCGCTGCCGCCCTGCAGCTCAAGCACCAGGTCTCCTTCCTCCATCCCTCAGGCCCCCACTCCACAGGTGCGCCCACCACACCCTGCCCCAGGTTCCCCCACCCACAGATATACCATCCCCAAGAGGCTCCGGCCTTCTCCCCCTGCCACTTGCTCTCCCGGAACAACACCCCCCGCTGCGCTTGTCTGTGCCACTGATGTGGTGAGGGTGTCCTCCCCTCTGTCCAGCCCCCTTGCCTGTTCCCCATTCTCCTCCCCTGGTGGTAGGCACTGCAGTGGAGTCCACTACCACCCTGTCTGACTTGGGCACTGCAGTGGCGGACCTGTCCACTCCATCTGCAGGGTCCACTGCAGTCGAGCCGGCACCCACAACATCTGAGCCATGCCCCCAGTTGTGCCGGCACACACCATGTCAGACACCTCCACTGCAGTTGCCAGTGGCTCTCCAGCACCCACCACCCCTTCCCTGCTTCCTCCTGGTGAGCCCTGATCCTGTCCCTGCGGTGCCTGGCCTACCCCCCGGTTGCCCCTCCTAGTGGATTGTCCCTGGTTTTGTGCAGGCATGTGTAGGGTGGCATCTGCCACTGTCACCCACTTGTGACTTTGTTGATGGACTGGCCATTGGCCTTTGTTTATGTTCTACCGGACTTCTACTTTTAATGCCACATATGCTGAATAAAGCAACTTTCTGTTCTCTAGTGCTTTTGCTTCTGATGTACATGATGTTGATGATGCTAACCATGCCCTTGCTGCAGTGATGGTGATATTTGGTCTCATGATAATGAAGTGTTACTGTGCAGGAACCCATGTGGTCCAGGGGGAATGTGTCCTATCCTGTGGTGTATCCATGTCATCCATAGCAGCATCTGAGGGTGTCATGTGTTCAGTATTTGGCAATGGGATTTCCTACTTAGATTGGCAATTTCACATCTGTGGCTTCCACCCCTGCACATCTGTTGTGCATGCCATTGTTCTATTCGTCTACTTCCCTGACCGTGTGGCCATCTCCACTGGACATGCAGGTTTGGGCATCAATGGGGAAGGACTCATCTGTGTTGTCAGTGCAACATTGCTATACAAGTGTGTTGGATCTGTGCTGATGATTCCGTTGGCACTTCCATGACCAGGCTGATGTGACGGGAGCCCTCATTTGGTGCTAATTGTTGATTGTGTGACCAAGTGCTCAGCTGACATGGTGGGGCCCTACTGAGGCAACATATGGCACAGCTTTCCTCACACAGGAGTGGAGTCCCCTCATGGCAGTGTGTACTCCTGTGACATTGCCTGCGCCCAAGGTGTGTGTTGTATGTGCATGTCTGTGTGTTCACTTCCGTTTAGCTGTGCATGCTGTGATCCCTAGTGTTGTACCTGTTTGTGATGCTAGCTGAGTTGAGCTATGTTCCCCCAAAGTCTTCTCCCTGGGTTCTCTGTGATGTGGGTGCATGGCACATTACTGGTCATCAGGGTGTCACCCATAGGTGTGCTTGCTGTCAGGGCTGAGTTTGTGTGCAGACGCAGCTGGGTCACAGTAAGGTTTCCCCTTGGCACTTGTTGTTTGCCCCTGTCATGTGATTTCCAGTTTGTGTTATCTTTCAGTGATTGTGACACGTTGTGTGTGTGACTGCTGGCACTCCTCAGGGTCCGGGCTGCAATGTTGGTTGTTGTCTATGTGTGTTCTTTGTGGGTGACCTTGGCTTCTTCATTGGTGTGTGACTGTGGCTGTGATCCCATTGGTTGGTGTGGTATTGCCGTCATGTCCATGTACGGCGTAGTGTGCAGTGTGTCAGACATTCAGGAGTCTTGTTGAGTGTCCATGTGTGATGTGTTTCTGCACCTTGGTTCCCACCCACCACCCTGGAATAGTCATGGGTTCATGTGCAATGTCACCAGTGCATGTGTGCTTCACTGCTGCACATTGTTGGAGGTCGAGGGTGTGGTGTTGAGTGTGTGCAGATGAGAGTTGTTGCCTGGCTAGGCCCCTGCCTCCATGTTGGCCTTGGCTCACTGGCCATGCTGTTTGATTTGTGCTTGTGTAGGTGTGATGGTAGTTAGTTGCTCAGTACACATGACTGTGGTTCACAGTGTGAACCACATTTAGCTTTGTCATCACAGTGGGATTGTAATGCAGCCCAGGGTCACCACATTGTGGGGGCCCTGGGGGTGGTGCTGTGGTGTGTCTGTGTCTTGCTGTGTCAATTGCTGTCCCTACGTGCCTGTGTGACATGTGTGATTTGTGCTCCCTCTCATCTGACAATGCCTGCTTGCCCACATAGGAATTTGGATCCATGAGTTACCTTTGTGTGGCACTGTATGCACATCTGTATGATTGGTATTCATGTCTCCTCATGTGTTGTGTGGTTGCCTGGGGACACTGGCACCCCCACCCTCACCTGTTGTGTATGATGTGCAGGGTGGGTCTGCCTGTTTGTGTTTGTGCATCTGCACCACTGCATTGGCATATCTTGGGTGTGCCATTGGCTGTATGTAGTTTGGTGGGTTTCCCCTGCTGTCCCTGGGACTCCTAGGTCATCGGTCAGCACAATGATCATGGTTTGTGTGTCCCATTGCTGCCATGGTATGGTATCTGTTCACCTCACATCTGCAGTCTCCACAGGGTATCTGCATGTGTGTGCCCATTGGTGCAAATATGTGGGTCTGCTTTCGGATGGTCACTTCTGTCATTGTGTCATTGATGATTGTTGACGGTGTCAGCCCCCATGGGTGTTGTTTGTCTGCACATGGCCAAAGTTATGTCTTATTTGCACTGCAGGATTTGGCTCCCCCAATTTATGTTGCAATGGGACACATACACTACTTTGCCACTGATGTGTTTGTTGTTCTGTGACCAGGAATCATCTATGCAGTTTGGCAGTTGCACCTCTTACTTTGTCAACACTTACCTTTTGGTCACTGTGATGATGGGGGTTTGGACCCCATTGCCACAATGTTCAAAATGTGCTGCAGCTATGGACCCCACACTTACCTTTTGGTCACTGTGATGATGGGGGTTTGGACCCCATTGCCACAATGTTCAAAATGTGCTGCAGCTATGGACCCCACACTTACCTTTTGGTCACTGTGATGATGGGGTTTGGACCCCATTGCCACAATGTTCAAAATGTGCTGCAGCTATGGACCCCACACTTACCTTTTGGTCACTGTGATGATGGGGGTTTGGACCCCATTGCCACAATGTTCAAAATGTGCTGCAGCTATGGACCCCACACTTACCTTTTGGTCACTGTGATGATGGGGGTTTGGACCCCATTGCCACAATGTTCAAAATGTGCTGCAGCTATTGACCCCACACTTACCTTTTGGTCACTGTGATGATGGGGGTTTGGACCCCATTGCCACAATGTTCAAAATGTGCTGCAGCTATGGACCCCACACTTACCTTTTGGTCACTGTGATGATGGGGGTTTGGACCCCATTGCCACAATGTTCAAAATGTGCTGCAGCTATGGACCCCACACTTACCTTTTGGTCACTGTGATGATGGGGGTTTGGACCCCATTGCCACAATGTTCAAAATGTGCTGCAGCTATGGACCCCACACTTACCTTTTGGTCACTGTGATGATGGGGGTTTGGACCCCATTGCCACAATGTTCAAAATGTGCTGCAGCTATGGACCCCACACTTACCTTTTGGTCACTGTGATGATGGGGGTTTGGACCCCATTGCCACATTGTTCAAAGTGTGCTTCAGCTATGGACCCCACACTTACATTTTGGTCACTGTGATGATGGGGGTTTGGACCACATTGCCACAATGGTCATGGCCTGCTTGCATTGTGGGTGCCACACACATATTTGTGTGGCACATGTGCTAGGGGGTCACATTGTATGTTCAAAGTCATGTTCGGTGTTGTAGGCATTTGACACAGTCTACAAACGCTTGTCATGGTGTTGGGGGATGTCTTCTTCTTGCATTCCCTAGGTTGTGGTGTGCTGGTTGTGTCATGCATTGTCCATCCTATGAGTGGGGGTGGTAGTGGTGGTAGGCATCCTGCCCCCCTGGCTAAGGGTGGTAGTAGTGGTAGGCATCCTGCCCCCCTGGGTGAGGGTGGTAGTGGTGGTAGGCATCCTGCCCCCCTGGCTAAGGGTGGTAGTAGTGGTAGGCATCCTGCCCCCTTGGGTGAGGGTGGTAGTAGTGGTAGGCATCCAGCCCACCCTGGGTGAGGGTGGTAGTAGTGGTAGGCATCCTGCCCCCCTGGCTAAGGGTGGTAGTAGTGGTAGGCATCCTGCCCCCTTGGGTGAGGGTGGTAGTAGTGGTAGGCATCCAGCCCACCCTGGGTGAGGGTGGTAGTAGTGGTAGGCATCCTGCCCCCCTGGCTAAGGGTGGTAGTAGTGGTAGGCATCCTGCCCCCCTGGGTGAGGGTGGTAGTGGTGGTAGGCATCCTGCCCCCCTGGCTAAGGGTGGTAGTAGTGGTAGGCATCCTGCCCCCTTGGGTGAGGGTGGTAGTAGTGGTAGGCATCCAGCCCACCCTGGGTGAGGGTGGTAGTAGTGATAGGCATCCTGCCCCCCCTGGGTGAGGGTGGTAGTAGTGGTAGGCATCCTGCCCCCCCTGGGTGAGGGTGGTAGTAGTGGTAGGCATCCTGCCCCCCTGGGTGGGGGTGGTAGTAGTGGTAGGCATCCTGCCCCCCCTGGGTGAGGGTGGTAGTAGTGGTAGGCATCCTGCCCCCCTGGGTGGGGGTGGTAGTAGTGGTAGGCATCCAGCCCACCCTGGGTGAGGGTGGTAGTAGTGGTAGGCATCCAGCCCCCCTGGGTGAGGGTGGTAGTGGTGGTAGGCATCCTGCCCCCCTGGCTAAGGGTGGTGGTAGGCATCCAGCCCCCCTGGGTGAGGGTGGTAGTAGTGGTAGGCATCCTGCCCCCCTGGGTGAGGGTGGTAGTGGTGGTAGGCATCCTGCCCCCCTGGCTAAGGGTGGTAGTAGTGGTAGGCATCCTGCCCCCTGGGTGAGGGTGGTAGTAGTGGTAGGCATCCAGCCCACCCTGGGTGAGGGTGGTAGTAGTGGTAGGCATCCTGCCCCCCTGGGTGAGGGTGGTAGTAGTGGTAGGCATCCTGCCCCCCTGGGTGAGGGTGGTAGTAGTGGTAGGCATCCTGCCCCCCTGGGTGAGGGTGGTAGTAGTGGTAGGCATCCTGCCCCCTGGGTGAGGGTGGTGGTGCGCATTCAGGCCCCTGTGTGCATATGTGGCATTGGTGATGGGCATCCCGCCCCTATGGTGCTGCTGTTGCTGGTGTAAGTATATTCTGCATCCCTCTGTGTGTGTGTGATGTGTTGTGTACGTGTTGTATGTGTTTCGTGGTTGGTGTCTGGCTTACCTTCTGCGCCGTACGCGTCCGTGCCTGTTCCGGTAGTAAATGTAGAATATTGGTATGATCGGGACGAAGGGATTCATGGTTGGTTCGTGTCGTTCGTCCTTCTCGTTGCTTCGCGTCGTCCTCGTCGCTTCGCCTCGTCCTCGTCGCGCCGCGTCGTCCTCGTCGCTGCCGTGTTCGTCCTCGGAGCCGTGGATCGTGTTGTGGCGCGAATCGGAGCTTATGTGCGCCTCTCCCGGATGCTTTGACGTGCCGTGCGTAGCGACGGGTTCGGCGCGTACGGAAAGCGCATCGTACTTGTCCGGCCGGACGGGGCTGCATTTTTCCTTCCGTGCGACTCGATTCGGCGTTTCCGGATTCGCCTCGGTCGGGGAACAGGACCTGGTTTGGGTGAGTACGGCTCGGCCGGATTCTTTGCTGTTGTGCGCATCGTACTTACTCGTTCGGTGTGCTGTACGGATCGGTCGGGAAACAGGCTTTCGCATGGCTTTTTTCCCGACCGAATGGTGTTGGGTACGCCTCCGACCGAGATCGGAATCGGCCCCAAAGTCTTATTATTACAGACAACCACAAGCACTGTCCTACGTTTTAAATCCTGACTTTGTTTTTGTCCTGGTCATGCACTCGTGATATATAATCCCTAACAGTTAAAAAAAAAAACCACAATGTGTGACTTGTACACCTTGAAATCCTCATTGTTTTATATATTTATCCTGTACATTGATTTGCACACTTGCATAATGTATTGTCAATGTATAATGTTTGTTGTTTGTGTGTGTAATGTGAAGCACTGAGACAACCTACATTAGGATGAGTTGCTCTACAAAAGAATAAAATAAAATAAATTATTAAGTGCCATTTATATCGTATTTGTGTAATTATTCATATACTCAGATACATCTGGCATTCTTACAGTGCAATCATATCTCTTACATGAGGGGTGTTGAACAAAGTCAAACACCTACTTCCAAATGGTAGTTTTTTATCAAGTACTTGCTAATTGATAACAAGCTGCATGCCTTTGTTTCCCCTCCATTGCCTTGATGTCTCGGTGTTAGACTCCAGATTGCTCCCAGTCAGGATTTTACTCAAGCAAAAAGAGGGCTGATGGCCCTTTAAATTTGGCTTTTATTTTTGGCCCAGCTGGTAGTGAAAATAGGTAAGCCCCCTCTCCGCCTACATGATGCTGCTTTGAACAGAAGGTAGACAACTGACTTGTGTCTCGGTATTGGCAAACTACACTGAGATAAATTCAGTATATTTGACCTAGGCCAGATGGTTCCTGAATCTGGTTCAATTTTAGCTGCCAGCTGGTCCCCCCTTCATTACAGAACTGGCTATAAGATTATACATGATAGCATCATTGATCCAGTTACTTATTGGGGGGGGGGGGGCATTTCTTCCAGTTTATAGCTTTTCCTTGCTTTACCAAGAGCAGTAAGACTGCACTCTATCTTCTAGTGGGTTGAGGTACATCCTCCACATGGCCTAGCAACATTTTTAGTGGTGATATCTCACTCTTTCACTTGATTGCATTTGCTATATACAGCATTAGATTTGCCTTTCGGGCAGAGTGACACCCTCTAGATGGACCAGCTTAAAAGGTGTAGGTGTAGGCTCGTTATTTTTGGGGTCCCATGGAGTGTGACAGTACCAAAAAAAACAATCCACACACTTGCCTTTTCAGGCTTGCCCATCTGGCAGGGACAGACTCCCAGAATGCCCAAAAGTCCACTCCAACACTGGCTATATCTCTCAACAGTTTTTCAATGCCATGCCATTGCCAGGCCAGGTAGAAGAAACCAGCCGGGGAGTAGTTGCATCTTCTACAAACTTGGCTTACCTGACAGTTAAACCTATGTAGTGATTCAGAAATGTAGTATATATTTAAGAATTTCCAAATGTCTCAACCTGTGTCTATAATTGATGGGCACCGGTTTTGTTTGTCTACAGCAGTATTGCCACCATTTATCAGTGTAGCACTTCAGATCTTGCTTCCATTGTCTCTGAGCTGAGTTAACTGCAGGGGTACAATGTTCAGTGCATAAGTTATATCATTTGGAGACCCAGGCTCTCAGGGAGTTGGTGCATATCATTTTGGGCCAGAGGTATAAAATTCCATGGGCTCATTGGGAAATCTATTAAAGCTTTCCTTCATTGCATGAGGGAGCCTGTAGTAAACTCTACACAAGAATAGAGCTAGTCATAATTAAGGCTCCCAGTTTTCTGTTTTTACTGATTTTTACAGATAAATAGAGACAGAAAACAATATGTTTCCTGTCTATTTATTTTTAAAAGCAGAAAATACTGAAATTTGTGCTTCTAATAACTGACTTTCCATGCTGTCTGTTGTGAATTCCAAGACAACAGATGAGCAGATAGATAGCATGGGGAGTTAAAAAACAGGTTGAGATATCTTTAAATACAGGCACATGTTAAAATATATTTGTAGTATAATGCTAGTATTTATCTGCAGGTGAAGTGTTTTGCTATTTTAGGCTGTTGAATTTGCTAAACCATGATAGGCATCAAAGTATGAGTGCTTTTTAATCAGTTAAATGAATGTACCAATTTTGACTCCACTTTTTCGCAAACCACAAAATAAATATGGATGAATACTAATAAGATGGCCCAAAAATAAATATGGATAAATACTGACGGAAATGTTAAAAAAATAAATACCATAAAACCGGGACCCCTAGATATCTAACACCACCCTATTGGGGCAAATATGCTCCTGGGAATTTAAGACCCAGGAGGAAAGAAGAATAGGTCTGTAGGACCGCTCATCCCTCTGGTGAGTGAGAGAGGAGCATACTGTATTCCAGCACTCTCGTGCTTTGTACGCTTTTCGGTTGTTCAAGAGGAACAAAAATGTTATTGTTAAATAGATGTTCTTTGTGTGTCTCTCCACCCCGTGCTCCATCTATCACAGACTGTTCTATGATAGGAGGTAGCGTTGGGTTGCTTGCAATTGCTATGACTGGCTAATATATTTGTGTGTCTCACCCTATTACCCAGATAGGCCAGTGTTTGCAGTGACCATTTTGTATAAGAGTGGTTGGTGTAGGCAGTTTGTGTGCCAGTATGGCTTTAAGTGGGTCTTGTTCAATTTGGGCTTTCTCAATTGAAATATGGGGTGCTGGTATCTTGGGGTATTGCCAGTAGATAGCAAAGTGAGATTTGCTGCATTAAAGTATCTCTCGAGGCCTATTTTCGTATGGGAATGTCAGTAGCTCCCAGCGGATTCAGAGTTGTTAACACCCCAAATAAGTTTTGAGAGTAGTAAGTGAAGGTCATAATAAAAGGACTTTTTCGGTGGTGTCAGTATATTGGTAAATAAATACAAAATTGTGAGTAATAATACAAACCTATTCATGAGTGCTATTCTGCTCGCTGTAGATGGGGCAGTTTGACCCAGCATTCTACTTGTGTAGCAAGTTTATTGATTACAGATGATAATTGTTTCAAAGTATTTTGTCTTTACCTCTGATGAGATCTATACCCAAATACCTGACCGAGTCTGTACTCCAGCATGATGGATAGGCCACCAGGGCAGCTGGAGTGAGTGGGAACATCTCAAAATTCTCTCAATTCATTTTAATTGGAGAAAGTGCGTGAATCTGGTTGTCTCTCTTATGACAGGTTCCAGGTTGACATACTCGGCCATTTGATGAACAATAAGATATCCTCAGCCTATAAGGATAGTAGTATTCTTTTGGTTAGGAAGATTAGTCTCCTCTCAGATTGTCCAAGCCTAGTGTGCTTTTCTACAGTAAAAGTGCCTGATGTATGTCCATTAATACTGGCTTTGGTTCTAGGATCAAAATACAATTCATTTTCAGTATGCATCTGCCCAGCTTCTTTCTGCATAGCACTTCCTTAAGAAATGCCCATTCTAACAAATCTAAGGCTTGCTTGGCATCAAAGAACACAAAGACTGCATCTAGCTAGGGATTACTTTGATGTAGGAGAGCAAATATGGTCCTAAGGTTGTTTTAGTCGCTCTCTCAAGTATAAATCCTGATTGGTCTGGCAGGATCAATTTATCCATAAGTGGTGTTAGCCTATTTGAAACTATATGTGGCAGGATCTTGTTGGCCAGGTTTAATAAGGAAAGTGACCAGTAAGATTGCTACTTCTTTTCATTTTTCCTTGGGTTTCAATATCAATATCACTATCACTAGCACCTCCCACCGGTCTGCATGGACTTATTGAAAACTTCTGATAAGTGTGGTCCAAGTTCTTCTTTGAATTCTTTACATAAATCAGCTGGCTGCTCTAGGTGTATTCCTGTTTGTAGATCTGTTAATGGCAGTTTTAATACCCGCTACACCAATTAGTTCAAGCTGGGGAGGGTCCCAGAAATCTCCATTAGCTCATGCCAGTGCAGTGCCATCCCAGTATTTCTTAAGCTGTGAGGGATCATGGGTAATTTTGGATGTGAGGAATAAGAGTCAACTAATTTCTGTAGGATAGTAGTATTCCCACATATTGTCTCACCATGATAATAATAATAATAATACACATTTTATAGAGCGCATAGCTACTCCGTTGAGGAGTGTCCCAGTGCTGAGCAGTCAGAAACAAGCTGAGGAGATACATGGGAGAGAGGGGCCTAAAAAAGCCAAGTCCCCACTTTGGAGTGCAAAACAGTATTTTGACTATGTGTTTCTCGAATCATTCAAGCTAGAATCCTGCTGGTTCTTTCTGAATCCCTATATCTACACACCTGGGCATGTTTGCCCAGGTCTTTGAGTTTCCTTTCTGCTTCATCAGCAATAAGTGCAATCAGTTATCTTTTTCTCTTAGTTTCAATGGTGAGTATTTCTGTTCGTTTTACCGTTCTAGTGTGCTAAGGGTGTTTTCTTATTGAGTGAGTGTAGTGCATACAGATCTGAGGGTCCTTGACTTCAATGCCTCTCATAGAAACTCAAAGGTTTTCCACACTGTGGAAGATTGGTTAACTACAATCTTAATGTCAAACAATTCTAGAATGCTGGAGCATATATCAGCTCCTTAAATTGAATTTATTTGGGCTTCAGAGGGAAGTGTGGCTCTGCTGTTTACAATCTGGGAGTTCGACTTCCAGCAAAAGGGGAGAGTGGCCAGATATGGTACAAGATAGATACTGGAGATCAGTTACCCAGGGTATTTTGTTCCTTGACATAAGGTAGCTCTGATAAAATTAGTCATGGATAAGTGAATAATGAGAACACTTTCTCATCACCCTCCCCATCTGCTCCATACATCCTGTGTGTGCTTCATTTCTGAGGTATTGTTGGAGATAGGCGGTAGCACTCGTGTGATAAATGTGCACTTTCCTGGTTCTATCTGCATTTGGATCTAGGACTAGGTTGAAATTTCCACCCCATTTATCTAAGTTGCAGGAGGTGGCACCCGTGTGATAAATTGACACCTTCCCAGTTCTTCAGCAGTTGGGTCTAGGACTAGGCTAAAATCTCCACCCCATTTATGTAAGTTGCATTATGTTGTCGACATAAAGGATTCAAACTTAAGCAATGCAGGCTGCATGCAAAATTTGCATATGGTGCATAATTCACTAAGCAAATTACCAGAATGGGATTTGTAAGCTATTTGTTTTTATTATTTGTAAAGTGGATACTATGCCTTTCAAAACATCATGGAGGTGCATTATAAATTGTTCAAACCCCAATTGAGTTTATCTCAATCAGAGCAAGAACTAAAGTCATAAATACCATTACAGAAAGCATGCGGCTAACTTGAATTGAACTGTCAGACATTCACCCGGAATACATAAAGATCAGTCCATCGCTCAAATAGTCTCTGCAACACAATACATCAGTGCTCAATCCTCAGCCCTAGCTCTGTTCATTTCTTTGTAGTCTTCACGTCTCCCCATGAGGTCAGACAAGTGGTCGCCATTTTAGATGCTTCGCTTGAATCAGCATTGTCAAAGCCAATAGGTCTGACTTTCATGTGCTAAAGCATGCAAGCACAGGCATGCACAAATGCTGTTTGCACCCTCTAACACATAGCTTTGCCAGCGCTTGTTATAAAGAAGCTCTGCTATTTTAACTTCCTAATATTAATTTAGAACATTTTACCAATAAACTTTAATGTTACATTTTAGAAAGGGTATGTTGCCTGGATTAATGCTGATTATCGTCTGGCATCAAATTGTATACTGCCTCATTCCACTCGTGCATCAGTCCTCAACCTTTGTGGTGCCACACACAGCACTCACGTTTCAGTCTTCATCCAAAACAGCTCTGTGCGTAGCATCACTTAGCAGGCCAAAGCCCTAGCGGAGATGCATTGAGTTTTGTGCTTGAACAATATGTACTTTGTCCCGGGGATGTTTAGTTCAGACACATCATCCTTGCACTTTCATAATGACCTCTTATACTATTGCCATTCCTTTGGTGTGCACTGAGCTTTGTGGTGCTGAGGTGCTTCTTGAATTGGGTCCTGATGTTTGAGGACTGGAGGACCACATGATTATGCCGACAAACAGGGGTTTTCTGGCCCTTTGCACCAATGCACCATTATTATTATTATTATTATTATGAGCTTATAAAGTGCACTTTTACCCAAGGGTGTCATGGCGCTGCACACTGAGTCCCTGGAGCACGGGGGCCTAATCCCTAAATAACCAAGTCTTCAGCCCCTTTCTAAAAGAAAGGAGCTCCTCGGCATTCCTGATATGCACCGGCAAGCTGTTCCAGGCCTTCGCTGCACAGTATGAAAAGCTATGTCCTCCCCAACTAGCCTTTTTTATTCGGGGTACCGCAACTAGTCTGCCCTCAGGCGAGCGCAACGCTCTCCCTGGCACATACCAAGTGAAGCACCGACTCAAGAACTCTGGGCCACTGCCCCTCAATGCTTTGAAAACGAGGCACAGAGCCTTAAATTGAGCTCGTCTTGATACCGGCAGCCAGTGCAGTAGCCGGAGTCCCTCTCGAACGGAGGCAAACCTTGGGATGCCTGTCAGCAGTCTCGCCGCCGCGTTTTGGACCAACTGTAATCTGTGCAGATGTTTTTTTTTCAAATTCAGATACAGACTATTGCAGTAGTCCAAGCGTGACAAAATAAGGGCTGAGACTGCTAACCTGAAACCATCGGCCGGAAGAGAAAATTTAATTTTCCTCAATATCCTAAGGATATTGAAGCATGTCGAAACCACTCTACTAACCTGATCCCCAAAATCAAGTTTCTGGTCCATGATCACGCCCAAATTCCTTGCCGTGCACGTGGGGACTGGGGGCATCCCCAGCGCATCAGGCCACATATCCGGAGTCCAGATGTTAGGATTGTTCCCAAATATCATGACCTCGGTCTTCCCTGCATTCAATTTAAGGCAATTCGAGGCCATCCAGCCCGCAATATCTTTCAGGCAATCATGGCACCTCGCGGCCATATCCACTTGGGACCCTCGCTGTATGGATAACACAATTTGTGTGTCATCTGCATAGGAAGGGAGTTGCAGGCCAAAGGATCTTATCAGAGCCGCCAGTGGGCTGACATAAATGTTAAAAGCGTAGGGCTCAGAGATGATCCCTGCGGTACCCCACACGGAAGGGCAAAAGGCTTAGATTTATCAGGCCCCAGGTCAACTGTCTGGACTCTGTCGGCTAAAAGGACTTCAGGAGGCTCCAGGCAGCGCCTTCTACCCCCGCCCCCGACAACCTGTCCATCAGAACCCCATGATGGACCGTGTCGAAGGCCGCCGATAGGTCCAACAGAATCAAAACAGCCACCCCTCCCTGGTCCACCGTCACTCTCACCTCCTCAGTGGCCTTAACCAAGGCTAATTCTGTGCTGTGTCCTGCACGAAACCCGAACTGCGTCGGGTCAAGTGCCTTAGTTCTTTGAAAAAAAGAGCTTAGTTGCCTATTTATGGCCTTCTCCACCAACTTGGCCGGAAGCGGGAGACGGGATATCTGTCTGTAGCTATTAGGGCCGTTTTTATCAAGACTGTTTTTTTTTTTTTTATTAAGGGCAGGATAGAGGCAAACTTCCACCTCCTAGGATAGTTACCCGAGTCAATGATGGTGTTGAACACTGGGGTAAGTGTCATTGCAATGACCTCGGGACATTTTTAAGTACCGCCACCGGGCAGGGATCATTGGGTGAGCCTGACCGGGCAGCCAGAAGAAGGCTTATAACCTCCTCAATCTGTAACGGACTAAAACTCTCTAGTCTATCTGGTGCCAACCTCACCCCCAAATTGAGGCTAATTGTAGCTTCCCCTACCTCTCCCTGATCTTTGGAGAAGGAGGAGAAAATCCCTTCCACCTTATTACGAAAGAAGGAGGCTAAAGATTCGCACAGTGCCGGACTACTGTGTGTAGCGGGTTTGGTAGGGATCGTAAGCTTCGTGATGGTCCTGAACAATTCTCTGGAGGAAGAATTGGCCTTCTTTATCTGCTCAGCGAAGTAGGCTTTTTTGGATTCTATAATTAATTTCTTATAGATAGTGAGGCTTTCTTTGTACTTATCTTTGTTATTGGGACTATAACCATTCCTCCATACTCTCTCAAGTCTCTTGCAGTCAGTTTTGTATTTTTGCAGAGTGTCAGTAAACCAAGGGGCAGAGGGCTGGGCCCGCCTTGGGGTAACAAATTTAACTGGCGCAAATTTATCACAAGCCCTCTCAATCCACCTTGAGTAACTCTCCTCTGCTTTATCTACATTTGCTGGAATGCTGGGGGTATTTAAGGTTAGAAAGTTACCCATCTCAATCCCATCTATATTTTTCCATGCCTGGATGGCAATTCTTTCCCTCGGCTTGGAATCGGCCTTGATCTGAGGCACTTGTGAAAGTGTGAAAATAATAGCTGCATGATCTGTCCACGGAAGCGGCAGAGTGTCCAATATGTCCAAACTGGAGCTATTAGAAAAAATGCCATCCAGGGTATGCCCCGCTATATGAGATGGTCCAACCACCCTTTGATCTAGCCCCCCTCCATGCATAAGATCCATAAGTCTTTTATTATCCGGATCTAAGGCATCCTCCAGATGGAAATTAAAATCTCCCATGATGGTAAAGGAGTTTGAGCACAGTCCCTCCTCCAGCAAAGCGCTGAGCGAGTCCAGGAACGCGCCTCTATAACCAGGAGGACGATAGATCAACAATGCTTTAAAGGTATTATGAGGGGAGAGTCGGACACAGATAGACAGAGCTTCACATGCTTGATTAGAGGCTATAGAAAAGGAGGGATCCAGACTATTGTGGTAAATAACGGCTAGCCCTCCCCCTTTTCTTAAGGGTCGGTCCAGCGTATGGCAAACAAAATTTACAGGCAAGGCCTTCACAATATCAGGACCTGAAGTGTTATCCGTCCAGGCCTCAGTAATGAACGCCATCATACTCTGATGCTCTTCAATGAACAGACTGCATTCCAGGCTATGTTTCACCAGCGACCTGGCGTTTAACAATAAACATTTCCATGGGGGAATGTTTGTACCTAGGCGCTGCGGGCCCTTCCCCTTTTTGACCGAAACATTGCAGCGGTAGGCCAGAATGTCTGGCAAAGGACAGTGACAGAGCACACACTTAGCGGCCAGCTCTCCTGGCCGTGTGCTAGGTAAAAACCTAGGGCAGCAGGCCCTCCCACCTTCTTGGTTCAGGCTTCTAAGCTGTTTGGGGGAATATCTTAAAACATCTGGTGTACCAGAACCAGGGGGTCTCGCCCTGAGCCCGATACGGGCGCAGACGGGCTTGCCTTAGGCGTGCCTTTGGCGCGCCGGTGGCGCGCCCGCTGCGCGCGCCCGCTGCACGGTCGCGGGAAGCTGGGTGTAAATACCATGCCCAGTCCACCCGCCCAATCACAGCCCTGTTCCCCGCCTCCCTGTCCCTCCAATCAACCGCCTCTCCTCTCAGCGTCACCAGGGAGTCCGGAAGGCCGGGCAACAGCGGTAACCCTGCACCCCGCTAAAACTAATAAAAACAACTTCAAGGATAGCAGCACAAGATTTAAAAAACAGCGTGACCTGACGGGTATTGCACACAACCCGAACTCCAGGATTCAGCGCTACGCGTCACGGCCAGCTGGGTCTAAATACCATGCCCAGTCCACCCGCCCAATCACAGCCCTGTTCCCCGCCTCCCTGTCCCTCCAATCAACCGCCTCTCCTCTCGGCGTCACCAGGGAGTCCGGAAGGCCGGGCAACAGCGGTAACCCTGCACCCCGCTAAAGCTAATAAAAACAACTTCAAGGATAGCAGCACAAGATTTAAAAAACAGCGTGACCTGGCGGGTATTGCACACAACCCCATGACCTTGTTAACCTCTGATCAGATCATCAGAGTTTTCGTCGGCTTTCTGTTTCTGTTTAGTTGCTTCTTTTTTTCCTTGTTACATTAACAGTCCTGGGGCTGTTGATCTTTTTGTAACAACTCTCTAGCTCCCTTGAACCATTAGATTTGTTGCTCTTAAATCTTCCCCTAAGCTATAGTCTTCAAAGTTCCTTTCCGACAAGATCCAGGCCTTTCAGAGTTCATGTTTTAATTTTGCTCTGTTGCAGAGATTCTGCTCAGAAACAGAACTATGCTTGGGGCCATAGAACATTGGCATGTAGGGACTGAGTCACCATACCACCTCAGTATCCATGAGCCCGAGTCCGACTAGCTATAGTGCCTCACTTGCCCTCCTAACCTTAGCAGAGAAGCAAGGGGATGGGCACCTCAGAACACAACACTATCGACCCTCTCAGGGATCGCTGTAAAAGGACACACATTTTCACTCTCTCACTCGTACCCTTTGACAATAAGATAACCAAGAGACACGAAGGAAGTTTAGAATATTTATTTAAACTATCGCATCCGTAAAATGCAGTATTCGTGCCACAATTAGAAAACAATTGCATATCAAAACTACTGTTAGCATGGAAAATAAACCATATATCATAAAAAGCCCTGTCATGTTATAAGACAGAGTAGCTTAAACGCCCTTCTACCAAAACTAAATGATTATATATAAAAGATCTCTGGGTGGGATTAGTGGTGCACTCCGTACCTTAGCATACACAGATGGACGTTCTACATTTCAGCTGACATAGCAATCTTGTGTCAGAACCCTCGCTCAGTGTGTTTTCTTAAACTCTTGTGCTCAGTTATATGACAAGGCATGTGTGCTCACAAACAGCAGCTGTGTTCTCGTGTTGTGTCTAGGAGCTAGTGTCAGACCAGAGAGAATAACAAGGGGCACTGTTGTTTGACCTCGTCTGTGGTATTCAGACTAAATCGCAGAAAAAGAACAGAACATGAAAACATATGGAGGTTCTGTGTGAAAGAACAATGTGGCACAAAAGCAAGCGTGTTTATATAGTAACATGTGCAAAAAAAATGCGGCCTACAACGTGCACAATTTGGCTAACATAGGGAAAACTCCAATGGGCCATGCAGGAAACTCGTGACAGCTGTTTTAATTTTGCAATGTCCAGTTTTATATAGGGGTGGGCGGAACTCATGGAGTTACAGAAAAACTCTTCGAGATTCCGCGGAATTCTGCTAACGGGTGAAAAATATGCAGCTTGTGCTGTAATTTAGCGCTGGTAGCCCGAGCAGCTCTGAAAATCAATGCGAACTGCACCATGCGTTGCGCAAGAGTGCATGGCCATTCAAATTGATTTTGTTGCTGCGCGAGTAGAAAATCTACTCGAGCAGCAGCAAATCTAATCGAATGGCAGCCCTCTGACTGTGACTGCTTGTGAATGCTGACGACCGCCCATGTTAGAGAATCGTGCTAGGTGACACCAAATCTTGCTCGCATATTTTGAAGCCTCATGGCAGAATTTGGCCAGAACTCTGCGTTAAAGAGTAACCCCTAGGTATATTAGAGGCTGTTATACATGGTGAAGCCCTGGAAGATAAAGCCTTGTAACCTCAAATTTGCCATCTGCCAATGTGACTATCCAACTGTAAGTATTGGTCCTGCAATAAGGACTTGGCATCCATAAAAAATGTTATGCATTTGGGCATTTTCCTTTTGGCACTAAAGGCACAAGTCTCTAAATCACATCCATTGGTAACTATGTGCCACATGTATGTACTTTCTGGTTGCAAATACTGTTCACAATTTGCAAATAATATTGATGTGGCCAGAGTTTTTATTTGGTGACCCGACCTATGTATGCCGGTTTCACAAAATAAAAGGGTTTGAAGTGGTTTGCAATCCGACCTACCTCATTAATGTTTGCGAGGTAGATCACAGTTTGTGACTTACACCAATTGGAGGCCTCACAGGCATGTTGGCCTGCTAGGGTCAGTAGACCCCTTGTCTGTGATTGACTCTCAATAAATATATTTTTAATGCAGCCCATTTTCCTTAAAGAAAACAAGACTGCATTTTAAAAATGTTTTCTATTTTTCTAAATGCGTTTCAGAATCGGCAACGGTCCCCTAGACTTCCGCCTACTCCCAAACAAACTGGCTTTTTATGATTCACAGAGGGAAAGGGGTGTCAAGGCAATTCCTCCCCTGTTTGTAAATAAATTAACAACCCAAATCAGGAGTTGATAATTTTTCTATATTTTGCGACCTGATTTCAGTCAGAAAAAATTGATGTATAATATACTGATTCGCAATATTAGATCATGCCCCTCCAAATCAATATCTATTTGCAATGATAAAATGCTTAGTACATCTGGCTCTATGTTTCTATTGTGACAAGATGGTGACCCCTTGACCTTTATTGCAAAACTCCTTTGAAAGAGATGTCGAAGTGACCCAAGCACCCAGCACTTTAATCTAATTATAAACACTTTTATAATATGGCTTCAAATGTGAGAATTAATGGAAAGCACACATTTTATCAGTTAAGAAGGATTTTTCTGTCATTTTCTTTTTGGAAACTGTAGTGCATTCTCTTTTTCGTGATAGTAATGATAAGATGGGAAATGAAAGTTTGCGCCTCCTACCAGAGACTACGTTATTCAAGAGAGAGGGTGCAGTTGAATATTTAATAGAAGAAAATACATCTTTATAGGAGCTCTCTGAGAGCTAGTCTTCAAATTCTGACTTTTGTTGCATGCAAATAATGTTGTTTTTTCTCGAATTTTACATACTCAGATTGCATGCCATGCTATCTCAAAAAGCCACCTACCACTATGATCTCAAAACCCTGCATGAACATTGAACTTGACTCAAAACAGATTGTTCTCTCTGCTTTCTTTCTACCGCCACTCTCTCTTCACTCCTGCTACATCCCTCCTTTTCCCGAGTACAGCACGCTCTAACTAGCTCGCCTGTATGCCATATTCAATATTACTATATTCCTGCAAACTGTCCAACCTCATTTCATAGATCCCAACCTCTCCTCCTTTGAAACCATATTCCTGCAATTTATTAATTGCTAATCTCCTTACAGAAGTCCACCAACTCCCACATGCTGTATCTAAACAGACCACAAAAATTAAAAGCGGACTCCATTTTGGCAGGACGCTCAGGGACACGTGCAACACAGGAGACCTAGGTTTCTGAGCTGAAGCAAGAGTACACAATTTACAAATGACACTTTTAGGAGAAGAATTAAAACAAAGCTCAGAACAATAATCCCCAAACACGTGATTATCTAAATGCAGAGTTTGTAGTGCAACCAGTTGTCGCTGTGGTACTGCGCAAACGCAAGTCCTATCCTCACCGCTGACAACCAATGTTAGAAATGGGATCTCTGGTTGGCTAAGGCTTGCGCCAAAGCCAGGCAGAGACCACCACTCTAGTCAGGGCGAGGGAGTTACACACCCAAGATAACCCCTGCTCACCCCCTTGGTAGCTTGGCACGAGCAGTCAGGCCTATCCCGGAGGCAATGTGTAAAGCGTTTGCGCAGCACACTCACACAGCAGCAACATACTAGGCACACCACAAAAGGAACTCCACACAAGGTTATATAAAAAATAGCCTTTGTATTGTCATAAATACATTAGAAACATAACCACATAATATACAGTGTGCCAACTGGCACTAGGCAATATTCACAGGGTACTATTTACACACGACAGGGCCAATGGGGCCACTGTCATAACCATCACAAATCACCAATTGTAAATGTAGCACACAACCAGAAATTACTGGTACAGTTAGGAACTAAGCCTGGGAACCTGCAATGTAAAACATAGGATGCATAAATCACCTTAGGCATAAAACGACATTAGGCCCAAACCTCCTTAGCATAAACACATTACGCAGTACAACCTCATAATCATACAAGTACATTAGAGGCATAAACACAGGGTGCGCAAATCAAAGTAAATGCAAATCACATTAGGGCCTGGCGCCCTATTAAACTCACAGCCCCCCCTGGTCAACTGGCCATCTCAAAAAGGGCTCAAATGCCCTATGTCCCCAGAGTCAGGGCTGGCTGCACATGCAGCGAAGTCAGAGTGCGCAATTGCGCAAGCTAAACGTGGCAGCTGCCCACTACTTGCTGGGCAGCTGTGAAAATGAACACGGGCACCAGCGTGCCCCCTGAGCCCTCTCTGGGACTCGCAATTTAAAAGGAACCTGTCCCCCAAGGTTGCAGCGGCCTGCGCTCTCGCAGGGCAGCTGGGAATGGCACGGGCACCACTGTGCCTTGTGAGCCCCACTGGGACTCCACCACAAAGAATATGCCCACTGTCAGGCGGGGCAGCTGTGGCAAGGAAACTGGCACTAACGTGCCTCTCAGCCCCACTCCGGGACTTCTACAATAATGCCCCCAAAAGGAAATCAGCACGGGCACCTCAGGGCCCCAGGGAGCATCCACGCGGCTCCAGGCACCGACAATGTGCCTCGGGGGAGCCCCACTCGGGGGACTCTTAGAAACCAATGTGGCCCCACGTTGCAGCTGCCCACTGACAGACGGGGCAGCTGGAGAAAATGAGCAACAACACTGGCACAGGGGGCGGCACCGCCAATGTGCCCCGACACCCCCCCAACCCCTTGAAGGCTGAGCCCCACTCACCGGGCTCTGCAGGCTCCTTGGGTCCCCAAGTACTTGTGCACAGAGCGCTGTGCTCGCACCCCAGACTCGCGCTCCCCGTCCCCAATGGTAACACTCCTCCGCTCTACCCACTGGTGGGGGCTGTTACCTGGGTGCACTGTCTCTGTCGGATCGCCGATCACGCCGCAGCGGCTCCCCGGGACACTCCTATCTTCAGGCTGTCACCAGCGAGCCCGACTCTCTCCTCCATCAGACGCGGGTTGGAGCTCACCAGGCTCCGACGCTTGGTGCAACACGCGGGGCTCCCTCCGGTGCACGGGGGCCCCGCCTTCCTCAGCTCAGCTTCCTCTTTTGGCCACGCGGCAATTGGCCGGCCGCTTAGCTCTGCCCACAACCAGGCAGTTTTGCCTGACTTCCGGGTCGCGCTGGCCGTGGCCCGGCGGCACCTGTTCTCGGCGGCTTCTCGGTGCGGGGTGGACACCCGCCTGTAAATAAAACCAAAGGCGGGGTAGGCTCCCGATGATAAACACACAATGCGGGGTGGCCACCCGCCTGGTGCGCAAAAATGCGGGGGAATCCCTATGTCGGGATTCCCTCAGACTCAATCACCGCTCAGCGCTGCAGGGAAAACAGGCTCCTCTCCCCTGGGAGCAAAATAAAAGCGCTCACGAGGCGCTAGGAGCCACAGCTCCAGCAGTGTCTCAATTAGGCCAAATATAAAGGGTCCTTGGTGCTGGGGACACCTCAGCAGCACAGCCAGGCAGGCCAGCACGCAGGGACCCCCAGGAAACAGCAGCTGGGTCCCGCGGCGGTTCCTCCTGGCAGAGGGTCCCCTGCAAGTCAGCCCAACAGAACTGAACCTTTTCATGGGGTCACAGCCCCCTTCTTTTATACACCTTTTCCTTTCTCTAAAGGTGCAGGGTTTAGGGAAAACCAGATGCAACTGGTTTGGGGGAGCTTTGGAGCACTTTGTTTTGCTCAGCTCCTCTCTCCTTTCACAGGACAGGCTAGGGACATCAGACGCACCACAAGGGGTGGAGCCAGCATTGTGGAGGGAAGGCACAGCCCTATTCAGGTCCCAGGTGCAACTCCTCCCTCCCATCTAGATGCAGATCTCCCTATTCACCACTGCGCTGACTCACCCTACCCCTCCTGGAGCCACACACACCTCCCAGCCCCTGTCACTCACAAAGCCAGACATGCAATTCACATCAGGCAGGCAGACACAGAGCACACATAAATGCCAACTTCTAAAAGTGGCACTTCTTCACTAGTCACAATAAATCTGCGCACACCATTGCGCAGCATTTATTCTCACGAGTTCGCACATACTAAACTCGCCCCTGCCCTCCTCTCACACCAGGAATTACCATGGACACACATATCCCCCATGCATTCCTATGGGAGGGCAGGCCAACCTCACCACACGCACCCAGAGTGCGCCCGCACTTTACACTGGGACACAGTGCTAAAGTGCGCAGAGGCCTAAAACCACCAACACTACACAGGGAAAAGGCTAGGAGACATGCAAAAAGTTTAGGGGTGAACCTGCCAAAAAGGGCCAAGTCCAACACCCACCATATAGCACCTCGCCGGGGATAGTATATGCTATATAAATGCAATCACAATAAAATACAATAGAGAGACACATGGTTCCAAGTACCTCCTTCCCCCCAAGAAGACTCAAGACAACCCCAGCCTGTTCCAACATTTTATGCCCGAAGATATTTCATACCCATGAACGGCAGCGTGGGCTCTCATAGCTTACATGTCTCAGTGGGTCAAGCCATCCCATCGGCTGCCGGTGTCTATGCATCTTATTATTGCTGTCCAGGTGGCATTCTTGGCGCTGACCAATGAACAATCTCTTGGATGACTGGCTCCTGTCATCGAGGTAGTTATGGGGACTGACAGCCAGCAGCAGAATATAGGTGTCACCAAAGCAACGTATCATACTCAAATGACAGCTTGAACAACTTTTAAGCTATTGCATTATCTTGTGTGCTTTTGTGTGCCACTTTACTACTGTTTGTTTGATCTTGTAGCTTTTTTTTTAAATATGGGTACCCTTTACTGTTCAGGGTACATGCTGACCGGAATGAATGTGGTCTGCTGATATTGTACCTAGTTGAATTTCCTATTGTTTTTTAAGTGAGTTTTTTGTTCAACGTATTTAATATTAGTTCTTGTGATTGAAATTGAAGCAAAAAAGGAGTAAAACAGTGAATGAATAAACAGTCTGTGCATTTCATTGTTACTTTAGTTTTCACTGCAGTTGTTGGTGAGATAACAGGCGCCTTGACTGAGATGCAAGCACCTGTTCTTAGGGCTAGGATTAGGAGACGGTAATTCTACCTCCTTCCACAAAGGGACCACACAGTTGTGACTGAGTTCTGCTTGTATGTGAGAGGATCAACAATTTTGCAAAGATCAATCAAATGCTGCTTGACATCCAGTACTTAATTTTCATTGCCAAACTTTGAGCAAGAGAAAGAGAGAAAAAAGGAGAAAAGGGAGGAAGAAGAAAAAGATAGGAAAACGGTGACAAAATGAGAAAGCAGTGATAGAAAAGAACGTGCCATCACATAAAGATGCAGAGAATGTAGGGTGGTGGAAGAAAGAGGCATGAGGTGGAATCAAGACTAGGCTGCCTTGGTACTTGGAAATGCCGGCACTCGATAGCAGCTGGATTTCCTGTGAGCCAAACCTTGCTTGTCGACTCTCAGCATCTGGCTTGCCCTGTTTGAGGTTATGATACTGACTTTTATCTTTCTCTTGCCTGGCTGAATCCTGACAGGTTTCATTTCTTATCTCACATTTTCCTTTCAAAGGTGATGAACTACATTACGCATCAACAACAACAAAAGCCAGACCTACTCTATCAAAATGCCAGCTGGTTTATAATCTTAACAAATGTCTTTTTTACTTTCTACATGACATGCTGCAAAATCTGACAAGAAATAATACATACTCTGATCTAGTAAAGCCACAACATGAAAGCTACAGGGTGTAATTCAGAATTATTTTTTTAAAGCATGAAAGTAAGAAATTACTTGTTCCTACCTACACACATTGGGGTCTGTTCATTGAAGTATTCCTGAGTTGTACTCCAGTAGTACTACTTTATGTACTCACAAATGCTATTCACAAGCATGTGGTTAGAGATCTTCACCTACTCCTCTCTTATGTGAGGAATTCTCTGCCACAAGTGTGTTATTCTAATGAGCGTCTGAGGGGCAAGGGAGGGTGGCTGGAAAATGGGTAATATCTACTAAACAATGGGAGTAGTAAAGGGTAAAACAAGGAGGCAGACGGGGCGCACATGCAAATTCAAAAACACACAAAAGAATAATAAAGTTGCTGCTCATGAAAGTTACAACCACACTCCATCAATGCCTTGGAATAAGTCCCCACGTGGTCAATCACTGGTACTTCGAGAGAACCACAGAGATATCAATGGAGGCAAGGAAAAACACTAACAGCATACAATGAAAAATAAGACAAAAAGTGACAAGTGTTCTTTGTATTATTTTTAGAATTCATTGTCAATGTTTTCTATATTTTGAATAAACACTCTGACACATAATAGTAAATATATTTTGAATTTGTACATTACAACTAGGAACATTAACTCATTCACATTTGTCACACCTGCTATCGCAATGGAATGAGGGATCAGCATACAGGACTCCCTCATACACCTTACCAAGTTAAACTCACTATATCAATCAATCACACACATCCTGCCACGATTAGAAAGCAAGCCACAGTTCAATCACTTTTTTAACCATCTCTGTCAGTGTCTTTGACTCCTTGTTATTCAGTTTGAGGAAAACCTTATTGAGAAGGAGAGAGAATATCTTTCACATAGAGAATCAGCATGTTTGGGATGTCCCGGCAAACAGTACTTTCTAGATGCTACTTCTCAGCTTAAGTAATGATTGATATAGTTGGTGACTGGGAGTAGGAGTTCACTTCACTTGCTGACTACTCCCAGGCCATCCCTGCACATGTTAAAATACTGGGCTGCACTCCACTTTCTGGACACTGTTTCTTTGAAGAGGGCTATTGGGGGCATCGAGGGCATCTCTTGGCAAACCAACCATGTTGCTTGTGACAGTCACTCAGATGCATCACCCGCCGAATGCACTAGTTTATCGTCCTGCCACATTCACTGGCATAAATACAATGGATGGCAAGAGGATGACATGACATTGCCCCCTTGCCTGGGGTAGTAGGTGCCATTTATTTCAACCACATGGCACCACACCACAGGAAACACCATTTCAGCAACAAACACTTCTGGCACTCCAACAATGTACAAACTGTGCGATTGTAGGGACTATTTTATTGATGTGTACGCAGCCTTTCCTAGCACAGAAGACAGCTACATTTTTCAATTGTCTGTTTTGCATATCATTTGATTGCTGGGAATTTTGGTGACATGTGGTATTAGGTAAGTCTACAGATGCAAATAGGGACTGCATGCGTCTGAAGGGTATGGATTCACAAAGGTATTCACTCCTAGCTGCACCCATCACAATATACATCCACGAGACAAAAATGGGATGCCTGCATTTATAGTATATCTGCTACATTCTCAATGGTACCACATTAAAAAATACCACCATCATTTAGTGGAATTTTGGTATTCTCAAGTCATGCATCAGATGTCTTGATCATACAGAGCCAGTGCTCCAGTGCTCCTAGAATTATATGTGCAAGATTACTGTAGCCTGCTATCTATTGTACAACATCATCAAAGGGCAGAACTTTTAAATAAATCTTACTTCTGAACGTTGACTCTCTTTGTGGTTCCTGGGATGTGACACACAATGGAGGTTGGTCTGAAGGAGTGCGACAGACTGGTGGTTTCACATTTCACCCTAGCTATTAGTTTGGTGGTTGCTTCCCACTTGTTGAACAATGTTGAATCAATGATGTATGACGTACTATGGTTCCATTCACATATGCCATTCTAAGACGCCACTGTTGTACCACTGTGATGCCATAACCAAATGCATAATTTTACATATACTATGTATCCATAGATGTATGACTTATTTATCATCTTTTTGCATCTAATTACTACATGCATCATTCACCTACACATGTAATTTGCACTCACATCGATTTATCTCACGTATAGTGTACAGATAATGACAAAAACACATTTAGGAGTACATCTGCACATCTCAATATACACATTTGTCCACTTTAATTATTACAAAAATAAGAATCCATTTTGTTGTCAAGTATCATTCCTGAGCCATTCAAGGACCACTACACTCCTCTTCCATCCTGTTTGTGCGTTTGTTCTTTACATTCCTTAAATGGCTGTAGATAGACAAGAGAGGACCCCCAGTTTCTCCAAGAAGAAATTAGAGGTCCTCGGGGAGGGGAATCCTCCAAAAGTATCCTGAGTAATGCAGCACAGATTGAAAACTGGCAGAGCATCGCCAGTTGCTGCAGTGCATTAAGTGTTTTATTTATTTATTTTTATTTATTTAAACAGTTTTATATAGCGCTGGCTAGACCCAAAGGTATCAGAGCGCTTTACAAAGGTTGAGGGAGGTACCAATTGCAATATAACATTTGTACAAAAAGAAGTGCAAGATAATCAGAACAATATGTAAAGAACAGAAAATAAAGGGTCCGGAAAATAAGGGAATATTTTAGAACATATCCGGAATTGGGTAGTAGGGCTAGCAAGGGTTGTCAGGGATGGGGGGGAAGTATAGAGGTAGGGGGGCCCATAGGGGGGTGGTGGGAGAGGAGATTGTATGCAGGAGTAGGCCGAGAACGAAGGAGAATAAGTAGGGGGAAGATGGAAGTATATGCAAGGCGGAGAGGAGGGTGGTGTAGTAGGTCAGGGGCAAAGCGGAGAGAACCAGACGTCATCCTGGGGAGGATGTGGAACCCGGTAGGGTGGTAAGACTAAGGACCCCAGTATTTGTTGAGAAGGGGTCGCTTGAGATCTGTTTTGAAGTTGAGGTAGGAGGGGTTACAACGTAGCTCTTTAGGGAGTGAGTTCCAGATGGTAGGTGCATTTCCAGGGAAAGAGCGTAATTGGGTGGCTTTCTTATTTACCAAAGGGGGAACTAGCATGAGAGAGTTTGTGCTCCTCAGAACTCTAGAGCAGCCAGCTTTGTGGAGTTTGTCTGAGAGATATGCTGGAGTCTGAAGATGAATGGCTTTATGCGTAATGCAAGCGTTCTTGTAGGTGGATCGGCCTTCGATGGGAAGCTATTTGAGCTCTTTGAGGATGGGGGAGATGTGGTCAAACCGCTTACAATCAGAGATAAGCCTGGCAGCGAGGTTGAGGACTGATTTGATTGGGGCTAAGTGGGCTTTTGGCATTCCAGAGAGAATAGCGTTACCATAATCCAATCTAGAGAGTACTAGTGATTGAACCACTAGTTTGAAGTCATCAACAGGGATGAAAGGTTTAATTTTCTTGAGGTGAAGTAGAGAGAAGAGAGCACCTTTGGCAGCATTTTTTATGTGGGGAGAAAGGCTGAGGTTCTGGTCAATGCTTATTCCCAGGGATTTAACTGAGTTAGAGGTGGACAAAGAGCAGTTGAGGGCTTTAAGGTCAGAGATCCAGTGTTGAATGGGGAGCCGGTTGTTTTTGGGAGCGAAAAGAATGATTTCTGTTTTTTTAGGGTTGAGTTTAAGATGGTTGTGATGGAACCATTGTTGAATCTTAGTTAGGGAGTCATTAAGGTGCAGAATGTCGGCATGGGATTTGATCTTATAGTAAAGTTGGGTGTCGTCAGCATACAGGTGGTAGTTGATTCCTGCTTGCTTAAGAATGAGGGTGAGGGGCTCCATGAAGAGGTTAAATAGTGAGGGAGAGAGAATGGACCCCTGGGGAACGCCCAGGGAGACCGGCATGGGTTTGGAGAGGCAATGGTTGATCTTGACTTGTTGTGTTCTGTGATGGAAGAAGGAGGTGAACCATTCGAGGACAGGACCATTGAGGCCAAACCGATCTTTGAGGGAGTTGAGTAAGGCAGAGTGGTTGACAGTATCGAAAGCCGCGGAGAGGTCAAGAAGGATGAGGAGGGAGGCCTCTCCTTTGTCGAGGGAGTGATGTATGTCATCAACAATGTTGAGCATAGCAGTTTCGGTACTGCAGCCTTTTCTAAAGCCTGACTGCAATGTATCCAAAAGCTTGAAGGAGGCAATGTGATTGTCTAGTTGGAGCAAGGCGCATTTTTCGAGGGCTTTGGATAGCAGAGGAAGATTAGAGATGGGGCGCAGATTGTTAAGGTCAGCGGGGTCGGCAGTGGGATTTTTGAGGGTGGGAGTGACTTGGCCAAGTTGGAGGGAGACTGGGACACATCCTGTGATAAAGGAGGAGTTGATGATGTTAGTCCAGTAGGGTGCGATGATATGTTTTAAGTCTTGAACAAGGTTAGCGGGAAGAGGGTCCAGGGTATGAGAAGAAGGTTTAAGTTTAGTGATGATGTTGAGGACATCCCGCTCCGAAACTGGGCTGAAGTTAAGCCAAGATGCATTATTTTTTGGCTGTGGATTAGTCTGGAACTGGGCCGGGAAGGTGACGGCGGAAGGGGGTGGGCAGAGTCAGGAGGGGAGACGGTGTGAAAGGAGACTTGGGCGGAAGGTTGTGGGGGTGAGGGGCACAGTGGTGGGAGGGTTATAGCAAAGGATAGATCGATCTTGCTGATTTTATCAGAGAAGAAGTTAGCAATTTCTTCACATCTTTCCTTTGAGGCCATCAGTTTAGGGGGGGCAGAGGCTGTTTGGTTTTTGATAATGCTAAATCGTTCCCTGGGTCTATTATTTGCCCGATCCAGTTGTGTGCGGAAAAAGGAGGCCTTTTCATTGAGGATGTGTTTTTTGTAATTAGCCCTTGCGATTCTGAGGCAGGCTAGGTTAGGAGGAGAGGGGTGTTGTCTCCAAGTGCGCTCAGTCAGCCTAAGTGAGCGTCTCTCCTTGTTGACATCAGCATTAAACCAGGATTTGGGGGGGTTGTTTTTTAGTGGTTTAAGTTTGGCGGGGGCAATTTGGTCAAGGACCTCAATTATGGATTTGTTGTAGTGATCGCTCAGGTCATTAGCATTTTGAGAGGTGGGTGAAAGTAGAAGTTTTGCTTTTATCTTAGTCTCCAGAACTCCAGGAGGAATAAGGTGAAGATTTCTGGTTAGTTTCCTATGTTTGATGTTCCTAGTGGCAGGGGGAGGTACGGCGCTGTTGATAGTGAAGAGGATAAGGTGATGGTCTGACCAGTCAATGGGGATGATGTGGGAAAGGGATACCAGATCGTTGCTAGTAATGATAGCGTCAAGTGTTGACATCAGTAGAGACAAGGAGTACTGCAAGCACTTGGAGGACCTCCAGCTCTGGGCACACCTGAAAGCAGAGGATGTGCTTGGGGTATCCTCACAGACGCAATACTGTACGGTCTCCCCAATGCACAGAAGGGTCCTCCAAACAGCTTGGCAAGACCTTCAGGCTAAGCTGAAGGCTCATAAGCAGCAGCAAGTTTGTAATTCTTACCATGGAAAAACATGTTATTTGATCCATATAGGGAACATTTTGTAGTGCCATGTCTCAAGTTTCAGGTATCTTTTTATGTCCATTGTGTCTGTATCATGTATTATCTTGTAAAATGTATATGTCAATGCATGGTATTATTGTGGACATGTGTTAGTGGTACTTTTCTTACTTTTTTAAAACAAATGTCGTATGTAATAGTGGCACATGGGAATTTTGTAATGAAAAATCATCTGTGTTTTCTCAAGGCCACTGTGGGCACCCTTGTCATGTGGTCTTACTTTTAAAATGAATGGTTTAATAATGTTAAAGGCACATAATACATGCAATCTAGGTTAATTCTGTCATGTCAAATCCATATCATAAACAGTGTGATACATGTGTCCTGGCAATTTTGACATAGTAACACTCAACAAACAATCATTGTCAAGTCATGTGCAACCAATGTACACTTAGAAGTGACCCCCATTACTTGCTGCACCAATCAGGTGTCATTTCTTGACCATTAAATCATTAATTGCCATCATAAGTGAATGTACGGGTGACATTGCTTTAGGAAGCCAAGGCATCTCATGCATCAAGGTGACATTTATATATGTAGATCATAGTTAAAGAATGTTGTTTAAATGCTCGAAATTAATATGTGCTGTAGCTGCACTCTTGTAACTCTGTGTCATGCACTGTTAAAAGTGCTATGAAGGAATTATAACTTTGCTTTGGAAAGGGGAGTGTTGTACGTAACAATGTCACTCTTTATGAAATTTAATATTTTGAAGATGAATGATATAATATTTTGATATGCATTAAGTAGTGGACATATGCACTCATTTTGTTTTGTTTTCTCACATTTCCCAGTCAGCAGGCAGTCAAGGTGACAACGGGGAAGACCAGGGGTGAAGTAAAAGAAGTACCTTGGTTGCTGGGTGGGCACATGAAGAACACACCATTACAGAGGAGGATGGAGGGACCAAGACCAGGTATGGTGTGAACACATAGAGAGTCACTCACTCTCAATCTGTTAAACCTTGGACAGAGACCATGGAGATAGCAGAGGTGGTGTTAAAGCTGGATTCCATATGCCAAAAGGAGTTAGATAATGGTACTCCTCCTGGCTCAGAGCAAGAAACATCTTTGTTGTCTCAGGAGCAGGCCCCTCAATCACCATTGTCTGAAGTCGTCCCTTCCATCAATCAACTATAGGGCTTCCAGCTGCACCTCATGTTAGCCCTCTTCCTTCTGTAAGTGCCCACCCTCAAATTCTGCATCCGAGGATAACATTGGCCTTAGATACCACTGAGCTATCATGTAGTATCTATCCCTGATCCATGAGTATGTCACTGTAGCTGCTTTAGGTTTGGATTACTTGACATGACTAGGCCGCACTAGGCTACAATATTGAAAGTGCATATTTAAATATTGTGCATGAGCATTGTTTTTCATTTGCTTTTTAGAAAATCCTCAAAATTCAACTGCAGTCACAGTCCATCTCTGAACGTATAAAATAGAATTTTTCACTAGCTTTATCAGCCGAAGGGATGTGTTTTGAAACATTATAAGGTTATGAGCTAAATCTTCATTGCTATGTTTGCCGTTTTGGTTGCATAGAACAGTCCATTGTATTAAGTTGCATTTTTCATGTTTCTGTCCAATGAAAATCATTTCCAAGTAGTTGTTCAGGAAATTCACAGTCTAATCGGTTTGCTGTGCAAGTAACAGTTTAATGCTGCCTTTTTTATGTATTGTCATGCTATGAAATTGTGTGCTGTCTTTGTCTAAAACATTAAAAAAAGATATGCTATTTGGGGAGGAGAAAAGGTCAATCTGCTTGCTCTACTAGAGGGCTTAAATGTTATGTAGTCCTTTTGCATAAGGGCTTGCTAATTTTAATTTCACTATTAGTGTATGTGCTATGGGTACTTAATTTCTTAAAGACACATTGTAATATTGCATTTATTAATAAACTGGATTCTGAATTTACCTAACATTTTACTTTCTGTAATGATTAATTTGACATTTAAATAAACCTACTGTGAAATTGAAAGATGTCTCGTAGACAGGTCGTGTAGAAAACAAGTTATTGGTTTATTCATCAGGTTAAATGTTCATTCATCAGGTTAAATGTTCAATATAAGTTACAGGATGATAGTAAGATCCATAGTATGCCCCACCAGGAGCAGCCTCCTTGCTGCTCAGCCCATCCGGTCCAACTGATTTCTCCTCAAGCACAAACACTCAACATTCCAATGACATCACCATTGGCTGAGCAGCAAGGCAGAGAACAAGAAACGGGAGGATGCATTAACCAACAAGTAGATTATAACACATCTCCCCCCTTATAATGATTACAGAAAATTAAATGTATGTGAGATGATAAGACACACATACCAAGGAAAGACAAAAGCAAAAGTATCATACTTAAAAACAGTGGGTGTATAACACCACTTCGCCAGGCACAACAACATACAAACAGGGCATATTCACAAACCCAAAACAGTATATAACATGTATTATACATAACAAAATATGGTATGAACATCTCAAAATATGCATAGATGAACACGGCACTAATAGGGAAAAATCCTTCCTATGAAACTGCACAACCGTAATAGGGGAACACACCTCCCCATAGGGGAACACACCTCCCAATAAAACTGAACGAAACCGTAATAGGGAAACACACCTCCCTATGAAACAGAACAAACACACCGTAATAGGGAAACATACCTCCCTATAGGGGAAAAACCTCCCTAAGAAACACCGTAATAGGGAAACACACCTCCCTATGAAACAGAACAAACACACTGTAATTGGGCAACACACCTCCCTATAGGGGAAACACCTCCCTAAGAAACACCGTAATAGGGAACACACCTCCCTATGAAACTGAACACCGTAATAGGGGAACACACCTCCCTATGAAACAGAACAAGCACACTGTAATAGGGGAACACACCTCCCTATAGGGGAAACGCCTCCCTAAGAAACAAGCACACTGTAATAGGGGAACACACCTCCCTATAGGGGAAACACCTCCCTAAGAAACAAGCACACTGTAATAGGGGAACACACTCCCTATAGGGGAAACACCTCCCTATAAAACAAAAAAAAACGTAATAGGGAAACACACCTCCCTATAGGGGAACTCACCTCCCTATGAAACAGAACACAAAAGCTAAGCTCCAGTAAGCGTAAACAGAATTAAGTAAATGACACTGTGAGGTAATTCGCTCACACAAGAAAATACACGTTAAGACATTGGCATTTGCAGTATAGAATGCAATAAAATTAGTAATTGTAGCACTAGCAAAAACGAAAACATGTCCAAGCTAAAAGATCCAGGAAAGATAAAGAGAATTAAGCATTGGCAAATCTCCAATTTAGAATTTAAAAGAAATATAGTAAAGAGTACATTAGGTGTGCGTGACACCGTAGATCAACAAATGTGTAGGTGTGCGTGTCACCGTAGATCAACAAATGTGATAACACGCTCCGCATGCTCCAAAGACGGCATCAGCAAAAAGGCACATGAGTACATTAGGTGTGCGTGTCACCGTAGATCAACAAATGTGATGACACGCTCCGCATGCTCCAAAGACAGCATCAGCAAAAAGGCACACAACATGTACAATCTTGACGGAAACAAGGTGCTGGTATGCACCCACTGCACGCAGTTTGTAATAATGAACACAGACTTCAACAAAAGCAACGAGTATCCGGTGTCCACAGGGTGCACTCCGCTTGTTCAAACTTCCTTGCAGCGAAGAAAAACAACAGCGTGGTTGGCAAAGTGCGATCAACTCATTACGTGACTGCAATACTTCTAAAGGTGATAAACTGGAGCCACCAAACACAAAACGCTGGCAGGTATCCACACGTCCCGCCGGATGGCTCACAGCACGTCGAGGCATGCAGGCGTCAAGAAGCAGGTATACACCGCGAGCAGCTTGGAACGTCAGAGGGAATCCCTGATAACAACGCAGGACAATCAAGTTCAGGTAAGACTGTGCGCGCTGTTTGTAACTCGTGCCTCAGTCTTTTGAATCGCAACACGGCGGTTGGCTAACGTCCAAAGTCTCGATGTCTCAAAGGAGACTAACTATCACAGACAAAAAGGTGTCGAACCTCTCAAGGCTTGGCCCTGCAAATGCTGCTGCTATCCCTGTAATGCTGCAGTCACAGTAACTTGAGCAGGGTGTAATAACAGAATGTCGGTCTTGAAGCATGCACTCTTATTTTAAACGTAACGTAAAAAGTTTCAAAGACACACGCTGAGAGGTTGCCAGAGACAAGTGAAAACAAAGGATTGGCTAACCTCACAAGTCTTCCGAAGTGTGAATTAGTGCATTTCACACAACATCCAGTAACGCCACATGTGGAAGAAAGCCAAGGTATGATCCAAGTACATGTTTTGCTGAACGGTTGACAAAAGAGATCAGTCAGCACTTGTTGACGAAAACGAGAAAACAACCTCTAGTAAGTACTCTTGAACCTCAGGTCTGTGACTGGCTCTGCTCAAAGGATTTTAGTACAGACCCACGAAGTGAGAGAAGGACATTCCTGTTCCAATGCAGCAGAGTAGAGAAAGGGGAAAGTCCAACAGGAGCTGACACTTACTTGGTAGGACGACCGATGGAGTGGTCACTGGTGAGGCTCAGGGGTGCCAGCTTCCCTCAAATACACAGCTTGTAAGTTCTCATGAAATTCTTTTTCCTTGAAGTTTCTTTAGGCTTCATAGACCATTATCCATTGAAGTAGCACACACAGGTTCTTCTCAAATCGTCGCCAGTGTTACATTGAAAGATGTCTCGGAGACAGGTCATGTAGAAAACAAGTTATTGGTTTATTCATCAGGTTAAATGTTCAAATATAAGTTACAGGCTGATAGTAAGATCCATAGCATGCCCCACCAGGAGCAGCCTCCTTGTTGCTCAGCCCATCCGCTCCAACTGATTTCCTCTCAAGCACAAACACACTCAACATTCCAATGACATCACCATTGGCTGAGCAGCAAGGCAGAGAACAACAATAGGGAGGATGCATTAACCAACAAATAGATTATAACACCTACAAACTAAGAACTATGACGCCTAGTTATGCATATTTTTCCTTAATGATCGTGACTGATTATTTAAGCTCAGGATTCTCCCTTTCTCCTAAATTAAAACTCCTTAATACTTATTGAGTCGGAGCAAAAACTGTTTTGGTGGAGCAGTGTGGGTAAAGTAATGAATTCATTTTTTGAGGAGAAATGTTTAGGACAAGGGTTAATTAGAGGCTAATTATTAGGAAATTAGACCCTCATGGAGAATCCTGCAGATTGGTGATCCGTGGACAGGTGGACTGTCCTATGTTGAAGTGGTTCCACGTTGGAGTCTGGCAGTGCAATGATCTAGTGGTCAAGCCCAAAAGGTGAATTGGTCAGTATGACTTTATGGTGCTGTTATATGTCTAGTGGTGTGTCTTGCAATGAAGTTTGTTGTTGGTGATTGCATCAGTGTTGTGGTATTGCTATTTTGGGTATTGGGTTTTGCACGTGGAATAATATTGCACAACGGTGATGGTACGTGTTAAAATATTATTGTGATTCATTTGGTTTGATACTATGTATTTTATGTGAAGATTTTGTATTTGGAGAACTCACAAATTAGGTATAGTGTTTGTATATGTAAAAAGGTGTGGTACCAAGGATTATGATTTCAAGTTTATGATTTCCTAATTAGTGTAGTTGTCAATGTAAAACATTTGCACTGAAATAGTGGTAATTTATTGCGCACAAAGGTTAAAGGTAAACTATTTTTTGTCCAAGGGTAGGTTGTTGTATGTCAAAGCTCATCTTGGTGTGAGATTGTGTAATGCCTCAAGCGATACTGCTTTTGTGATGAGTTTAATTTTCGTCCCATTTCTCGGTACACAGAAACAGGTTTATTTTATTATCTTGTTTATAAAGTTTGTGTTTGAAGATGTGTTGTGGTAATATTGTGTTTGATTGAGTGGTGTATTGTAAAGACTATTTGAATTTATAAATGATGCAAGTTGGCGTGAACGTATGACATTACATTGCATGCCTTTATCAAGCAACCTTTACCACGCAGATGCCTTTAACACCAATGCATTTACCACAGATTCCTTCACAAGCAGGGTAAGTATATATAGGGTAAGTAAAACCCTATAAACTAACCACTATATAAAAACAAATAAAACATAAATTCACCAATTATAGCATACTAAGCTAACTATAACTTGCACCCTTGCCATGCACTTCTTATGACCTCACATATTACGTCAATCACGACATGTTAAATCACATCATTGATGACATCTCAGATGACATAATAGATGACATCATTGATAAAACCATAGTCTTATAGTTACTGAGTGTACATGTGTGCCGTAGAGGCAAGCATAAGCCCTAGAGGCAAGCATGATTATGCATGTTGAAAGTTATGTGGTGCGCCATTTACAAATCACTAAAGTTTGTGGTGCAAGAATTACTACCTTTTAAATAAGATAAAGACGGTGTGCACCTAATGTGGGTTGAAGAGGAATGTTTAAAAGTAGGTTGAGGCTTAAAGCTAAAGCCTGCTCCTAATATTTGTGAGCAAGGTCAAACCTTCTGTTCACAATGGATTACCCCCCAGTGTATATTTGAGCATGTTCCCATATTAATAGTGGTAAAACATTGCATAGACATATTCCCAAATTTCAAAAACTTTGCTGAAGATTTGAGGCAATGAAATTGTTAGATATTGTAAAATGTAGGGGTGGCCCACTTAGAGGCGGTTGACCTCTCACTGGTGTTGAATGGCTTAAAGATTGTATGCTATTGTGCCCATCTCAGGAACGTATATGGTGTACTACAAAGTGTTGTCCTTTGGACCCGAAAGAAAGTTTCTTTTCAGTGGCAAATGTCTGTCTGTCAAACTCGACTTAAAATTGCATGTCATGCGAAGCATTGACTTGGGTAAACGCATTAAGGTGAATCGCAAATTCTCCACACCTGTAGTGAGTTGGTTTATTTCAAGACCACAAACCTTATAGGACGGCGTCACAATGATTGTATGATGTCATCAGTGATGTCATCAATGATGTAATTTGAGATGTCATCAATGATATCATTTAACATGTCATGAGTGATATAATATGTGAGTAGTGCGTAGCGTGGCCTCAAGTTATAGCTAGGCAAGTAAACTATAACTGGTGAATTTAAGTGCATTTTTGTTTTAAAACAATTTTTATATTATTACAAGGCCTAACTATAATGTCATGCAATTTCCCTTAGGGATTTTGAACATGACTACATCCGAACCGCTGGGCGGAATTACACCAAATTTGGCAGAAAGCTAGCTCTTGGTCCAGAAAGTGTGCTTATTGTGTTCTGGTGTAAATCCATTTAGTAGTTTTAGAGATATTAACTGAAAACCAAATTTATATATATCTAGGGATGCAAGCCTTCCGCAGATCCACCCGGGGGCATCTGCAGCTCCACGCGCCAAAGCAGGGATCTGATTGGCTGGCCATACCTTCACAGAAAAGTTGCTGCCGCCATTTTATATCTCGGGAAATGGTCCCCAGGGCTGAAAAGTTTCTTGTATACTAATTGAAGGGGTCAGGTGAGAGCTTTCCTGACCCCTTGTGTATGTTATAAATGAGGTGAAAGCATGTTTAATGGGCAGTAAAATGGCAGAAAATGTTTCCTTCGGTCACTTGTGAGATCCGCGGAGCCTTTGCGGGGCTCAGCACAGCCCCCATGTAAATCCACGAATTTACATATGCAAACAACTACTTACGTACACATAGTGTGCAATTTTTTGTTTTTTTGCTACTGTCTTTATGGTTGTTCTTTCCGAACTGTTCGTTGATGATTATTTCAACAGTACATCATTTGTGGTGTAATAATAATACTAGTATTTGTAAAGCGTGAACAATTACCCGAGGGTGTCAAGGCTCTGGGGGCCGTCGGGAAGATTAAGCAAGCTATTGCCCAGAGTCACATGATGTTGGGCTAACCTGCCGCCGGCGATCCAACCATGAGCCCCTGTGTTCCAGAGTCAGCCGCCCTGGCCGCTGCGCCACACCTCTTCCTAGTATGAGAATGCAACCTGAGAACAGTAGAAGGGGAAATGGACCCACAGAACACAATTTTACAGCAACAAACATGTGGCATTTCGCACAGTGAGTAACCATCTCACTCAAATCTTCACAGACTGCTGGTATTGTGATGATTGCATCTGATAAAGGTTTTTACAAGGGTGCTGTACAGGTGGAATATTCTGCTGCACCTAGTTTCTCCTTCATCCTTCAGTTGTACACGCTTTCATGAATTGTTTTAAGTGCTTCCAATTGGAACTTGTCCCATGTGAATACTTTCTGGCAGTGCTGCTTGGTAGTTATCTGCCACAATTATTACACTGCACATATTTAGCTGTAATCTTCTTTTCCCCTGAAGGTATTCTAAAATGCTTGCAGATATCACTTTCTTTTGTGCTTGCAGTGTAAATATATACCTGCATGTGTTTAAAGTGGTTCTGCACAAAACTGTATTTGTAAATAGTTAAATAAGTTGTATGTTTGTTTGCTTATTTGTAGTGAGTGCAATGCACGGTGTTTCTTAATTGCAATGAGATAGTGTGCAGTTTTAGGATTATTTTTTACAATCTTTATGATTGTGTTTTTCCCCGCTGTTCAATGATGATTGCTTAAAAAGTACATAATTTATGGTCTATGAGTAAAGAAGCTGAGAACAGTAAAAAAGGGAAAATGAAATGCTTATTTATATTAATACATAACTTTACAGTATGAGAAATGTCTAGTCATTTCTTTGAATTATGTCTTTATGCATTGTTAAAATTGTTAGTCACTTTTGTAATTCTATTAATTGTAAAACTAATAAATATTTCTGTTTTTCTCTTTTATACAGATTATTGGCACCATCTGTTGGAGTAATGTACTTTACTAATTAGTTCTTGCATTGTTGTCCCAAAACTTTAGATGTTGAGGATGCACACCCAAGCACAGATTGCTACAGTTACTAACACACCTAGGCACACATCCGTACAGCAACTCACACACCCATCTACACACAGATAGAGGTACTCACACACACAGGCTCATACTGATACACCCACTGACACACCTAGACACACATCGATACAGTCACTGACACACCCAACTACACACTGATACAGGCACTGACACATCCAGTAAAACACTAATACATCCAATAACCCACCTAGGCACACACTGACACACCCAGGGACTTACTAATGCAGACACTGACAGACCCAGGCATATAGCAATGCATACATTGACACAGCCGGCCAAACACTAATGCATCCAATAACACACCCAGGCACACACTGATGCACACACTGAGACACCCAGGCATACACCAAATTAGAATTTGATACACCCCGGCATACAACAATATAGACACTGACACACCTAACCAAACACAAATGCATCCAATAAGACACTGTCACATACACTGACACACCTAGGCACTTACGAAAGCAGACTTTGTTATACCCAGGCATACCGCAATGCAGACACGGACACACCCATCCAAACACTAAGGCATCCAATAAGACACTCAAGCATACAGTGACACATACACTAACCCACCCAGGCACACCCAAAAGCAGACTTTGATATACCCACGCATACACAAATACAGGTACAGACACACCTAACCTAACTCTAATTCATCCAATAGCACACCCAGACAATTCACTGCCACATACAGTGACACACCCAGGGTGATACTAATGCATGCACTGACACATCTGGGCATACACTCATGCAGACACTGACAGGGCCAGGCATATGCCAACGCAAACACTGACACATCCAGCAAAACAATAATGCATCCAATAAAACACACCCAGGCATACACTGATGCACACACTGTCACACCCACTCTCACATTGATACAGTCACTGACACATTAGAAAACAGAGTTAGCCCTTTGTTTGACCAGAAGATGTTTCTAACAAGAACCGTTTTTTCTAAAAGGGGTTTTTAACAGTTTTAAACTGTTTTCTTCTTTTTATTTTTTGAGCAGAAAATCAAAGAAGCAACTGGCTTCAGTCTTCAAAAAACTTTATGTAGTCTGTGGAAGCAAAAGCAAAATAAAAAACTAACAGCGATGCTTCTTCAATGAATCCAAGAATGCACCCACAGGCAACATTTTTACAGTGACAAGCATGAGACCTTTTGCACAGTGAATAACCATGTCACTCAATTCTTCACAGGCAGATTGTATTGTAATGACTGCACCTGATGATGGTTCTTCCAACACTGCTGTAGAAGTCGACTTTCCTGCTGCACCTGCTTTCTCTCACATCATTTGATGGTAGACCCTTTCATGAATTGTTTCTGGGTGCTTCTACATGGAACTTGTCCCATGTGAATACTTCTTTGCAGTGCCTCTGGATAACTGCTTGCTGCAAATATTGCACTGCACATATTGTGCTGTTACCTTCTTTTCCCCAGAAGGTACAGTAAAGTACTTCCACACATCACATTCTTTTCTGTGATGTGGGGTGTCTTCCTCCTCATCCTCAACAGGTTGTGGATGCTCATCTTGGACAGACGATGCAGCTTCAGCCATTGTGTAAAAGCAGAGCACCAATGGTTCTCCAACCTCTTTCTAGAGACTTCACTGAAGAATTAACTGCTTGTGGGTGTAATTTTCCATGTGCAAGGCCAGGGTCTTGATATATCCTATCAGAAGACAAGCCTTGGGTGTGTTTTAAATGAATTTACGAATCTGGTCCGTAAATTCGCAGATTGGTGAAAATTGTAAAATGGGTAACTTTGTTGAAAACCAGATATAAGGTGGTTTATATATACTTGTAAATATGTTCACACTGATGTCATTAATGACAATGGAGTGGTGTGCATATTTGCAGTAATTTATAACATTTTCAGCAAATTCGCGGATTTAGACTCGCGAATTTATTCCAATCACATGATCGATATTAAAAACCATAGAGTAGTAGTCCATCTATGTTTACGGACCCATGAAAATATTTTTTTTTTAAAGAAATTGTTTAATTACATAAAACAAAATCCTATACTTTATATTAACTACGTATGTGATTTTTATGTTTTTAAATGAATAAAAACTATATTTATAAAAAAAGAATGTCTATGGTACAAAAAAACTAAAACTAAATTAAAAAGCAAAAAATATTTTAATACACTTAATACACTTAGTATTAAAAATAAACACCAAAAAATAACTAAGCAAACTAAATATTAGAGGGACATAAATCTTTAGAAATAGAATTTGAAAAGCCTTTGAAATTCACTGAAAAAAACAAAGGTTACAGGGACGTTATAGTTAAGAAATAGCAATTAAAAGAACCTTAAAAATTCCCTGAAAAAAACAAAGGTTACAGGGACATTATAGTTAGGCTCAGATTTCACTCATACAAAACCATAGAAATTCAGCAGTTATATTTTCCTGAGCTAAATATAATTTACGCCCCACACTGCACAGCTTATGACCTCACATATTACATCTCTCATGACATGGTCAGTGACATCACTGATGACAACACTGATGACATCTCAAAGTTCATCCACACCTGCTCCTTCTTGGAAAGTTTCAGGGTGATCTGTCATGTGAGGGCAGAGAAAAAGAAGGGGGTCCCATAACTTAAAATACATATTAATTTTTCAGTAGGAAAATTGAACAGCAATACCGTGAAAACGGCTGAAAGGAATTACACCATGTTTATCAGAAAGCAAGTTCTTAGTCCAAAAAGTGTGATTTTTTGATTTGGTGAAAATTTGTTCAGTAGTTTTTGGCAAATTAGGGTTAAAAAACTTGGTATATCTGGACAGTTGCATTGGAAGACATTCGCGAGAGTCCAACGAACACGGAACCTGTTCTGATTGGCCAAGGGGGTGGTTTTTTTTTCCTGTCAGCCACCTAGCTCCTGCAAAAGCTCCTATTGGCTAGCTGAAACATAAAAAGAAATGTTGTTGCGGCACTTACAGGACAAAGGGACTTAGTCCCCCTGTCCTGAAAAAGTTTTTTAAAAATAATATAAGTGTGCAGGTTAGGGATACCCACGCCCCTTAGCCCTTGTTGAGATGGGGAGTACCAGAGGGACCCACCCTGGGGTTAAAAACCTAAAAAAAAAAGCTTTTTTTCCACAATTCAATGGCTCTTCTGTGGGATTGCAGTAAAAAAAATTAAAATGGCAGCTGTCTCTTAATTTCTTTTATAAATGACCCCAGGGTGGGCCAGGGCTTGGAGGGTCAAACCACATTCATTTATTAACACTAGGGAGGGTGGGGGGCCCGGCCAAGCAGTATGGCTGAGAGGATGTAGTCGTCACGAGATCTGTGGTTGTACACTTAATCCTTCAATATCCTGCCTGAGGGGATACCCCCACCACAACCAAGACCGCACGTAAAGTTCTGAATTTTTGTCCCGAGGTGCCCTCTGGATGCTCCATTGCTGCAGAGAGACTGTGCGTCCTGATCATGTGCCCCGCTGTGTCAAGCTGCCTGTGGCCTGGGGGAGGCTCTGAAGGTGCTCAGTGAACACACCCAAAGGCAATCGAGCGAGGAGGCTGCCTGAGGCCTATCACTGCAAGATGGAGCCACTGGGGCATCTGGAGGTGGGTGCTGCTATGCTTCGCCTGACACAGGCTACAGTGATTGGGCAGGCCTCTCACGAGCGCACAGCACCTATTGCCACTTAACGATGCTGTTGGGGTGGGCCTGCTGGAGGAAGCAGCCCGAGGGGGTTAACTGCTATGGTGTCCCTGGAACCTTGCGGAGGGACGGACGAGTGGTACAGTGACTTCTTGGGTTTGGAGTGAGTGCTGTGCAGCCCTCTGACACCCTGGCTGAAGAGAAGGCTGCTAACCACAGTGAGGCCAGGAGCGCCAGGTGGTGGTTACAGACAGCGTGTGCATGGACCCGGTGAGACACAAGAGTGTAACTGGGAGCCTGTGCGGGAACTAGATGAAAACACCCCCCCCTTTCACCATACCCAGAGACCTTATCGGAATATCCTGCAGCAATAAATGTCCCTGGATGCATAGGGGGAGCTGCTTCCTGGGACTCGAGTGGCAGCTGTGATGAACGTTGGCCCTGGAGTTACTGATGGTGAGAAGAGGTGACAGGCGCTCCCACAATTAAAGTGCTCTGGGGCCGCCAAGCGGGTTTGCTGGTTGACCCCTCTGGCAGGAGTTATTTTGGCAGCAAAACTAAGATAGTGGATTTGGTGATCCTCTGCCTGACTGGCTGGGGAGGACATTACCTTTGGGGGCACCCAAGAGGTGCCCCTGCCTATCCTGATAGTGAGCCGGCACCCAGCTCACTCCATAGTACCCCCTTGGAGGGTTAAGTGCTCCTGAGGGTGCCCGGATGCTTGCTTCACTGTGAGGAGCCATGGGGAAGGATAAGGGGACACAAGCGGCGCAGCAGCCGAAAATGGACCAGTTTGCCGTGACCTCCACAAAAACTTTGCTGCCGGATGCACTGGAGAATCCCAGCGGTGCACAAATCTTAGCAACCATTGAAAAATCTAGTCATATGCTGGAGGCCAAAATGAAGGGCATCTCCTTGGAAGTAAACCTCCTCCACACTGGCCTCCGGAAGATTAGTGAGCGAGCCAGGGGGACCGCAGGTGTCACCTGATCTTCTGGCCAGGTACCTGGATGCATTCATTCTCGTGACTCTGGGGGATGCTCAGAGGGAGGAACTAGAGAGTGACTCTGCTCTAGAGGAGCTGTGTGAGGCCCTTAGAGAGCTGCCCTAAGCCAGGACTCCGGGGAGTGATGGCTTTCTACCTGAACTGTATCAAACCTTAGCTAGTCAGGTAACAGGAAAATTAACGAAGACTCTCCGGGAAGCACTTATGATCAGAGTCCAGCCCCCCACGATGAGAGAGGGGATTGTCCGCATGATCCTAAAGCCTGATGGGTAGGAATTGAGCCCCTTGTCATACCACGACATAACAATGATTAATTCCAATACAAAAATGCTCAGCAAGGACTAGGCAACCAGACTGAGCGCCAGATTTAGATGTTGGTGGATCAGGTCCTGGCATCACTTTTTCAATGGTCTTCCAACCCACTGACTTGGCAGTCTGCCCACTGAATTTAGATGCTGGTGGTTCGACGGACAAAAGACTGTCAGAGTGCAGCCAACTGTGCCAGGTATGTTTACCCGCGTTGACGGTGCAATAGGCAAAAGCAGCTGTCGCAGTTGTCGGAGGGACGACAGCCAGATGGTCCACCAGGCCAATTACGATTTGCCTTCCCGCTAGTGTAAATGTGGATGTAAAACCTCCACATCTGAGATGGAGGATTGGAAGAGTTATAAGGCAGAAACTCACCTTTTCTCACTTTCACACTTCCTTTTACGCCATGGACCCGATCTTCCAAGTCCTGCCTCTGGTGCTTGATGATGAACAAAATAAACACCTTTGTGGACAGAATTGACGATAAGCTCCACTTTTGCCTGTTAAGTTTTAACTTATCTGTTAACATTTGCATTGCACTTGTGCATTTCTAAATCTCTCTGACAAGCAATAGCATCCCAATGTGCAATGGGTATTTGTGTAATACTGATGTTTAAGAAATGTAATTGTTAAACAATTTTTATTGGGTTTTATCAACTGTGGACAATAGCAATTGTAGCAGGATGAGACATTAACAAATTACAGGAGTGAATTTCACTGGCTCACACTGAAGGATGAGCGGGACCCTAAATGCCGAGACGCCTGTCGGCTTTTGTGCTGACCCTGGAAGTTGTGCGATAGAGGCGTCACCTTTGTGGCTTGAGAGTGGATTTTTCTCTTTCTCATTATAGAAAGACGGTGGACCCACAGTGTATACGGGCTATCACAGTACCTATCAGACTAATCTTTTGGTGGCCATTATATTTTGATTTATTCTAATTTTTTAATCTTTGAGCAGAGTGACTAATTGTCCAGGTCCTGAAGAATGCCCCTGAACCACAGGTGGGGTCAACCAATGGTAGAAACATGTTGACCATCTGTAGGGGTATGATGGATGATAAGCCAGAGTCCTCTTTCTTTTAATCCTATCCCAGAGGACCAACAAATAAAGTTTATTTGGCCTTCTGAAGACAGTTTTACTCACTATACTCTCTGTACTCTGCCCTTCACTCACCCTCTATCACTGTTCTCATTTCCCCCAAAACACCTCGACTCCTCCCCTCTCTTAGGGAGTTGTAGCCCACACCAAGGACCTTGCAGCCTTGATGTGAGGAGGGAACCTAATGATGAAGCATGTCATCTTCGGGTGAGTGAGGGTCCCCATCCTTTAAGAAGCTCTCTTCTGACAGCTACATAACACACTGTTACACACACAATGCCACATATTTGTGTGCATTGTTCCTCTTTCCTTTTCCTTTTATTGACCAGTCATACTTTTTGTGAGGTTCAGAAATTAGTGCGAAGCCTTACCTACTCTCATTCATTCATTAAAAAATAATTTGATTGTTTACATTTCATAATGTGTGATGGAAGGAAAAAAGTTAATAAATACAGAAAGGAGTACTACACCAGTCTTTGACTTTGTGAGTCTTACTTTTCTTACACAAAATAACCTAAAACAAGATGTAAACCAAACAGCAAACCAAAAAAGGAAAAGCCAGTCATGGTGAATGAAACCATAACTGAAGAGCCAAAATTGTTTGAAGTCCATTGTCCAAAATACAACTGGCATCAGAAAGGTAACTGTGACCAGAAAATAGTGCACAGGGTGAATGGTAGTCACACACTGGGAAAAATTAGGTTCTGTGTCTCTTGGTGATGGTCTTGCCATCCTCTTTTGGTTGTCCGTATGAACGTGTGCTCCTGCGGGTGGCTGGTGGATCCACAGTTGCAGGGATTGAGGTGGGTACAGGTATTTCCTGTAGTGGCAGGGCCTCCCTTTCTGTGACTGAGGCAGATGTAGTTGGCCCAGATGTTGTTGAACCACAGAAAGGCGAAGATGGTGCTGGAAAAGCCCTGCACATTTGGGTGTAAATGTCCTGCAGCACCCCAATCAGAGAGCCCAAATTGGTGTTCAGATTCTCCATCTGTACATTGCGGTCGCTCTGCAACTGCTTCATGTCCTGGAGCTCTTTGAGGACCTGGCCCATCATGTCTTAGATCACCGCCACTTTGTAGCTCTAGAAAAACTCCTGTGGATGTCATTTTATGTTGCATCGCTGCTTTATACATTTTCACGATTTTGTAAATTTATTTTCTTTTATTCTTTTATGATATATTTATATGTGTTTTTATATGATGATGTATTTTATGTAAATGATCATATATTGATCAAATAAACTACTACTACTACAGTCAGTCCATTGGCCTCACTGTGGTGGCCCACAGTTTCCCTCCCATGACACCTACACCCACTACCCTGTGACCTTGACCCAGTGTGCCCCATTCCACTGGTTCTTGGCTGAACTGTAGGTGGTGGTGTCTCAACAGCAAAAAGGACTGAGGGGCACAAGATTGGCGTGGTATTGGTTTGGACACAGGGAGTGGAGGTATCCTTGAGCTGAGGTGTTGTAACAGTTGGGGTGGGAGATGTAGGTTTGGGCCAAGTGAGATTCACTGGAGTCGTCTGTCCAGAACAGACCAGATGGACCATACCACTCCTCTTCATAAGTACTGTCAGGAGTTTAGTCATTCCTGGAGGCTTGATCCTAGGTTGGAGTAGAGGTTCCCACAGTAGCAGATGGTGGGCGACGTGCTCTGGCTGTTGGACCTGAATGTAAAAATATGGATATGTTGTAAAAGTGTGGATTACACATACAATGAGTTGTAAGCCAAAAATGTAGCAACCTAAAAGGGAAAATGAAATCAATATCATGATTAGACATTTCTGCTGTATTATAATTAGTTACACATACAGTTTAAATTTCATACAAAACAACTTCACATAACCAGTTAAGAAGATATCCTGAAATGTGAAAATAAATTAGTAACTATACATGCTATGTACCAACCATTCAACACAAAACATTAGAGAGGAGAAATGTGACAATAACCAATCCAAGGCCTAGCAGGCTAAAAAAAACAGACATTTACTCAACTTAGAAGAATGTTTAGCCTTAATCATCAATATTAACAGTGCAGAGTACATTGTTCACATGTACCCCTTATATTCAGTGTACAAATTAACATACCTTAATATTTTTCCCTCAACAAACTTTGAGTTGTGCAACTAATGACATCAATTCAATTACATGACAAGAAAAGGACAACACATAAAACTTCAAAACTTACAATTTTCATAAGAGAGCATTAAATAGAGGTTGATCTATAAATTACACTTTAACATATATGAAAAAACGTTTGAAAAGGGTGAGTTAGCAAAATTAGATTGCAAGCAATATGATTTTTACAAAACAGAAACAAGGCATCACGGTTGGTGTAGTTATTTCAATGATACATTCACAACACTTGCATAATTGTAACTTGAGCATGCCTAGGGAAAATCTGTAGTACACAAAGAACAGACATTTACTATTTGAAACACATATATGTTATTTGTTATACAAAACTTACAAGCACCATAAAATTATGTGAAATGTAATTGAGATTGAAACCTCTTATCCTACATACAACACAATACATTCAAACAAACAAGCCAAACAAGATGTATATTTATTTTTGTGTGTTAAAGAAAATTTGCAAAAGCACACTAGCAACAGCTAACATCAAAGCAAACTGGACATTTAGGTTTAGTGACACCTTGAAATGTCTTAATTTACCCGTCTTCACTCCAGCAGGGGTTCCTGTCAAGCCTTCAGTATGCAGGATCTGCAAGACCTTATCCTCCCAGGTAAAGAGTTGTGAGGGGGCGCCTGGGAGAACCACCACCTGTACTCTGGGCCTCGCCCCCACAGGTCGTTCCACCTCTTCCTATTTTCCTCCTGTGTGCACAGGTTGTTTGCTACAGCATTCACTCTGTCAACTATTCCGGCCATCATTTCTGTGCTATAGTTGTCATTTGTACTTGGGCTTCAAACAATTGTGGCTCTACTCTGATTTCATCTGCCCTGACAATTCACCCTCAGTTAAATAGGGATTTTTCCTCCATGCCATTCTGAGATTATGAACTTAAATGAATTAAATAACCCACAAGAAGATAAATAACAAGGAGTAAATGAACTAGAAACAGAGAGCAAAAAACAGAATAAAACCTGGATTCAGTGGTAAAGTGCTCTGATACAAAGTTCTGTTGTGCTTTAATGGCAAAGGATCTTGGTCTGAAATGGAGTGTGTTTTATAGTGTAGTATGCAGGTGTAAACAATTAAGAAAATCACATCAGGTGTGTGATGCTAGCATCCATCCTACAGCCACAGGACTAGTCCAATGTTGGCAGCGTACCATGATGAATTCACTCCGTCGGCAAACCGCCACTAGAACACCGCTAGTAGAACTGTGAAATCTAAATAGGCTCGGCCCAAACCCGCCACCCTGACAGTGACGTAGTACTATTCGCCCAGTTGAGGAGTCCGCAGCATCGGCATTGGTGAGCAGCGTACACGACAGTAAACACTCTGTCGCTGCGGATAGAGAGTCAGTCAGCATACATTTAAATAGGGTGGTCGTGATTACAACAGCTGACGGAGTACTTGGATACTCCGCAGCAGAGTGGCGCGGTAGTCCTGCTAAGATCTAAATCAGGCCCTGAGTCTGGTGGGAGGCCTGGTGCACAAAGACCCATGTGGCTTTATTCCAAGGCATAACATGGTCATGAACATACGGTGACTGGTGCATGTTTTACATTCAGTACACGATAGGGAAGAGGAAAAGGAAACTGCCCTTGTTGCCAGACTTGGAAAAGGCCTTAGACACTCTTAGTTGGAAATATTTATGGGAAGTATTGCAATGTATGGGAATAGGCCCTGGATTCAGCAAATGGTTATGACTACTTTACGAGCAACCCACAGCTAGAGTATGTACAGGTAAAATAATCTTGAATGTATGGAACGTACAGAGAGGGACACACCAGGGATGCCCCTTTTCCTCATTGTTATTTGTGCTAGCCATGGAACCACTGGCGCTTTAGATTTGATTGAAGCTGGTGGAGTGGGGACTCAGGGTGGGCGAGGTCTCCAACCTGGCGTCCCTACATGCTGATGACGTGGTATTTTACCAGCGACTCCTACGACTTTTGGCCCTTTTGCTGTTAAGCTGTTTGGAACAGCTTGGAGAGGGATCATGTCTCCACACAAATGTTCGGAAGAGCCTCCTCTTCCCTCTGGGGAGTCTGACATCCCGACCTCTCGCAGTGCTCCCTGATCTAGGGCTCCGATGGGAAACTGAAAAGGTTCGCTATTTGGGGATAACAGTCGCCCATACAGCAGGCAAACAATATAAATGTATTATGGGGAGAGTGACAAGCGGACTCCAGGCTTTGATCGCTGCTGGTCACCAGTTCCGTTGTTGGTGATGGGGCGGGTGACGGTAGCAAAGATGACAGTTTTACCATGCTGCCTATAAGTACTGCAGAATAGGGGTGGTTATAACCCTTATAAAAACTCTGCTATATTCTGAGGAGTTCCGCACAGCACGGAGCTTCAGAATGGCACTGCTCACATTATTATGCAGCAAGTAGGAGGTGAAAAGAAATCCGGAGTTGGTGAAAAGGTGATTGAATGACTTTGAACAAGCAGGGATTTTAAATGTTTACAGCTGCTGTGACCTGAAAAGCAGGCCCAGTTCCAAACAGTGTTTTCCTTTGCCGGGATTGGCATTGTGTAAGCACATTGTCATCAGTTATGTGTGAATTTTTTTTACAGCTCCTTAATTTCCACCAGACTTTGATCTCAGCAGAAAGCAACGGGTTATGCTGAACGTCTGCAGCGGCGGCTAGGGCACCCTCCTGAACCCAGGACTGGCCGCCAGCCTAACTTTCTATGTCTTTCCACCGCATCCCGGGACTGTTCCATTGTCAACAGGGCCCCCTTTGGCGTTAGAATTCTGCAATGCCAAAGTCCTGAAGGTCTGATCCCATAACTGGCCTTTCTTGAAGTAACCTTTAGAAAGTTTTCATTTGCATAGATATGAAATTCCTGTATAGCACGTACAGTGTCTCGCAGAAAAGTGGGATCACTCCAAGAAAGACGGGATCGAGGTTATACATGGACAACAATGGCGGGGAACCCTTATGTGAAAAAACATAACCAGCCCTTAGTGAGGTCAAGCGTTTGCGTAGACGGTATTAAAGTGAATGAAAATAACACCACAGTGACATAATACTGCCTCAACAGTCTGACGCCTAATCACAGGTTTAGTTAGATGAGTATGTTGTGAACATTAATAAGTAAGAATAAATCTGCCAATGTGTTGGATAAATAACATAACCTGAATATGCAAATTAGGAAATTGGCCTTTCGTGCCTGCAATGTTTCTCAACAAACCACAAAACGGTCCAACAGAGCATTCACAGTGATACTATACCAGCACCTGACAAAGTTTCATCAGTTTGCATTTTGCTTCAGCTCTAACACATCACATTGCTCATGAAAATATGTTAAATAATCCGCTTCATAACAAATATATATAAAATGTTCAGTGGGTTAAACCCAAGTCATACATTCATGCTAGCGCACTACGTTTTCATCTCTGAATGCCTTCCTGAATGTTAATGTACAATCCAGTTCCCGAAGCAGCACTGGTTGCTTTCACTTGCTCGCTCACATTTCACAAATGCTTTACTGAACAATGGAATGTGCTTTAAGATATCCTTGTCAGTAAGAATGGCTATCACAGACTTACCCAACTTGTTGCTAATGCTCAGGATGTGAAGAAGGCTATTTTCAGCAGGGCTGTAAAACAGCGTGTGTTTTTGCAAGTAACCCAACAGTCTAATTTCCGAGTAGAATAGTTCATAGCGCTGCTTGTTGGGTACTGCATTCTACTTCTGACTGCAAACCTGTCCACCACTGGACACTGAGCATTGCCAGCAGATTGGCTAGTTTTAATTCTGCAAACTGTGGCCTGTTTTCTTTGACTGAACACAGAATCTGCATCAGGAAAGAGATTAATTGCTACAGGTGGCGGCAAATTCTGCCAGGTGGCAGTCGGCAGAGTTATTGCTGAACTCCACGCTGCAAGCGAACTGCAGAGTGTGAAAACTCAGTAAACTCCACTGGCAGAGCAGAGTGCACTGCCCACCCCTACTGCTGAACTCCTTTTCACCCCTCCCATTATTTGCAATCAAAACACTGGATAGCCTCCTGCTTAGACTGGTCTGGGCAGGATGGCGTAGTAGAGTATCTCTGGCTTTACACAAACAGGACATAGAAGACGGAGGCCTGGGTCTGCCTGGTTATTACGCATCACATATTCAACATGAGGCCAAATGGGTGGCAGAGGAGGACAATTAGGAAGAAGAGTGTTGAGGGGCACTTGTGGTGAGGACTCCCTGTTGGCGCACCTGATGTGAGGCTCTCACATCACTGCGGAATACTGATATATTGTCAAACATACCAGAATCATCTGTGAGCAGATCATAAAGCGTGTACTCCGAAGACCACCATTTTCCAGGGACTTACCTCTATGGGTGCTGCAACCATTCAAACGCATAACTGAGATAATGGCAATGAATCAGTGGCGAGAGGGGAGCAGTGAGACACATGGGAGACCTATACCCTACTGACTCCTTCATCTCACAACAGGAGGCTCAAGACACATTCAGGGCTATTTTCTTCAATGGGCAAAATTAGTGGGAACGGCCAGGGAGATATGGACTGATTTTCCGCTTAAACATCCACCCATGTAAACACTAGAGGCCATTCTACATCTGGGCACAGCGCGGCACACTATTACACATACATACAGGAGGCTCAAAAGTGACAACCTACATCGAGAGACCAAGGGAAAATATGAGTGGGAGGTGGTATAGCGAACCATTTTGTGGAGGGACCTGGGAAAAGGCATGTGCACAGGTATGGGAAGTCTCATGTAACCTGAGATTTAAATTGATACAATTTAATTTCTTGCACTGCACGTATCTTACACCGGTGACCCTGAGTAAAAATAACCCCCAAAAAAGCACAGCCTGCCTTTGTTGGCAGATAAGGAGGGCCTTATTTCTTCACTTAGCCTGGGAGTGCCCTCCCCCCCCCCAGTGAGGAATTACTGGGAGACAATTGTCTCCAAATTAGAACCCATCACATGGATCCCTCTGGACCTTGGTCCGCTCAAAGGTATACTGGGAGTAATCCCCCCCAAAAAAGAAAAAATGCACCATCAATTCTTGAACCTGGCACTGGTGTTGGCACGCAGATGAGTTGCAGTGTGTTGGATGAGTGACAGGAGCCGCCGTCTATACCAGTGTGGTACAGCTATAATGGAATGGGTCATTGCAGATGAAGCACACATCAATGTATCCAGAAAGGATGAGAAGTTGCAAGATGAACTCCAAACGTAGGGGAACCTGCTTGACAGGTTCGTGGAGTTGAGGGGGGGTGCCGGATGTTTCTGAGGCAGAGAGGATGACAGACATTGAGCGTGCCCTCCCCACAACCCCCACTGGTTCCCCCAAATAGTTCTGTCAATACCTAGCACTTATCTGGGAAGTAAGTCGAGGCACATGGTAGAAAATTCCTGAGATGTGAAATAAACTTCTCTGAGTACACACATAGGGTTGGGGAATAAAGATTAAATCTACACTGGAGACACTTATCAGCTGCAGGTCCTGTGGGACAAGTTAAAGAGATATATTGCAACAGGAATAACTCACTGTGGTCATCGAATTTCAAGTGCTTGTTGCTTTGTTACTAATATATATATTTTTAAACTATGTGGAGGGGGTGAGCTGATTTCGGCCCTGGGAACCCCATTGGCCAGGGCCCGAGCATTTTAAGAAGGGTAGGGGGTAGTGGGCTCCTCTCCCCAAGCCAATTTCGGCCCCGGGGACCCCATCTCCATGGCCTGGTGAACTTTTTGAAGGGGAGGTGTTGGGCCTTGCCCTCTCTGCAGGGTCACTCCCAAACTTTTTGCCCTCACCCCGTCTGTTTTCTGAACCAGTTTTTGTTGTCTTTAGGACTCTGAACACTTTACCACTGCTAACCAGTACTAAAGTGCCTGTGCTTTCTACTTTAAAGATGGTAAAATTGTCTTACACCCAATTGGCTTATTTAATTTACTTGTAAGTCGCCGGGAAAGTGGTACTACAGGTACCCATGTCCTGTAAATTAAATGTCACTGGTGGGTTTGGAGCACTTATTGTGCCACCCAATTAATTAGTCCTTTAAAACATGCCTAAGGCCTCCCATTGCATCCTGTACGTGCAGTTTTAAGCTGCCATTTTGACATGGCAAAATAAACCTTTCGCTAGGCCTAAACCTTCTCTTTTAATGTATATAAGTCATCCTTGGGGTAGGGCCTAAATGGACCCTAGGGAGGGTGTGTTGTATTTAAAACGTTGGACATGTACTCTTAAGTTTTACACGTTCAGTTAGTGAAAAACTCCCACATTTTTTTATTACTATTGCGAGACCTACCTCCCCCAAAGGATAGCATTGGGTTACCTTATTACTGCCGCGGCCTGTGCAGGTAAGAGCGGTGGGGCAGTGGGGTCGGGTGGGGGGGATTTCGACAGACGATGACGAGCGACAATCAAATAAATAATTAATTTTCCCTTGTCATCTGTCGAAAGCCCCCCCCACCCGGCCCCACCGCTCTGACCTGCATGGGCTGCGGCTGCCTTATTACATTACCACCTGGTGCCATTCACGCTGATTTTGCAGCACGGAACAAGCTCCGGGTGCTAAAAATCAGCGTGACGTGTCAAATTCATTCCACTCACAGAACTCCATGGAATAGCGCGGTGTTTTTATGTAACTCTGTGGAATTTTGTGGAGTGGAACTCTTTGAGTTCCGCCCATCCCTAGTATCTAACAAAGATTGAAGTGGATGAAAGAGACATTGATTTGAAGGATTTCCAATTTTTCATGAAGATTCCCAAGTACCACAGAGAAATAGTAAATGGACTGAGAATTACTTATTACTTTTTGAAACTTTGCTATATTGCTTTTGAAGATTGAATTTTGAAAATAACTATTTATAAGACTGAAGAAAATGCCTTCAAGAAAAGAAAGGATTCATATGGCTTTCCAAATAATTGTAATACTTATTATTTCGGCTGCTTTTATTGGTGTGTTAGTGCACCTGTATCCTCCTGGTGGATATCTCTCACACAATACTCACACACTACTAATTGCTCAATAATGTTGAATACTACTAAGCATTGTAATTTAGAACGTAGGAATAGTTGTAACCAAGGTTTTGCAGAGAACACTGGCATGGATTTGGATTTGTTAAAGAGACATGATTGTATGATTGTAGTATTGTTACACACTTCTTTTTTAGAAGGTGTGGCTTACATGCAATTACCCATATCTTACAGGCTATTTTGCACAGTTTATTACTTGCTGATAGTGTACCAGAATTTTTTGAAGAAGCTAATGTTGATTATTATGTTCTAATAGATCACGCACATGCTATTACAAGACTTAAAGCGACTGATCTTTTTAGAAGCCCTATAGAGTTACATAGTACTAACACTGAGAGTCCTAATATACAGAATGTGTGCAAGTTATCTGAAGCAGAGTGTAACTTTAATAAAGAATATAACAAGACGAGATATCAAGATAGGTTGAGAAGTTTCAAAGAAATTAGATTTTATTCGAGAGAAGAGACTGTGATTAAAAAATCACAAATACATCCTAGTCTTCGAATTTAGAAAAAAAAGAAATGTGTATGTAATGTGAATGAAGCATAGTGAGTATGAGAGACCAATCATGACACAGAATAGTGTTTGTGCTTATAATTATATTATGGATAGGTATTACATGTTAGGTACTGTTGCTCTTATGTGTAAAGTATCAGATGTGTTTGGAGTTTTGATCTGTCCAATAGTAATTGCTTTCAATGATGCAAAGATTAGAGCATTGTCTACTTTAGTAGAGCATATAGCAGATAACACAGCAGGTGCAATTAGATCAATGGTTATTCAAAAGTAAAATTGAATGGCTTTAGATATGCTTTTAGCAAAAGAAGGATATGTTTCCCAAGTAATAAAGACGGAGTGTGGTACTTGTATTCCAGATAATAGTGAGTGTATTAATAATTATGTTGATAACCTGACTAACATTGTAAATGAGATTCACCCATTAGGAGAACACAGAATCTGAAAAAAGATAGGTTAATGGATAGGTAGGATATGCAAGGATTTATTAGCGAAGATTGTTGTGTCAATAACAATAATATTTATAGTTATATTGAGTGTTTCCTTAATATTTAAGTTTTGTGGAATATTTTGTGCTAGGGATTTTAGATGTAATTGCCGAAAGAAGAAGAAAACAAGTAGATGATTGACGAAGAAAGGAGTTGCTCTTGTTGAGAGAACAAAAGACACACAATTGATGGACGGAATGCAGAACAAATCAAAACATTCACCCCCAGTCAATAGATCTGGGTTAAATCCATCATTCTTTTGCTCACCATGCCACCCCAGTTTAGACCTGGCCATATGCAAATCAGTCTTGACCCTGTGCCTCATGGGAACAGTCCAGCCCGAACTGCCAAGCCAGGTCCTCCCTGGACCGGAAACAAGCATCCTAGGACCGGTTTCGGGGTTTCACCCCTCTTCAGCCAGGATAGCTTTATTCCAGTGGCACAGTGAGCCCGGGACCCACGTCTGGGCATACCCGGCGCACTTAGGGCGAGGAAGCAAAAGACACACAATTGAGGCATTCTGTCCATCAACTGTTGTTTTTGCATTTGTCACCCCGAGTGGGACGGGTTTGGCTGAAGAGGGGTGAAACCCCGAAACCGGTCTTAGGATGCTTGTTTCCAGTCCAGGGAGGACCTGGCTTGGCAGTTTGGGCTGGACTGTTCCCATGAGGGACAGGGTCAAGACTGATTTGCATATGGCTGGGTTCAAACTGGAATGGCATGGTGAGCAAAAAAACGATGGATTTAGGCCCAGATCTCTGTACTGGGGTGAATGTATGACATTGTTCTGCATTCTGTCCTTCAACTGTTATTTTTGCATTTGTCACCCCCAGTGGGACGGGTATGCCCAGACGTGGGTCCCGTGCTCTCCATGCCACTGGAATCAAGCTATCTTGGCTGAAGAGGGGTGAAACCCCGAAACCGGTCTTAGGATGCTTGTTTCCAGTCCAGGGAGGACCTGGCTTGGCAGTTTGGGCTGGACTGTTCCCATGAGGCACAGGGTCAAGACTGATTTGCATATGGCTGGGTTCAAACTGGAATGACATGGTGAGCAAAAAAACGATGGATTTAGGCCCAGATCTCTGTACTGGGGTGAATGTATGACATTGTTCTGCATTCTGTCCATCAACTGTTGTTTTTGCACTTGTTGAGAGAACGGCAGAGGTCTATGATGATCTGAGTGTGTTGCAGAGGGAAAATCCTTCAAGTTCATGATTGATGACTGAGTTGTTATAGCTTTGCGGTGTGATACTTTTCAATTATCAGAGGCTAAATTGTGGAAAATGAAATAAAGTACATTTAGAAAATAATATGTAACATAGGTTTGGTTTATTTGATGTAACTAGGGTGCACTAGGTCACAAAATTGAAAATGCATGTTTAAATGTTGTGTGCGAGCTTTGTTTTTCATTCTCTTTTTAGAAAATCATGGGCATTCAGCTGCAGCCATGGACTTTCTTGGTACAAATAGAGTAAAAGGTTTCTCTAGCTTCTAGGATTCTCTCTTTCTCATGAATTGACCCTCCTTAATCTTAATTGAGTTGTTGTGCTGTGAGAAGGTGGTTGCCTAGTTGGGGTGGATTGTAATCCACCAGAAGTAATAATACCACTTATTGTGTTTGGTCCAGTATTTTTTCAGTAATTTAAACCTGAGCTCAAACCCTGATAGCTATGCCACAGAGCAGACAGGCTTAATTTAAGAAAATGTGTAAAGCATTTAGAAGTAACAAAACCTTTAAAAAGTTGAAAACACAAGACAAAATAATCCCACAAATCCCACTCCAATTTGTAAAAATAGAGAATATTTTAATGAAGACAATGGCACCAAACCAACAATAATCCATTAATGTGAACCAGAGATATAAACCAACTGCAGGCAACTGGTCACATTAGACTAGGATAAAGGTAACTTTTAAGGCTGACCATTAAGGAACACGTATCAGATACAAGGACCAGATTGGTAATGGTCAAAGAGTTACCTGCTGATTTAGAAAATTTCTGAGAAGGCAAAGTCCTCAGCGGGTCAAAGCAGCAGTCTGATCCGAAGACATAGTCATCAATGATGGGGAGCCAGGGGGGCGTGGCTACGCGTCAGCAAAGATGGACGCGTGTTAGAGCAGCTCCACTCATCTCTAGCGCCCGCCGATAATTAATCCGCCTAATAACTCCGAAACCACCAGCGGAGATCGTAGCCCTTGATGATAAACAACAAGAGAGGTAATCGACAACGGTTTTGTCACCCCCGAAGGTAAAGAAACACCGCATCCCACACTGGGGCCTAAAACCAGCCGTAAGCCGCGGACTCGCATAATCAGCTGAGCCGTGCAGAAGCTGCAATACTCCATCGAATAGACTGCCGGTGGAACTCTGAATACTCCCTCACTCCAGGGGCAGTCTGATCATCAAACCCAACACCTTGGGGCCCTGCGAAGGCAGACACGACAGGAAATCGACACCGAAGCGCCGAACTGAGGCCCTCTGTGCAGGCGGCGGTGCGCCTCGGCTTAGTACAGTAAGAAGGGGGATCGCGGCTGAGCCGCCCAGAATAGTGATCGAGGGCACAGAAAAAAGGTTGCTGGCCGCTCCAGGGTGCGAACCGCATCGGACAAGGTAAACGGAGACACCGAGAACATATATCAACAGCCCACGGGCAAGGTGAGGGTGTGCGACTAAAAGGGCGAAACAGAGGTGTAACTCTTAACCCCTTCGCTGCTAGGCCTTTTCCCCTCCTGTGCTAAGCCTTTTTTGGCTATTTGGGGTAGTGCGCGCTTAGGCCCCTGTAACTTTTTGACCACATAAGGTATCCATGCCAAATTTGCGTCCTTTTTTCTAACATCATGGGGATTGTAAAGGTA